>CM035107.1:49260710-49771752 GCA_020205505.1 Panax japonicus
TTGACATTTTTAATGAAAAATCAACACTGTGATTTTGTTTTTCAACCAAAACAGAAATTTCAAAATATCATAGTTACGATTATACATACTCTATCAATTTCCATAGTCAATTTATCAATCTAACAACTAATTAAACCTTAATTTCTATTTTAAATTAAGCCATACTCATATATTTTTAATATGAACACTCTGTAATATATTTTCTTCACAAAACACATACATACATGAATTAATTTCTCTATAATCATGCATAAACTCATGAAATAACCTTATAATCATTAATCATACAAAACTATATACATAACAACAATTTATCTTTTATAAAATTTTCATAGAGAACTTTTTAGAAGAAGAAGAAAACTAACTTTTTAAAGAAAAGATTAAGCTCCTACCTTTGATTAAGAAGATGATGGTTATTCTCAAGCTTCTTCTCCCCAATTCCTTTCTCAAAAACCTGTTAGAATCACTCACTTTCTCTCTAGAGTTTTCTCAAATTTTTCTCTATGTTCTTCTTCTTCTTCTTCTCTATTCTCCCAACTCTAGTTTACGTAATAAAAATATAACGTATATGGATATAATGTATATATTAAATATATAATATAACTCTAACTTAACTGACATCAGTTATTTTTATTTTGAAAATCAAAAGCCATAAGGCTTGTTTAACTAACCACTAAAAATAATCAATTAACCCTTATGCCTTGTTTGGTAAAACACAATTAGATTAAAGACTTAATAGGCATTAGGCCTTGTTTGGCAAAACTAAATTAAACTCCCTTAATTTATTTTAATAACTCCTTTATAACAAGGTTATTTGTCACACTTCTATTTAATTAAATAATCAATTAAATCAATTCTAGTATTAATCTATTAAATTACTTTAATACAAAAATCATTATCACAAAATTATAATTTCTTTATAATTATAATTTTATTTAATCCAACTAACACTTTATTTTAAATCACAAATTCCAATTAGAATATTATAATTCATTTAATCATTATTAGCTCTCTAACTTAATTATAAAATTAAATTAGTGTATAATCTCATAACAATTAATTTTCTTAGCTCCTTAATTATTTATTCAACAAATAATTAACTAAATCACATCAACTCAAATTGCCATTAAATACTTATATAATTCAATAAATATTTAATATTGTAAATAAATATTTAATATATATTATTTAATTATTTATTCAACAAATAATTAACTAAACCACATCAACTTAAATTGAACAATTATTTATTCAATAAATAAACATATCCATTAAATACTTATATAAATTAATAAATATTTAATATTACACTTTAAAATTCTGGAATGTTACATCATTCCCTCCTTACAAGGATTATGTCCTCAGAATCACAACTCAAACAAATCATTCGTTACATTTTTCCCTACTTACAAAGATTATGTCCCCAGAATCGAAGACACAGATTAAACAAATAACTCAGGGTATTCTTTCAGCAATTTCTCTTCGAGTTCCCACGTAGCTTCTTCAGCGTTGTGGTTCCTCCATATCACCTTCACAGAAGGTATCACTTTATTCCTGAGCACTTGTTCTTTCCTGTCGACTATCTGGATAGGAACCTCTTCATAAGACAAATTTTTCTCGAACTGCAACGGTTCGTACTCGATCACATGTTTGTAATCGGGTTTATATGGTCGTAACACAGAAATGTGAAAAAAGTTATGAATATTTTCCAACTCTGGAGGTAGAGCTACCTCGTAAGCCACTTCTCCCACTCTTCGCAGCACATCAAAGGGTCTAATAAACCTCGGGCTTAGCTTTCCCTTTTTACCGAAATGAATTTTCCCCTTCCAAGGAGAAACTTTTAGGAATACAAAAGTTCCTACGTCGAATGCACGATCTTGTCTGTGGTGATCAGCATACTTTTTCTGTCTGTCTTGGGCTACTACTAATCTTGTCCTGATGAGTTTAATAACGTCAGCAGTTTGTTGTACCAGTTCTGGTCCTAACAGTTGGCGTTCACCGACTTCATCCCAGCACAGTGGAGTTCTATACTTTCTGCCGTACAATGCCTCGTAAGGTGGCATACCGATGCTCGCGTGATAACTGTTGTTGTAAGCAAATTCCACCAACGGTAATTGTTCTCCCCAACTTCCTTTAAAGTCTATGACACATACTCTCAGCATATCTTCCAATGTCTGAATTGTTCGTTCTCTTTGGCCATCTGTTTGTGGATGATAAGCCGTACTCATTCGTAACTGTGTCCCCATGCATTCTTGTAGTCTCTTTCAGAAATTCGATGTGAATCGCGGATCTCTATCAGACACAATTGATACTGGCACTCCATGCCTCGAAACGACCTCTTTAATGTACAATCTTGCCAACTGATCAAAATTGAATCTAATCTTTATTGGTAAAAAGTGCGCTGATTTTGTCAGTCTGTCCACTATCACCCAAATTGCATCGTATCCTCTCTGAGTAGTTGGAAGACCCACCACAAAATCCATCATGATGTGTTCCCACTTCCATTCCGGTATTTCCAATGGTTGAAGTAACCCGCTGGGTCTTTGATGTTCAGCTTTTACTCTTTGACATGTCAAGCATTTCGTTACGCATTCAGCAACATCCCTTTTCATGTTTGGCCACCAAAAATGTCGGCGCAAATCTTGATACATTTTCATGCTTCCTGGATGAAACGAATATCTTGTGTTGTGTGCTTCGGTCAAGATTTCGTCTTTCAGTTCTAACACTGCTAGAACCCACCTTTAGTATCGACCTTGTATTTTACATCACCGCCTTCAACCAGATTCTCTTTGATTTTCCCACACTCTTCATCTTGTAGTTGAGCATTCTTCACTTTGTCCACTAAAGTTGGACCAGCTTCTATCTAGAATAGTTGTTCGTCAGATTCTTTTAGAAATTTGATTTCCAACTCCAGTTTTGTCATTGCTAAAATGAGCTCCTCCATAGTTGTTATCAGCATCAACTTCTCTCGACCTTTCCTGCTTAAAGCATCTGCCACCACATTCGCTTTTCCTGGATGATAAAAGATTTCACAATCATAATCTTTTATCAATTCCATCCACCTTCTTTGACGCATGTTCAAATCCTTCTGAGTGAAAATATACTTCAGACTTTTGTGGTCTGTGTAGATTTCGCATTTCTCTCCATAAAGATAGTGTCTCCATATCTTAAGAGCAAATACAACTGCAGCCAATTCCAAATCATAAGTCAGATACCCTTTTTCATAATCATTCAGTTGTCTTGATGCATACGCAATAACTTTGCCGTTCTGCATAAGAACACAACCCAACCCTTTTTGTGAGGCATCACTATACACCACAAAATTTCCTGTATTATCTGGTAATGTCAACACAGGTGTCATACTTAACTTTTTCTTCAAATCTTGGAAACTCTATTCACACTTCTCCGTCCAAAGGAATTTTACAGCTTTCCCAATTGATTACAGCTTCCACTTTTGATGGATCTACTGAAATCCCAACCTTTTTAATAACATGTCCCAAAAATTGAACACGTTCGAGCCAAAATTCGCACTTAGAGAATTTTGCATACAACTTTTCCTTTCTTAGTGTTTCCAATGTCAAACGTAAATGTTCCACGTGTTCTTCTTGAGTTTTGGAATACACCAAAATGTTATCAATAAATACCACTACAAACTTGTCTAAGAATGGTTTAAACACCCTGTTCATCAAATTCATGAACGCAGCAGGGCATTAGTTAAACCAAAAGACATCAACAGAAACTCGTAATGTCCGTACCAAGTTCTGAATGTCGTTCTAGGTATATCCTCCATTCTTACCTTCAATTGGTGATACCCACCTCTCAAATCAATTTTTGAGAAATATTTAGCACCCTTGAACTGATCAAACAAGTCATCTATTCTAGGCAACGGATACCTATTCTTAATAGTGACTTTGTTTAACTCTCTATAATTAATGTAAAGACGCATTGTTCCATCTTTCTTCTTAACGAATAAAACTGGCGCTCCCCACGGCGATACGCTTGGTTGAATATTTTTCTTGTCTAGCAATTCTTGCAACTGTACCATCAGTTCCTTCATTTCTATCGGAGCCATTTTGTACGGGGCCTTCGGTATCGGTGTTGTTCCCGGCGCTAAGTCGATCACGAACTCAATTTCTCTGTCAGGCGGAAGTCCTGGCAAATCTTCTGGAAACACGTCTTTGAATTTTCTCACTACCGGTATTTCTTCTAGTTTCACACCCTTCTTTTGAGTATCGACTATGTAAGCTAAATAGCCCACACAACCTTGACTCAATAATTTCTTGGCCTGCATAGTCATCAGACATTTCATTTGTCTAGGCGACTTGCTACCATAAAATACTACCTTTGATGGAGTCATAAGGTTTACACACTTCTTGTGACAATCGATTACTGCTCCATATTTGAATAGCCAATCCATCCCCAAAATTACATCAAATTCCCCAAGTCTAATCAAAATCAAATCGACCAACAAGATATTTTTCTTAATGTTCACCCTACAGTTCTTGTATACGAATCTAACAGGGATTACTTCCTTATTCACAATTTCTATGTTCAAAGGAAAATTCAGTTCTTCTCTAGGCAATTCTAACCTCTTAGAAAATTCATCAGATATAAACGAACAAGTAGCACCCGGATCGAATAATACATAAGCATTTATATCATTGATTGGGATAATACCTGACACTACATCTTTTGATTGCATAGCATCTTGCACAGTCATGTTGAAGGTTCTGGCTGTGGATTTGTTTGATGATGCAGGTCCTACAATGGCCCATGTACTTCCATTATTACCTTCATTGCTTCTGGTTGTCACTCCTTCCCTCTTCTTAGGGCATTCACGAGCAAAGTGATCCTTGGATCCGCACGTGAAGCATACATTCTTCTTCGGTTTAGTGCAATTTGGGACGATGTGACCCTCCTGGTCACAATTGAAGCAAATTCGCTTCCCCATCAAGCACACCCCCTTATGGAATTTCCCGCATATCGCACATGCTTCAAACTTTTTGTTTTGCTGGTTACCCTGATGGTGTCCAGCACCCATGCTCCCATTCCACTTCCTCTTTGAGTTGTTGCTACTGTTGTTGTTGTTGTTATTATTATTGTTTCCACCGCTACCACTCCCATTCTTAGTCTCATTCTCATTCCTCTTCTTCTTTTGTTCCTGGTTGAACTTTGTCACTGCCACACCTCCACCTTCAGCGAGTACTGCTTTCTCCATCACCGCTGCAAATGTCTTCTATTGGAACAGGGAAACCCTACTGTACAGCCAGGGCTTCAGTCCCTATTCAAATCTCTTCGCCATACGCTCCTCTGTGCTGACCAGATATGGCGCAAACCTCGCCAATTCGTTGAACTTCGTGGCATATTAATATACCGTCATCGTTCCTTGCTTTAGTTCCAGAAACTGTACTTCCAGCTGACTCTTCGAACTCTCTGAGAAATAGGTCTCGAAAAACAACTCCTTGAACCTATCCCAGGTCATCACTCCTGGCCCTTCCCTAGTTTTATTGGCCTGCCAACAATAACTAGCTTCTGCTTTCAACATGAATGTTGCAAAAGCAGTCTTCTAGTCATCCCCTACCCTAGCGACATCGAACACTTTTTCTATCTCCATAATCCAGGTTTGTGCTTCGACTGGATTCATGGACCCACGAAATTCAGGTGGGTTAACCGCCTTGAAATCCTTAAACGTTGTACCATGGTTTTGTGGTTGATTCTGTAACGCTCCTGTCAGTAGTGTCACTAGTTGTTGAACGGGGTTACCGTCAACATTGTCGTTATTGGTAGTTCTCTCATTGTTTCTCTGTCGGGGTGGTTCACGTCTGGGAGGCATTTTCTGTTAAAACAAAACATCTATTAGACTATTACTCAACTTCTTTAAGTATTTCTAATTAACTTGCCTCCATAAAAGAAATAACCACATAACACATAACACTTTGAATAAAATAATAAATTTTATTTATTCATCATTACTTCAAAAAACATAAAAACAATAGCATCACTGCTATTTACATTCCTTTCCTGAACTACAAAAGTTACAGGACAACATCATTATTATCATATCCCATTATTACTTAACACTAGGGATTTACACATTATTTAATACTTATTACGTGCATTACAGGCACATTTTCTACGATGATCTATTAAGATACTTCTTAGCCCTATCACGTTCTTCCTCCATGACTCGAAACATTGTTCTGCGATCTAACACGAATGATGACAGTGTCTCGAACTGAATCGGATATCCCATGACCCGATCTTGAGCTCGATTAATTACGGTGTCAAATACTTTATCCATCTCTTCCATCTTCATTCTTTTCGCCTGCGAGTTCCTTACTGCTCTTCCAGTTCGTTGATAAGCTTCCTCGTATGCATCTTCAGCTCTTGCCCTCCTAGCAGCTTCTTCTCTCAGCTTGTTCTTCAGTTCAGCAACCATCTCGATCAATTGTTCTTTCTCTCCTTCAGTCTGTATTAGTTTCTCCTCGGCATTTGTCAGTCGTTCCTCATGATCCTGGATCTCGCCATCTTTTTGTGTCATTGCAGTCTGTTGTTCAGCTACTATCTCCTGCAACTCCTCAACTGTATCTTGAAGTTCTACGTTACGGTCATGCACTTCATCGTATATACGGCCTGCTATCGAGTTAAGTAGAATCCTTTCCTCCTCGTCCTCATCATCCTCATCCTCCTGTGGTAACTCAATGGGATCCTCCTCATCTGTTTCCACGTCATCATCCTCATCTTCAACTACTATGACCAACGGGGCTGACTCCCGTGGCAGTAGTTGTTCCCAAACTACCTGAATGTCGCGAGGCTCCTTCTCAATAGGCATTTGAGGTCCCTCCTCCCTAGCCTGACTGGATTCTCTAACATTAGTCATCCTGACAATAAAGTTTTAAAGTTTTAATTATTAATCATTACTACTCGACACTCATGAGTACATAAACTATAAACACATAAGCACATAAGTGTTTTATTACTTCTTTTTTAAAAGTCGATAAGAGTTTTCTCCACTATCTTTTCAAATGTTACTTTCTAAGGCTTTTCCACCCACCTAAGGTTCATAACCTAAGGCTTTGATACCAACTTGTGACACCCCCAAATCATGGTACTTCATTTCCTCAAGATTTGGTGTTCACTTAATCAAAACATTCATTTATAACTACCTAATTATAATAAAATTGAATAATAAAAACTTGCCCATACAGGATTAAACTCAAATAAAAATCTCCCAGGTTATCTAACCTTTAACAACAATCATTCAAATGCGGAAATTTAAATAAACATCATTATAATCTTTAAACCAAAGTCTGAAAGTAAACTATCAAAACTATTACAAGTCTTCAGTATTTATTCATCTTTCCTTTTCCCTTACTGGTGCTAGGTACGTCACCCGTTTCAACTTTAGCTGTAAGAAATTTTACAGGCAAGAGTGAGCAAACAAGGCCCACTTGAAATAATAATAAACAAATCTTTAAACTTTTACATCAATTGCCAATATTAGGCTCAATAGAAATGAACAATATATTCTATTAACTTTCTAAAAATTTTAACATTCACTGAAGGTCTAATGACAACGAATCATGTCTACAGCTATAAGTCATCTTTCAACTTTAACTTTAACAGTCATAAGACTATAAGGACTCCACGTACTTAGGGGGATCAACCCTTCGTACAATGTATTGTGCACAACCATTTCAACGCTAAGCGTAAACCTCTATTAAAAGAGTTGTTCATCTCAGTATTTAGAATACAAGTCCGCACCAAAGTAAGTTTGGTTTGGATAAGCTTTCAAGGTAATTTGGAATTCAACGAACATCAACTAAGGAGTAGTTGAATAAGACCAATAACACTATACTATAGAATAATCGTGATTTGAACCAATCATAGTAACTAAAGTTATGCATTAGGAATAATCTAATAGCATACAATTTGAATAACTATAGCATACCTTGCTTGAACTACACTAAGTCAAGGTTAATTAGAATTGAATAATAAGCATGCATAGCATATACAGTTGTGCATGCTAAACAACAAGTTAAATACAAGAATAACTTGCTCCAAATAACTTACATCATTATATTGTAATCGAATTGAAAACAGTAATTGAATTAACAAGATAATAGATTACAAAACTTGCTCAAGATTTAAACTATAAGATTTGGGATACTTGTATCGTCATGAGCAACTAGATACAATGACTTACTCAACAATAGGCAACCTAGCTCTACGAAAGTGTAGAGGTAGCAACTTACACAATTGTAATTGAATTTGAAAATAATAATGTACCAAATAAAATTAAACTCACACAATGAAGTGTTGAGTTAGAGAACTTGCTCAATTATAAAATAGAGTTAGAAAACTTGCCTTTAGCACAAGCTAAACCTTACAACTTGAATCAATACCCTATACATATGCCATATTGACATAGTTAGTCATTATCAACATTTTATATCTATATAAACAAAATGTATACATCATGTAGGTTAAATTACCAATTCACAGAATCAAACTTACGTTAACACTAATTAACTCTTGATAACATGCTCATTCATAGTTTAATACTACTAAAATCATCATTTAACATTCATATTATTAACACATAATATTTATTTTCAAAATTTGTATACTTAAACAAAACTGTCAGAACCTACTGCTAACTCGCGCTGCGGTGCCACA
Organism: Panax japonicus; assembly: GCA_020205505.1. NCBI lineage: Eukaryota > Viridiplantae > Streptophyta > Magnoliopsida > Apiales > Araliaceae > Panax > Panax japonicus. Next base: position 49,269,390 of record CM035107.1, read on the forward strand.
GTTTACAATGTGGTTCGTGCTGCGGCACTGAGTTGGCGCAGCGGCTCGGTCACAGGCCATTAGCCGGTGCTGCGGCGCGAGATTTGTACTGTTGGGCCGCGCTGCACCTCCAGAATCCGGTGACCAAGCTCGGCAACAGTATGAACAAAAGCCAAATTGGCCTAAAAGCTCGAATCTAATAAACTGATTAACATGTAATACACATATAGACTTCATATAAACATATTGTGAAGACTTCTAACATGTTTCTACTCATAAAATAACATAAACATCAAAGTTACAACACCCAAATTTAATATTTTTGGCAAAAACTCCATTGTTGACATTTTTAATGAAAATCAACACTATAATTTTGTTTTTCAATCAAAACAGAAATTTCAAAACATCATAGTTACGATTATACATACTCTATCAATTTCCATAGTCAATTTATCAATCTAACAACTTATTAAACCTTAATTTCTATTTTAAATTAAGTCATACTCATATATTTTTCATATGAACACTCTATAATATATTTTCTTCACAAAACACATACATACATGAATTAATTTCTCTATAATCATGCATAAACTCATGAAATAACCTTATAATCAATAATCAAACAAAACTATATACATAACAACAATTTATCTTTTATAAAATTTTCATAGAGAACTTTTTGGAAGAAGAAGAAAACTAACTTTTTAAAGAAAAGATTAAGCTCCTACCTTTGATTAAGAAGATGATGGTTATTCTCAAGCTTTTTCTCTCCAATTGCTTTCTCAAAAACCTGTTAGAATCACTCACTTTCTCTCTAGAGTTTTCTCAAAATTTTCTCTATGTTCTTCTTCTTCTTCTTCTCTCTTCTCCCAACTCTAGTTTACGTAATAAAAATATAACGTATATGGATATAATGTATATATTAAATATATAATATAACTCTAACTTAACTGACATCAGTTATTTTTATTTTGAAAATCAAAAGTCATAAGTCTTGTTTGGCTAACCACTAAAAATAATCAATTAACCCTTATGCCTTGTTTGGTAAAACACAATTAGATTAAAGACTTAATAGGCATTAGGCCTTGTTTGGCAAAACTAAATTAAACTCCCTTAATTTATTTTAATAACTCCTTTATAGCAAGGTTATTTGTCACACTTCTATTTAATTTAATAATCAATTTAATCAATTCAAATATTAATCTATTAAATTACTTTAATACATAAATCATTATCACAAAACTATAATTTCTTTATAATTATAATTTTATTTAATCCAACTAACACTTTATTTTAAATCACAAATTCCAATTAGAATATTATAATTCATTTAATCATTATTAGCTCTCTAACTTAATTATTAAATTAAATTAATGTATAATCTCATAACAATTAATTTTCTTAGTTCCTTAATTATTTATTCAACAAATAATTAACTAAATCACATCAACTCAAATTGCCATTAAATACTTATCTAATTCAATAAATATTTAATATTGCAAATAAATATTTAATATATATTATTTAACTATTTATTCAATAAATAATTAACTAAACCACATCAACTCAAATTGAACAATTATTTATTCAACAAATAAATATATCCATTAAATACTTATATAAATTAATAAATATTTAATAGTACACTTTAAAATTCTGAAATGTTACATCCTCTCGAACGGATAAGTTCCTTCGGGACGGACCAACGTCCTCCCGAACGGATAACTTCCTTCGGGACAGACCATCATCCTCCCAAACGGATCACATCCTTCAGGACCTTCGGGACGGACCGACGTCCTCTCGAACGGATAACTTCCTTCAGGACGGACCATCGTCCTCCCAAACGGATTACTTCCTTCGAACGGACCGGCGTCCTCTCGAACGGATAACTTCCTTCGGGACGGACCATCATCATCTCGATCGGACAATATACTTCGGGACGGACCAACGTCCTCCCAAACGGTCGAAATAAACACTTATACGGTTCTTCGAAATGAATACGTTTAATTCCTCAGAACGAACTTTATAATTGGTGTTCGGTTGGATGTGTTCGGTGGGTTATTTATCTGTCTTCGATTGTGATAAGGTTGGTTCGGTTGTGATAAGGTTGGTTCTTTATATCTTCAGTTATGATAAGGTTGGTTCGGTTGTGATACGGTTGGTTCTCTACATATATTCAGTTGTGATAAGGTTGGTTCGGTTGTGATAAGGTTGGTTCTCTATATATATTTGGTTGTGATAAGGTTGGTTCTTTATATCTTCGGTTGTGATAAGGTTGGTTCTTTTATATCTTCGGTAGTGATAAGGTTGGTTCGGTTGGTATAAGGTTGGTTCTTTATATCTTCGGTAATGATAAGGTTGGTTCGGTTGGTACAAGGTTGGTTCTTTATATCTTCGGTAGTAATAAGGAAAAGTGTTTATCTATCTTATGAGTGAACAAGAGGAGTGGGGCAGTGATATTGGGAGCCAACAATTTTAGTTCGGCACATGGAGTTCAGGTGTGATATTTTGTCTTCGGCAAATATGGTCGTTTTGTTGGGATAAATTTGTATACTCTCTCATTTATAAGTTCCTTATAAATAAGAGACTAGGGGGCAATGTTCGAGTGTGATTATTTGGGTCTAGCCATGGTGCAGTCCAATCTATTTAATGGTCCAGATCTGGTGATGGCCCATATGTGTTTATTATGACAGTGGAAGAGTCCTTATTAAAATAAGATTGCATTTCCTTATTTGGAGGGATAAGAAATCCTTCTCCTAGTTGGATGCAGGTGGAGGTTACTTCTATATATACGGCTACAAGCTAGGGTTAAGGGGACAACATAATAGAAGACAATATGATAGGGCACAAGAGATACAACACAAATACACAACTTGTACTCCCAATATTAGTATAGTGGATTACTCTCTATGTCCGTGGTTTTTCTCCAATTGAGTTTCCACGTAAATTCTTGTGTTCGTACTTTACATTTCCTTATTTATGTTTTCCAATATTTGTGAATTCTTGTAAATTCTTGTGTTCGTACTTGATGCATAATTACAGAATTCTTGTACTTTACCAGAATAGTATTTCTAGGCAATTCTTTGAAGGGGACTTGGCAACGGGGGCTTATCGCAGGAGTCCAACGTAATCAAAATTTTCAAACCCCACTCCACCCCACCCCACCCCACCCCACCCCACCCGACCCGTACCCGTTCAAAATAATAAGTGGATGTATATAAATGTATAAGGTGAATAAACTTCTCAATCCATCTATCAGATTTCTATTCTACTCTTATAAAAATCCTATCATAAAGTTTTGACACAAATCCTCGTGAATAGGATCATGCCTTCTAAATACCCTAATAAATATTATTGCCTACAAATGGATTCAACAAAGCACCAAGTAATAATACTAAAAAATTATGAACAGGAGCTATCAACAGCTCAAGTGCCATCAACAACTCTTTGCTTCCACTCGAATACTTGATCAACGGTCCATCCTCTTAAGCTTCATTTGATCTGCTGCTGTCAACTTCATCTGATACACAAACCGGTCTTATAACGCAGGGGCTGAAGTTTTGCCAAACTGTGAAACAGAATCAAGTCAGTTAACGGGAAGCAGCGTTTTTAAGTGAAAAATATTTATATCCCGACAGCTGAAGGATCACATACTGTATGGTGTAACAATTCAAAAGAAAAAGAAAATACAAAAGGAAACAGAAGATACATACAAAACATAGAAAAGAAAAGAAAAGAATGAGGGTTTCAAAAGCTAAAACCGTTTGGTTATATGTGAATTCATTAAACATGAAACAAGTACTTCCTTTGTTCCAAAATATAAAATCACTATTGACTTTTTGAAGTCAAACTTACACATTTCAAACTCAAAATTGATATTGATTTCTTTGATTTTACTCAATATAGTGATGAATATTGTAACCTATCTAAAAAGTTTTACTCATTATAATTTATAAGATATGTTGTTTCATAATTTCTAATGAACCCTCAATTTTGAATTTGAAAATATTTCACGTTGACTTTCAAAAGTCAACAATGATCTTATAAACCGAAACAATGGGAATATTTGTTTCAGGACTAAAATAAAAAGTCTCGGAATAACAAACCTGTTTCAGTACAGCATTAAATTCATCATCTTCTATTTCAATGGTATCTGTAAGAAGTTGCGTTCCCTGACCGTTTACTGTGGATTTGTCTATGGTTTGGTGGCCACCGGTTGACCACCCTCTAAAATCTGAGCCTATTCTTCCATTGAAAACAGTCAAACTTCTTCCATCAACTTGTCCTGAAATATAAGCAAAAGCAGAGTTAGAAAATGACGCTACTGCAATTCAATTGGCTTTTGATTGCAAAAGAAAGAAATAAACAACATAAACAAATGAATACTTAAAGTGCATTAAATTGTAAAATTAGTAAATTATACAAATGAACTATAAAAATATTGTATATGCATTAAGAAGACATACTTTTATGTTACAAGTGCTATAAACTCTGAAGTATGTAAAATGCATAATAAACGAATAGTTATAGAAGGGAAACAAGTCCTCCATAGCAAACAAGGTACGTCTACTAAGAGACCTTTATAATAATAGCTCTGCTTTCTAAATATTTAAAATTGGAAATGAAACTAATTTTAAGAACTCAAAAAACCTCCATAGAAATGGTGTGGAAATAAAATAACGGTAATTGAACATGGCAGACCATACTATCATTAATGTTGTTTGACGAGAGAGAAAGAATAATTGAGAATCTAGATACCAAACAGAACAAAATGATAAAGACAACAATTTAAAAAGGGAAAGATATTTACTACCAGGTAAAGAATTAGGCTGAGAAATTGGACTAAATTGAGTTGAAACATTTCCAAGCATGTGATTAGGAGTTCTAACAATGTTGAAAGCACCAGGAGGAAAAGGATATGAAACAAGTCCAGCCATTGGCACTTTATTTGGACAAGGCTGCCTCACAACGAAACCCTGAAAACCAGGAGGTCCAGATTGTACAGTACCAAAATTAGTATAACCAATCGGAGCACTTGACTGTCCAGCACCAAAATTAGGAATTTGAGACGGCATATCAATGTAGTCGTCAACCATCATGCTTGATGAATTTGTCATCCATGCCGGACCAGATGGCACATTTTCAAGCAGCGGAATAGTCTTGGGTGGTCGTACTTGATCTGCCATTCGAGAAGAGTGAATGTTTTGTTGGAGCAATAAGTTCTGTTGGTTTAGAGGCATGATCATGAGTCCTTCGTTCAATAGAGAAGTGTTTGTGTCAGGTTTAGAAAAAAACTGATCGCGAAATGATAGAATCCCGTTGACACTGCTGTTGTATTCACCAGAACTATTAGCTTGTCCCAACACAGAAAGAAAAATATTGTCAGAAGATGTAGTCGAAGTAGTATTGAGTACACCTCCGTGTGACCAGTTAAGACCAGCGTTACTAGTTCTCTCTTCACTTGTACTGCCTTGTTGCTTCTTTAGAAAATTTCTGTATTTCTGTAATGGAATTCACATCCTAATTACTTTAGTATAACCACTACAGTTTAATATTCGCTATTGTTCCTGATCTAGCATTCTTAAATCTTAACTACCAGAAGATTGAAAAATTAGAAGACTAACCTGAAGATGGCTGGCTATAATTTCTCGGGTAAGCTGGGGCTCATTCAAGATTTCGAGTATCTTCTTTGGAACTGCTCCTGCACAATAATCAATACAAAATTATTTTTCAGGACCAAGGATGTAAGGGTATTTTGGAAATGGTTCACTTGATCAAAAAAAAAAGATTTCTCATCAGCCACATCTTCTGAGCAGACTTCATCAAGTTCAGTTAATAAGAGATTGTACAAAACATACTAGATTTTTAAAGTTCATGTTTAGAACTCAAAATATGCTTGGTAGACTAGAAAAGTTAGACACTTACTTTCTACATCCAGCTGCTGAACTGCATCAACAAACTTTTTGTGCAACTCTTTTGTCCAAGCAAACCTTCGTTTCTTTGCCGCAACAAAGTCCCCATCAGGCGGAGTGTTTTCTTCTTCTTCTTCTATTCCCATGCTTCTGTCCCTTTGGTTTCTCAAGGGTGGGTTTTCCATATCATCCTCTTTGGTCATGACTGATGACTTGTTGGGATTTAATATACTTTTCCTCATTACATGTTGCCAAATGTTCTTGAGCTCCAACATTCTAACAGGTTTCACTAGGTAGTCTCGGGCTCCATGCCTAACACCCTTCATTACATTTGAAGTGTCATCATTTGCAGACATCACTGCAGTTTTGATCAAGTTCATATGTACATTAACTAAGAAAAGTTTAGTGAAGTCTATGAGCAAAGAATTAATTACTCAACATTGAGTTTCTAGACTATACTTATTACTGGAACGTCCATTTCAAGGCCTATAATCCTTAACAACTCGAACCCATCCATGTCCGGCATTCTAACATCAGTAATCACAATATCATAATTGTCTTTGTTTTTCCGCAACAAATCAAGAGCTTCAGTAGCTTTTGTTGTCTCAGTAACTGCATATCAAGAACCCACAAGTATTGGAATTTTGAACAAATAAAGAAGAAATCAAAAGAACAGCAAAATTTGTAGCAGAACATGATACACAAAATCAAAACTCTGAATTCAAACCGAGTATTAGAAGAACAAGAAAATAAACTTCCAGTATCCGATCAAATAGTGCCATTAATTGCAATTTTGTCTCTCTGTCGTTTAAAGAATTTGTGCATTTGAATTCATTTCTCTTGCTTGGATTACCCTGAGATCTAATCTTCAAGCCACTAACTAAACACACACAAAAAATATTCTCAAAGTCTATTTATTTGATCAATTGATGTTTTCTATCAATGAATATACATATTCCAAATCTTTCCCACACCCACAAAAACAGGTATGCCACAATTGGAAAAATCAAAAAATTGAATTGTGACATCTTGAATATGATAATTATATGTGATATACCATAAAGTTCAATCAAATTTAACTACATAAAATTTAAGAATGCAATCTTAGTAGGGTATCAACATAAGAGAAAAAAAATAAATAAATAAAAGAAGTAACAAATTAAGAATAAATTCTTATTTGGGTATCCATAAAAAGCAAAGGATCTAGTTCTCATTCAATATATATATTTCATTTATATATAAACATATATAATATAATCAAATCAATACAATCTTTTATTTAACTAAATTATTTGCAGTATCAGTTGCATATATTATAAACAACTTTCTACGCACAAAACCTCCACAACTCTATTGATAGTCAGCAAAAGTATTCTCAATTAATATCCCCAAAACCTGATCAGCTAAATTCCCGTATATATATATATATATATATATATATATATATATATATATATATATATAGGGGCTCATCCATAAGTTGTAAAAAATTGTCTATCCTCCCAACAAATCCAACGACACATATATATATATAATATATATCAAACCTTGGTATTGACACTTTTGAAGCATTACGGCAAGAGTTTTGAGACAAGTCATATCGTCGTCAACGGCAAGTACCCGGAGCCCCTTCGGGAACTGGGTTTTCTTCATTTTTTCCGGCACCGGATTCTGATCCACAACATCATAATTATTATTTTCTGACATAGTACTAAACCTAAGAGATTTCGCTTTACTTCAAAATTGATACGCAAAATCGATAATAATTTGTCTGGGAAATCAGTTGGTAAAATCCTTATAAAGGATTTGGGGAAGAAGATACAAATTATTACTTGCATTGAAAGGTTTTATATAAGCAAAAGGGGGAAGTAAAAGAAGCAAGTGCATAAGCTTACTATAATTTGAGCAAAGGATAATTAATGCTCAGAGATTTTGGAAGGGGAAATTTATTACAAGAATAAATACTCAATCATTACCATATGTGCCATGAATGAGTCATTCTTGGGTGTCGTCTTCATAATTATATATGTTTTTATTTTATTGATGAAAATAATAGGAATAAAATTTGTTTTTAAGTTATTGTAAATTTTTATTGCAAACTAACTTGTTTTGGTAACAATAAAAAAAATAAATTCAACTTGTATTTTCGTTTAAAAAAATTATATTTTGATTGTTGCATTAATTGTGAGACGAGTTATAGGAAAATAAATCGGTCAAAACAACTAAGTTTTAAAAAACAAATTTGTCAAAACGACATTTTGATAGGTTATGCAAAAATAAAACATACATAGTTGTAGAGATTTTTTGGGCTATAACGACGGTTTCACCCGTCGTCATAGTTATTCTGGGCTGTAGCGACAGTTTACCGTCGCTATAGCCCAAAAAATCTGTCGTCATAGGCCTACTGTGTAATACACAGCTGTGTACATACATATAGCCCATATATATATATATATATATATATATATATATATATATATATACACGGAAAAGATCAAGAGCATAATTCTTAAATAGCATAACGCCTTAAATATCATAATTTTATCAAAACGATGTAGTTTTGGAAGGACGCGGTGGCATTTTTGTAAATATGTGGTGGCATTGTATTTACAAAAATGCCACCGCGTCCCTCCAAAACTACGTCGTTTTGATAAAATTATGCTATTTAAGGCGTTATGCTATTTAAGAATTATGCACTTGATCCTTCCCGTATATATATATATATATATATATATATATGAAAAAGTTATCTGTGGCAATGTTTTAGTCAAGTTTAAGGGGGGTGTATCCAATTAAGATTTTTAAAGACTTTTTTTAAGTAACATACTTTTGTAGAATTTGTGAGATTTTAATGACTTTCAAAGACTTTAAAGACTCTTTTAAAATGACTTTTATAGACTCTATGAAATAAGTAACAAACTTTTATAAACTTTTTATGGCCCAAATTTTACCAAATTATTTATCCATCACATATTAATATTTATTAGCCCATATAAAATAAATAATTAATTTGACCCAATAAAAGATAAAGTCCAATTAATAACTAGTTTTATCCACCTTTGTGTTTATTTGGAAGTCTTTAAAAATTTTTAGAGATGAGGCAAGACTTTGGATATGGATTGATTGTTATAATTCTTCTTCTAAAGTCTGTAAAACTCTACCGTTTGATAGAAATCTTTAAAATTTATGACTTTTTGAATACCAAAATACTTTTATAAACTTTGTAAAAATCTTAATTCAATACCACCTAACTTTTAAAAACATTAAAAAAGTTGTAATTGAATACCACTAAACTTTTATAAACTCTTTAAATGTCTTGATTGAATACACCCAAACTTTTAAAGTCTTTAAAAATCCTAATTGAATACACCCCCTTAACTAAGACTGTAAGACCCCAACTTTTTGAATAAAAATTAAATTTTCTCGAAATATATTTTTGAAAATTATGGTGTGGATTTGATATAATATTATAGTTGTGGGTAATATTTACAAATTTTGCAAAGTACGCAAGTTGTTATATAATATTCGATTGGTCGGAGAATATTCGTTTTAATAGGGAATATTCGTACAACGGCACAATCATTGGTGGATCCCCACAACAGAATTATTGTCGGATTGAGAAAACGACAAAAATACTTTATGAAAATAACGGCAGAAGTTTTACCGTTAACTGTTGAAACACCCGGTGTTAAAAGTACAGTAATACGCGTGGTTGCATAGTAGCACACAGTATTGATTATTGATGCTTACGTGAGAAGTCACTCAGTTATACTCAATTATTGCTACAGTAATTGTTGCATCATATCTATCATATTATTGATTCAATTATTGTCACAGTATCATCTGCATAAAATGCTTTTTATTAAATCAATACTTGAGATGACAAAGTTATTCATATTATAAATTGAAATATTTACAATGTCTAGAAGTTCTGTCAAGGAGAGGTTTGGTCACCTAATTGCGCGCCAATATGGAGAAATCTTTATTGGAAAGCCCCTCTTTCTTGAGAATGACCTGGTTGTTAAATATTGTGAGTTATAATATTAATAATGAATGTTGTTCGGAGTTGAATTTGGAGACGCGGACGTGATATTTGAGTTCGGAACGACGGAATTAGTAAAAATAGTCTATAAACACAAATATTTTTGAGATTCACTATTTGGTCAAAAAGTCAACAGTTGACTTTTTTCAGAAAAGTCAAAATTTGAAATTTTAAAATTTATGTTTTTGATAAAAATGGTTTCATTGTGTTTGAATTATTTGTGTTAGTGAAAATCGACAATTATTTCGATAATAATTGATGTCTGGAGGTTATATTGATCAATCGGGTATTTAACCGGATAAATGAGCAATTGATTGCTATTATTTCACATGATTATAACTATTTGTTCACATGTGTATACTATTGTTTCACATTCTTGTTACTATTAGGGGAGTTGGTGCAAGATTGATAACACTTGCATGACTAAATTAAAAATGGAGGTATATATGGAGGTACTATACTGAAATTCGTATTTTTCACATGATTATACTATTGATTCACATGATTGAACTATTGATTCACATTATTTACTATTAGGGGAGTTGGTGCAAGATTGATAATACTTGCAGGACTAAATTATAAATAAAAGAAAAGTTGGAGGTATTGTACTGTAATTTTCGAGCCCCTAAAACGTACAATTATCGAAACTATATTTTCCTATAAATAGAAGCTCATTCTTCCTTCATTTCTCACTAATTCACAAAATCTTTAGAGCGATTATTATAGAGAAAAATTATAGCAAGAAGAAGAGAAGTCTACTACCTCACTATTCCAATATCCAGTTTTTCTAAAGGTAGGGAGTATTATTTCTTTCTTTCGTCTTCACGAAGATAACTTTTGTTATTCCATTCTTTATTATTCTGTTGGAATAACCTGTATACGCGAGCTACCCTATACTTGGTGAAATTCTTCTGTTGTTCCATTCTTTATCATTCTGTTGGAACATCATGTCTGTGCGTTCTACGCCGGACCTAGTTCCGTCTTTATTATTCTGTTAGAATATCCTGTCTGTGCGTTTTACGCCGGACCTGATTCCGTCTTTATTATTCTGTTGGAATATCCTGTCTGTGCGTTTTACGTCGGACCTGATTCCGTCTTTATTATTTTGTTGGAATATCCTGTCTGTGCGTTTTACGCCGGACCTGATTCCGTTATTTATTATTCTGTTGGAATAACCTGCTTGTGCAGGCTATCGCTTGCATGGTAATTTCTTTTGTTATTTCATTCCTTATTATACTCAGTTGGTTAAATTTTTGACTTCTATACTCCATGAAATTAGTGGAATATCCTTGATATTTGCGCTTCATCCAGTATCTTTTCTTGGAAATACTCTTCTGAGCATTCTTGAATTTTACTCTACAAAGCAGTATCATGTTAACAATTTTGACGTTATTAGTTCCTGGATAAATTAATTCTTGAACTTGTTTTATTGAATTCTTATATCATTGTCATCATCCTCATGTTTATATTTTGTTGAAAGTCATCTGTGGCCTATAGTGCATAGATGGACTTGGTATGATTATGAACAGGGATTATTCGGTGTAATCACGACCGTAATGTTACAAATGATGTGGAAAAAGTCCTCATTGGCCCGTAGAGCATTGATGGACAGTTGTTGGCATGATCATGACCATTATTGAATACACAAATATTTTTGGCCCGTAGTGCATGGATAATTATGGTCGTGATACTAAAGAATATCCTTGGCCGTAGTGCAGGGGTGATTCGATGATGTAGATTATTTATTAAGCTGAGTCCCAGCGATAAAAGTGATGAAAAACCTTCTAAATCATAAAAGATAGTAGATTTTATTCTCTACTTGACTCTTTTAATGGATTGCTTGTTCCGCTACAGTTAAACTTGATGGTTGTTATATTGTATCAGTTTAACACTGTTGAAGGCTAACGATAATATATTCTGCATTATCTTAGTCATAATATTTTCTACTGGCCTAGTTGAGCTCACCCTTTTACTTTATTGTTCTCTTCAGGAAATGAGAACGTAGCAGGGACTAGTCGAGGAATGGAGTGACGGATCAGATGATAGCATTAGTAGTCCTCACTATTTTTTGAAATAGTGTAATAATAATTGTAATAAGGACTCCTTTTGAGTTTGTATAATCTCTAGTAGACAATATTTGTATTCAAACTCACAGTTTATGTTTTGTCGTATTGTACACGACAGTTGTATTATTAAGTTGTATTTGAATTTATGTACCATGTAAGTGGCGACCCAACATGGGTGACGTATACCTAATTTTCAGGCTTTAAAACATTTTTTCATAATTTATTATGTATTTTTAATAATTAAAATCTATTTAATACTAATTATTTTTTAAAAATAATAATTTTGGAAAAGAAACTGTCGCTAAAGGGCCCTATAGCGACGAAACTGTCGCTATAGGTGTTCTTGGGCTATTCTTAAGGAAACCCAGAACATCATGTCAGAGTTCAAGGTACACACTTTGACTGGTGTTATATTCATGATCTTTAAGTTTTCTGGGTTGCTTAAGTGTTCATGCCATAATATAAATGTAATTCTATAATTAGTGACTGATTCCATGACCAAACAACAACAGATCTGTAAGATAAAGACCTTCCAAAATCATGTCAGACACTGTTCTTCATTTCTGGGTATTCCAGAAATGAAGAACAGTCCAAGTGTCTACCTTTCAATCCTTGTAACCTGTAGACTATGTATTGTTTGTGTGATCTAAAGGTTTAGTCTTGTAGTACTCATGCGAAGGTATAATTATCATGTATCACAAGTAGTATATCTAGGTCGGTCAAAGTGGTGTCTACAAACTGCCCTTGAAGATTTCTGGGTTACCCAGAATCTTCATACGGCCGTTTGGTCAACCATACTTTGACCATTAATTAGATCGATTCTAAGAAAGATATGGGTGACCTAATAGTTTTAGTGTGTAGATTACATGTCAGACTACAATATCCACCCAACAAAACGACATAAACACTTAAACTCAGCGAGATCTAGAGCCTGCAAAAACGCTGTCAGGGTTTTCAGGAAATCTAGGAATTTTCTGGGTTGCTCAGAAAATCATTCCGTGATCGGTCAACTAGGTTTGACCGTTCATAACTTGAAATCGAAACATGATATGATCCTGATTTCAGTTCTAAATCATAGTCTAAATGGCATACTATAGATCTATAACATAAAACACACATAACACCTAACACACACGGATCTAGAAGCCCTGACATTAGGCTGTCAGACAACATTTTCAACCTTTTTCCAGATTTTTAAAATCATCAATTTTGAGCATCTAAGTGTTATGGATCTGAGTTATAACAACTCAGATCACTAAATGACACCTTCTAACAAAACTTTAAACAATAAACAACAACAAATAACATGAATCACATAAATTTCTAAGTTTAGGGTTTTTATACTTTTTTAGCTTTGATCCTTGAATCTGACTTTTGATTCTGATCCTTGGCAAGCTATGAAGTGTTCTGAGCTTTGTTTCTCACTCACTATCACTCAAAAATTTCGGATGGGAGAGGGAGAGAAGACTTGGATAGGTTGAAAAGTAAAGTGTGCATTTTATCTCTCTCAATCTATATATAATATGATGTGATGCATACGGCTGATCATGTGATTAGTTGTTGGCTGATTAAAGTTGAATACTAGACCATGTGGCTAGCTAGAGTTGGTCACCAACCACAAGTAGGGCTAGATCTACACTTCTCTTCATTAAAATATTAGAAAGGGCACTTTAGTCATTTGGCTTGTAAAGTGCATTGCAACTTGGCAACTCCTCACAGTTATTAGGTTTTAACCTTTAGGGTTTAACCCTTAGGGTTTAACCCTAAGGTTATATAAATTAATATTCTAGTATTTACTAATTAGGTTTTAAAATAGAAAATTATAATTAGGGTTCCCTAATTATAGTAAAGTTTACTAATCACTTTCAAGCTTGCTAATTAGGGTTAAGGTTTTCTAATTAACATTAAACTCTATAAATTAATAAATAGTTTTTCTCTAATTGTACATTAGGATTTTCAGTTGAACAATTAGGGTTTTCTAATAATCAATTAGGGCTATCCCTAATTAATATAAAATTAATAACATAAAACCTTAACACTTATCTTCAAGCTTCCCAATTAGGGTTTGGCAAAAAGCACTTTTTGGCCGCTGTGGTTATAGTGATTTAACGAATTATCCACTGTGTTTTTAAAATATTCAATTAGCCCACTGAACTTTTTAAAAATGTTCAATAAGCCCATTCCGTCTAATTTTTCAGACGGACGTTAAAAAATATCATACGTGGCAGTTTAAAAGTAAATAAAAAATAAAAAAAGTGACATGTAAATGTTGATGTGGCTCATTTTCTTCCTCAGTCGGGTCAACCCGACCAGTACACATTTAAAAGGGCCAAATGTTGGTTCAGTCCTTGCTGGTGAGCTTTCCCTTATGTCTGCACTAGCTGCAGGGCAACTTGTGTAGAGCCACATGAAATTCAATAGATCTAGCAGGGCAGATCTAGCATGAAATTCTTCTACACACATTCATATATACACAAGCAGATCTCGTATCATTGTATTCTCAAATTCTAGGATCGCTCTGTCGCATCTTGTTGGAGGCGTTGATTTAGGGAATCGCCGGCGAAGATATCGACTGTAGATTTTGGCCGGAAAAAATGAGGGAAAAGACTGTAGATTCCTATGAAGCAACCCTGTGTCTTGTGGATGAATATGAAGATAAATATTATAATATTAATTTTTATTAATATTATAAATATTATAAATATTTAGGTAAAGAAAAAGAAATAAAATAAAACATAAAATATTTTTATTTTTAAAAATTTTATAAGTATTTTAAAATGTAAAAGTATTTTTATTTTTATTTTAAAAATAAAACATACATATTGTAAGACCCCAAATTATTAATAAATAAAATTTATTTTCCTCTATTTATTATTTTTGAAATAGTAAGGGTTGATTTGATTAATGTGGTTAGTTATGGGTAAAATGCGCAAATATTTCAAATAAGCAAGTGGTTATAAAATACTCATTGTTGTCAGAGAATATTCGTTTGGTCGTTAAATATTATTGTTGTCGGGGAATATTTGTACGACGACGCAGTCTTTTGTGGGCCCCACAACAGAAAGCGATTGGATGAAGAAAACGACAAGTATAAGTTGTTTATAAATAACGGCGTAGTTGTGACCGTTAATACTGTTGGAATACCCGGTGGTTAAAATACAGTAATACGCGTTGTTGCACAGTAGCACACGGTATTGCACCAATTATTGATTCTTACGTAAGAAGACACTACTCAATAATTGCTACAGTAGTTACTGTTCAATATTTTATTTTATTGATTCAATAATTACTGCGTTGATATTTTATATTATTATTGTTCAATAATTGTCACGGCACAGTATTTCCCATTATCAGATCAATAATTCATATTATTTGAATAATATTATTAGACAGCATTATTGACAATGTCTAGAAAGTTCTGTCAAGAAGAGGTTTGGTCATCTAATTGCGCGCCAGTAAGGAGAAATCCTTATCGGAAAGCCCCCTCTTTCCTGGGAACGGCCTGATTGTCATAATTGTGATTCTGTAATATTATTTGTGAATAATTAATTATTGATTTATATGATAAAGAAATATTTATTTTTGTGGATATAAATGAAGGAATTTTAACACGAAATTATTTGTTGAAAGTTTAGCAATTATTTCTCCGATAAAATATATTTCATTCAAAATATTATTATAATTTTTTTATAATGGGTTAAATAATATTATTGTTATATATATATATATATGTATGTATGTTTATGCATGTGATAAAAGGAGCAGAGATTGGCAAATTGTAATCGAATTTTGGTTTTTCAAAGGTAATACAGTAGCTTTGTCCTTTTTTTTCAAAGCTGGTTATTTTTTTTCTTCCTGCAAAACTTGATTTTTCCAAGTGGGCTGGTGGATGTTTAAAAATTGCCAAATTGTGGGCCTAAGCATGAAAAATGTGAGCTAGGCTTGTTTTCCTGCAAACCATTCTTCAAAGGGATGGCCCCAACCTTATGAAAATATGAAAAGTTAGGCATATTTGACAATTGAAAAGTTAGGCAGGAAATTGTGGCTCAGCAGTCTGTTCTCTGTCCGAAGCTGCACTATAAATAGGGGGTAACCCCTCCTTCCTCAACCACACCTTGATAATCAGAAAAAAAATTTCTATAGTATTGTGAGTATTTTTTTGAGTATAAGAATACTTTGAGCGTAGTTTTTCTGCAAGATTTTCTCAGAATAATATCCGATATTTCAGTCAAATCCAAGCTTCTACTAAGGTAAAAGATATTATTTTATTGCAATACTCGGGAGAAAAATATTATTTTCTTTCATACTCCATATTATGTAAACGATATTATTTCATCTCGTATTCCTAAATTTGAACTTACTATGGTAAGTATTGCTTCTATAATTCCTGAAATGATTAGAAATTTTGTTTCATCTAATATCATTTCATAGGAATATTGGTCTGAACTTTTTATCAAATTTGGAACTTGTCATTACTGGTACTGTTCACGGGTACTGTTCACGATACTGTTCATGGGTACTGTTCACGGGTACTGTTCACAAAAAAAAATAATATTTTTTTTCTTCCAAATTATTTGTTGTGGCCCTTATTCCTAAAAGTTTAATCCATGTTTTGATTTTTCATCATCCTCAGTCCTAAATGGTGATATAAATGAATATCTTTGGCCTGTAGTACAAAGATGAATGATTAACTAATGAATATCTTTGGCACGTAGTGCAAAGATGAACAGGTATTGAGACGAACATGACCAACTGGTGATACAAATGAATATCTTTGGCTGTAGTGCAAAGATGATTAAAGATGTATATTGATTGTTGTTACAGGGATAAAATATTACTGATGGACTTTTAAACCGTAGAAGACAGTAGAATTCTTTCTCTACGTGACTCTTCTAATGGATTGTTGTTTCGCTGCATTTATTGATCTAAAACTTGTTGTCTATTATATCAGATTTTTCCCTGTTGAAGACTAACGATAATTTGTTGTATATTATCTTTGTCATAATATTCTTTACTGGGCTAGTTGAGCTCACCCTTTCCTTTTTGTTCCATTTTTCTTCCCAGGAGGTGAGAACATAGCAGGATCGAGTCGGGGTATGGAGTGATGGTTCTAGGAAGATGTTTTACCAGTCCTCTCTATTTCTATAAAATAGTGTTTGAATAATTGTAATGAGGACTTATTTGCGTGTGGATATTGTCTAAAAGACAATATTTATATTTAAACTCACAGTATGTATTGTCGTATTTCACACGACATTTGTATTATTGAAGTTGTAGTTTACTTTATGTACCATGTATTTGGCGACTCAGAATGGGTGTTGTATACCTATTTTGGGGGCGTCACAGATACAATTTGACTTTTAAGGTCAAATCACGACATATTAAACTTTAAAATTGATATAACTCATACAAGTTTAAAATGAAATAAATTTTTTGATTTAATACAAAATACAATTATAATAATTATATCATCTAAAATTAAATAAACTCACATCAATTTAAAGTTTAATATGTCGTCGTTTAATCTCAAAAGTAAAATTGTATCTCTAATTTTGAAATTAATAAAATATTATATTTGTGTTATTTTTCAAGATTTAATTTTTTGTGCGTATTATTTTTTTCTTACAAACTTGGTAAATGGGATTTTGGTTATTTTTCATCTGTCATAAATGATTCTTTTTTCATAAATGGATTGAAAAACTCATAATTTTTTATCATAATTTTAATAGTATATCACTTAATTTAATATAGTAAGTCAAATTACTAAATAAGGAAATTATATTATACTCCATCTGTTCCTAAAAGATTGTCGTTTTAGAAAAAAAAATTTGTTCCAAAAAATTTGTCGTTTATAACTTTCAAGAAGAATAAATTATTTACTTTCATGTATTACCCTTACCTTCTCTCATTGTCCCAAAAAATTCTCTCCCTTGTATTAATAATTTTCAATATCTCATAAAATGGTAGTGATGAAATTTCAAACAAATTAATTCAATTTCCTATAATATTAAATGATTTTCTTAATTCATGTGCAAAAACTTTAAATGACAATTTTTTAGGAACGGAGATACACTAGTACAAAACCATAAAAAGATATAACTTAAAAGATGACGTTTTTATAAAAAGTTTTTTAGTATTTTTTTTCACAACGATTTTATAAAAAACGTTGTAGATACATATGAAAAAACGTTATCTATTTATAAGGGCAATTTTTAATTTTAAATAGATAACGTTTTTAAAACACGGAGAGCGAGCCGGAGACTCTAGCAAGTGACGGTGATGATGAGTCCGGAGATGATCTTAAAGTTGAGTAAGATCAGAACTCTGTTGATGCCGGCCATTCGGAAGTTTTGAATGGTTCGCAGAGGATTGTAGCCTCTTCGACTAATTATCCGTCCCTTGGAATTCGTCAGCCAATTAATGAGGTAGAATTGTGTTTAATTTTGGAATTATGAGCTAATTTTATATTACTTTGTATATGGTTTATTTATTGTTTGACAGTGGATTATTTAGGTCCTTAATTAAAATAATTTGATTATTGCCGAATTGAATTTGTGAACATTTCCTTACAAGGAAGGTTATAAGATAAATACAATATTTAAATTATGATGTGTAGAAGCATATCCGTTCAAGTTCAGGAGTGTTGCTTATATCTAGGAGCCAGCCACTTTGTAAATAATATCTGCAAATCAATAGCCATGTTTTTTTGGTATTTGATTTTGCATTTGATCTCTAGGGTTTTGATCTAACAAGTATTATTTTTCATACACAAATGCATTTACATAACTTATTCGCCGTGTGCTTGTATTCTTCTTCTTTATTTACACAACTTATTCATCCCACTTCTTAAATGCAAGTTGATATTCACAAAAGTTGGTATTTTATTGTACAATTCTTATATGCAAGTTGCACTATTTTCTGATCTCTTTTGTCTTTGTTTCTATTTCTGTTTTTCTTTCATGAATAAGAGAAGTAATTTTAAAGTGAATTAATAGTCAGAAGACACCTCTTTGTTTCAGAATTTTATCGTTCATAGGTTAAATTCTTGGATTCACAAGGTTATATTAGAAGAGGATGGGGATATTATGAAGAAAACAAACTCAAAACCAAGTTTGGAAGAAGCAGTTGCTTCTGCTGCAGTCGCTGCTGATGTGGCACGGGCAAGCCATGAAATATTAATTGATCAGTTGTTAGTAGGTATCTTGAATGTCTGAGTATTACCAGCTACTAGTAAAATTTAAAAGCAGTCGATTTTAGAACATCTAGCTAAAAATGGGGAGCTAATAGTTGCAAATCCATCCAAACAAGGAAAAGAAAATCAGCGCTCGTTCAAGTTCAATAAGGTCTATGATCCGGCTGCAACTCAAGGTTTTTAATCTTTACATTTGTGGTTTGTTTATGCTTCTATTACCCTTCTTCTTTTCTTGATCCATGTTATTCCTCTAGTGATTCTGATGCTTAATATTTATGCTTTTGGGTTTTAATTTTGAAAGAAATTATTGCGAGAGGCTTGCATCTAGGATGAAGAATTATTATCAGTTTTTCTCAATCGCCTATTTAACACCCTGAGCTGGGCAATGACTGAATTCTCTATTTCAATTCGAGAAATTCAAGAGAAATACAAGGTAGTGTAGTTAAACCATTAATATGTGGCCAAGATTACTACTATTACAGGTGATGCTGTGTTATATATTTGTAGGTTTCTCTGTAGAAAGTCTCTTGTTATTTTTAATTGCTATCGTTGATCTATACACATCTATCTAGTCAACTTCTATGGTCCAGGTCTGTCTTAAGACTTGATATGACTTTTTAATTGCTATTTTCAGAACCACAGGTTCTGTGTTGGTGTTACATTTATGTGGAACTTAATTGTTAGTTCACTAACTTGATTCATTAGGCTTCTATCCTATTTGTGATCTATAAATGCAGTCTTTAGTGGTACTGTCAACTGAATTTGGCAGCTTAACAGTCAGTAGTTGGTAATCACTAGTAAGGAGTCAAGGAAGGGAAATGGTGCTTCCCAGTGTAATCTTTATCCCATTCAAATGAGCTTATCAAATTACAGGATGATCTTTGAGAAGACTTCGAAATTAGAATCCTTATTAGGTTATATTGTTAGAGAACATAGGTAACTTTTAGTCCCTTGATGGTTTGTTTTATGCTCCTTAATTGATTGGCATGCAGGTAGGTTAATTTTCACATTCCTTTCAGAGTTGCATATTGTTCCCTTTCATATCTTGTTTATATTTGTTTTGAAACATCTTTGCAGATCATGGACTTGCAGCAGAGGAAATGCTGTTGCTGGCATGATACTGTTGCTGGCATGATACTAGCACCTCTTGCTGGCATCATCTTAAATTTGTTTGATACTATTATGAACACAAAACATAATAATATTGTTGGGATATTTCCAAGTATAGACTGTCCCGATACTTTTCTTTGTGGATTTCAGTATCTCTTAAGAAAAATAATTGGGTAAGTGCTCATCCACCTTAGCTGGTCTCTTCATAATTTCTTATTTACACCGATGTGGCATATTATCAAATACTTTTGTAATCAAAATTAAAATTTGTTCTTATATTTACTAGTCAGAAAGTCCGTGGCAGGGATGCTTTAGAAATGGGTTTGTTACAGTGCTTTGTTCTTGTCATAGTTTATCATCCTTTAGTGGTGATGAACCAATATTGTGGGGGCCTCGTTTTACATGGAATATTTTTTATTCATGCATATTATTACTGTGTTCCTGCTGGTGAAGCTCATTCAAAGGCTCTTGAAGTCGCTCGAGATATAAATAAGAAGGTACATGCCTACATATCTTCTGAAAGAAAAGTACAGAGAAGTATCCAGTATAGAATATGATATAAGTAGTACATGCAAAGATCCTGTTACACAAATACTTGTCCCAAAAAAGAAGAGAAAAGGATCATGTTACATAAATGGATATTGTGCTGCCTGGATCTAATTATACTTCTGTTTGATGTCCATGCTAGTATGTGTTGCCTTGTGGAAAGTAGAGTCTTCAGTGTTATTTTAATACTCAATTTAGGTACAGTATCCATTCTGAAATACTTGCTTCAATTTTACTTTTGTTCAACTTGTCGAACAGGACTCTGAAGAACATTGCAACTCAGAATGCAAAACAATTGAAAGGGTTTGTCAAGAGGTAACATTTTACTTGAGTCCTTATTATACTTTTGGTGTTAAATTGCTCTGCTATATTTATAATGTGTTGCCATATGATTTCTAGGTGTACGCACAACATGGTTTATAAGGATAGTAGGGAATATTCAACTTTGCTGCAGGCATTTTCTTTGAAATTCTTAACCAGTTTGGTCAACCTCAACCTGATGTGAGTTTCTGATCACATTATTATTTCCTAATTGATGGCTATTTATCATTTTTATATGGATTTAGCATCCTTCATCTTCTAGTTTAAGAATATATAGATGATGAGTGGGTTTTATACCTACTTATTGGATATCAATTCACGAGAATTATGCCCATCTCAAGTGCATTTGAGTGTGTTTTTAGTTGTATTTCATAATATTTTGCATTTCATGTATTGAGAATTCCTTGGGTGTAAATGTGCAGGAAATGGCATAGCTTGACAATGGTTGGTGGCAATGGAGCTAATGGAGGTTGGAGCAAAGAAACCAAGCATTAGCAGGACAAATGAACAAGAGCAGCAGAACAAGGATGTAGCATCAGCTGAACACAGAATCCAAATTGCAGAAGTCGCGCGGCTACACATGCATAAACACGCGCCCCCGCGCGATCACCCGAATTGACCAGATTTTAAAGACGCGCGCCTGCAAGACGATTATAAAGGGGACACGCGCGCCCGCGCGCGACATCTGAGGCTGTTAATTAATTTTATTTTAATTTTTAAATTGTAAGAGTTTGAGTTGGTTAAAACAATACTGGTTGGTACCAGACGTAGCATTCATTAATTTTTACGTGTTTTTGACAATAAAACTAGGGTTTACACTTTGAGGGACTTCCATTGGAGAACCAAGCATAACATTATTATTTTTTACTTCTTTGAAATTCAGTCATTGTTGATGCTTTATTTTTATGTTGCTGGATATTAGTGAGGATTTGAACGTTACGTTGGGATTGTAATCAGCAATTGGGTTTGATCGATTCTATCTTTTCTCTTTCAATTGTTTATTTATTTTTCATGCGTTGCTTTGATCCCATAATGGCTTTTGATTCAGTCATGAACTAAACTCCATTATGGGATTCTAACGGAGTTTAATATGTAGTCTAACTTATGGCCTGATTGCTGGATTATTTTGCGTATCATAAGGAATTTCTATCATGGTTGATTTGAATGCATGAATGATTGATCACCATTCGTTTTAGGTGCTTGTATGGAATTGAAATATAATATACGAGTATGTATTGTAATTATGATAGCATGCGTATATGGGGCTGTCTTGTTTAGCTTTGTATTTCGTGAATCAGATAGACATATACTGTTTCACCGTATGAGTTAAATAAGGGCTTGTGCTTAAATTCAATATTGCTGCAATTTCACATAGAAATAGAGTGAGATTGGTTTTATTAATGATTACATGGTGTCTATTGCATGTGGATATTATGTAAGTAGGTCATAATACATTGAAAAATGGTTATGTTTACATTAGTGCTCTTGGCTAATTTCATGTGATACGTGAATAGTTTTGCATGATGGTGGTAATTAGATGAACTATTAAATGAAGTTAGGATCCCATTATTTCCAGATTTGATTTATTACATTATTATTCTTATTTTAGTTATTATTTGCATTTAGAGTAATTCACAATTATAAGCATTAGTTTAAGCATATAAAAATAGTGATTTAGTTGATGCATAATTGTTTGATTTAGACAACTTTCTCCGTGGATCGATACTCGACTTACTCTATATTGCTTGTTGACACATGTATACTTGCATGAGTTAGATCTCTTTTGTTAGAACTAAAAAAAGAGAGGCAACAATAGATTCATTTAATAATGTTGGGTTGGTTCTGATTTTGAATTTCTCTTTTACAAGTTGAGCAGAAACAGAAATATGCAGCTTAGAAAGCTTCTACAGACCTATGTAACATGTTCATTTATATTTATATTGAAAAGTGAATTTGAGATGCATATATGGATAGTTTGGTATATGCATATATGTTCAAGCTATACTTATTGCTACGACATTTTTTTGATTGAAACCACAAACCACAACGTTTTTTTTGCGTTATCTATTTACTGTTTTGTAGTAGTGATATTATTTACTACGAAATTTATATACATGGAAACTAATTTATGTCTTGCAATAAGTATAGCTTGAAAATACTATCTTTTATAATTTTATTAAGCACTTGCACAAAATAAATAAGCACTGCTTGTACCACATAAATTAAATTGGAAAATAATATATATGTATAAATATTTAATTAAGTTAAAGTGCAATCAACATGAAAATGTATGCGATAACATAAAATAAATTAAAGTGTGACATTTCTTAATTACTATCTATCTCATGTATGCACATTTAGCGCAATCATAATTCGGTTAATTTGTTTTTGCAATGTATAGCAAAACTCAATTAGATCCCATGTATATAAATTAGAAAAATGATATTTGTTGGGTAAAATCTAATTACGCACAACACACAAGTATACGTGGTCAATAAGTAATATAATAGTAAGCAGAGTATCGTTCCCTCAGAGAATGTAAATAGAAATTAATCTTAATTTTATTAAACTAATCAATTTCCAGTTTATAACCAAAAGTATTAAAAATAGTAAAATCACCAAACAATCAATAAACGCTAAAACTGAATTTTTAAACAAATAATGGAGAATTAGGCTTCCGACTTCACTCTAAGCATCACTCAGATTATTACACCTTTATTCCAGTTTAACTCACTATCCCGATTTATTAATCAAAAGCACGTATGTAGCACAAGCCACCTCTCGATGCACTAATACCGTATTAACCCAAATCCACAATTAAGATAGAATTACGTTACACACCTTAATCAACTAACTCACTATATCTCTATATGAATTACAATTAAAGAAGGTTTACGTTCAAGTTCTTTATCTGATTACATGCGATGTCAAACATATCTCTACCCTAACAATCATCAAGATTCAATTCATTCACATAAATCAAGAACACATGCTATATTAATTAAGTCTAGTCTCGTATTTCATCTCTCGAGTTTATACAAGTCCACAAAGAATCGTTGATCAGGCAATTCATAAATTCATGCTTAAATTAATATAGATAAACCGGATAATAGCTTATTAAACTGAAATCAAAGATTACATAATCATCATTCCACTTAAAGATCTGTCTTAAGCCTAAAAAGTAATTAATTCATAATAAATGAACTAATCACTGAATAAATTAAAGATATCATCTTCTCAATTACAAATATAAACTAAAGTAGAAGAATAATGCAGAACACCCTTCACTTTAGCCTTAATCCGCAATCGATATGAACATTCTTCAAAATCCTCACTCCGTTGCTCAATATGAAATTCTGTAATTAATCGCTGTCAACTGCTTTGCATGATGATGATTTCGTTGTTTGTTGCTAAATATATATATCATACATGAAGTCTGGTCAAAATCCCATGTTATTTAGAGTCCATATGCAATCCCAAGTCCTAAAATCCTCTTTCAAGCAGTGTTTCAATAAGCAAATGAGTGTCAGGATCCGGCACCCCCCCGCCTCGGCGGGGGTATTTGCATAGGAAATGCCTGCCCCGTCGGGGGTAGGGTACTTCAAATGATTTCTGATTTCTTGGTTGCTTGCCATCTTGTTGCCACAAATGCACTATTTTGATGCCCAAACATCTCACCACCACACCTACACATTAAATAACCACAATCAAGTAAAATATAACACACACACGAAGAATTAACATCGATTAAGCTTGGATTAGGAACCGATTCGTGGATATAAAATTCACTTATCAAAACCCCCCAAACTTAAAACGTGCTAGTCCTCGAGCACATGTAATTAAACAAACTAACATGCTATGCAATGCAATGCAATGAGATGTAATGTATCTAACTATATGTCTACGAATCCAACAATATCATAGTATCAACTTTATTCCTCCGACTTCAGAACAATCAAGCACACACTACAATACTTCATAATAAAACCCATCAATAACTTTTTATCAATCCTCGAATTTTATACCGTCATCACTGATATAGTGTGTGTGTAATAACCGCAAATTTTATGATTTAATATTAATATTTATATAATTAGAGCCTGTGATTAGTTATTTTATAAATGCTTGCATGGCATGAGATGAGAAATTTTATTGAATTAATTGAACTTTTAGTAATTGATAAGATGAGGGAATTGTGATAAGTTGATGAAATGTCTTGTGTGACACAATGACGAAATTAGTAAGGAATAAATTAATGAAGGGATGCATTACTAAGTAAAAGATGTCAATAAGAGTGGTGGTGTATAATTAAATTATTTAATTATACCAAAATAATAATAAATCATTGAATTGGTTGAAAGCTTATCTAGAAAGAATAAATCATTTTTGTGAGTAACTTAAATTATGTGAAATAACCCAACTTATTAATAATTATTAAGGTAGTGTAAAATTTAGTGTTATTTGGGTAAATTAAATTAATTAGTCTACTGCCATAATAATTAAGTATTTACATGATTATAGTCCAAATAATAGAACCTAGCCATGGAAGATTTTCCACCCAGTAAATTCGGCAGCCATGTGACATTTTATTTACCCATGTTATTTTTGGTAGCCATGAATTTTTGTCTACCCATTTAGTTAATTTCGGCAACCTCATGTTATTTTTCTACCCAATTATTTTGGCAGCCATGTTATTATTTCCACTTAATTTCGGCAGCCTTATGAAGTTTTTTTATATTTATTTTATCTCCTTCTCACTCATTTCGGCAGCCTCAAGACTTTTCACCCAATCAATCTTTTTGCAACCATGTAAAGTATTAGTCACTCACTTTTGACAAGCCAAGTTCTAGTAGCTTGTTAATAAATAACCCAATTCCAACCAAGGTAGTTATATCATTGGGTATTACCATGATTTAGGCCAACATCTAGAACCTTGTATCTGTGAAAAGGGGCTGGCGTGTGTTATGTGGGTGGTTGGTAGTACTTGACAAGTGATGGGATATATTAGAGTTTTAGGCTGCTAAAAAGTTGTGTAGGGAATGGCCTTGATCACTTTAATTAATGTATACACTTTTCTTTAGTATATATATATACCCCATACTCTAGTGTTCCTTTAAAAAAAAAAGAAAAGAGAAGAAGCAAGAACCAAATAGAGAGGTGGTGTTCGGCAGCAGTGGTGTTTCTTGGCAACCAAATCTTTTTTTTTTTCAAGCTAAGGTATATAGATTAATTAGTTGAATAAAATTCTTTCCATTTAAATTCTAGCATACATTTTTCTTCTTTTTGATGTAATGTGGATATATTGTGTTGCTTGTAAATTAGTATGCTAAATTAGATGTGTGCATGATAAATTAATTTTACCATGTGTTTCAAAATAAATAAATTATATTGCATGAATGCATAATGATTTTCGTAGAAAAGAAAAAAAAAGACTCAAAGTATGTTTACAGAATGATGATTTCGTGTGTCATTTTTTTTTGATGCTTCATGATTTTGTTGGCTTTGTGATTACTGCCTTGCATGAACAAAAACAAAGAGGGAAGAAAAGCTAGTAATTAAGTATGTGAATGATGACAAGGTGGGGCGTTGGGTGTACCTAGTAAAGGGGTGGATCTTTTAAAGGTGATATATGTGATTTGTTACTTGTGTATAGATACTGCTAAGTATATATAAAAAAAAAACATCAAGCATGTATTGGAGCATGGTGGGGCCGGTTAGTGTATCTAACAAAGAGATGATATATGTGAGATTATTGTGTATATAGGTACTACTAGATTATTTTCCTTGCTAGTTCGGCTGCTAGAGTGTACATGTTAATTTATTTTGTTTGGTGCAATAAAAGGTGCTGCTATATTGTCAAGACATGTTGCTACATGTTAATCTCTTTTTATGCAATAAGGTAGTGCTATACTTTTAGGCTAATTTCGGCTGCAATTATGCATGAAAATTTCGGTACATACTTAATACTTTGGTGAGCTGCTATGTAAAAAAAAATAAAATAAAAAAAATAAAAATAATAAAATGAAATAAAATAAATTGTTACTCCATAATGGTCATGGAGGATAAATAGAGTAATATTTAAATGCAACAAGAAGAGTGTTTCTGCAAAGTGGGATGTGTATGTTTATATTTGTGTAATGTCATGTAAAACTCCAAATTAATAAAATTAGTTCAGCTAACTAAATTGAGCAATAGTTTAATAAATAAATGTTATGTGCTTAGTTTTTCTTAATTGTGAGCATAAATGTGTAGCAAGTAAGAAATGTAGTATTTTATGAGAGATTTGTACCTTAAACTAGGATGACATGCGATTAATAGCTAATGTGAGTTGGTTTCAACAATCACTAAATTGTACGGCTATATTATCATATTATAGGAAGTATACGTGACAAGGTGTCAAAGGTAACATAATCGACGAGCGAGGCAAGTTCCTTAACCTTACTCAAATTTATATTGAGCAAGTATCCGAACACTATTATTATTGTGTTGCAAGTCCTACTTCTTATATTGTATACCTTCGAATTGTTGTCTCAAGCAAATATTTATTTCTATTCGAAAATCATTTATATACCTTGACGTTGTTGCAAACATTGGACTTATCATTCTTAAATGCGTTATAAAATTTGTCTAAGCCATTGATTCGACTAGACTATTATTTTGTGTTAAAGCTATCCAAACCAATTGACTTGGTGCAGACTATCGTAAATCTACTGAGATGAACAACCCTCATTGAAGGGGAAATTATATATTGTCGGGAAACCGACGTGCGCACACAAGTATGAGTAAATGTTATGCATAACGTAGGGTACTTTAGGCTGATCACATGTTGTACTCGTTTATATTGGATTACGGTGTAATACTGTTAATTCTAATAAGAGTTCTTAGTCCTTAGTGACTGCTCAGTACTCATTCATGTTGAACTTCGAAATAAATCCTGAAATGGTTGATATGCTTCAGTCTATAACGACACCTATTGAATACTCTTGATATTTCTTGATATCCTTGAACTACTTATTATTATTATACCCTTGAAAGATCTAAATATTATAACTGTTTGTCCTTCTGGCTATATTATTTGCTGGGCAAACTTGTTGCTCATTCTTGCTTCCTAAAATATTACAGTTAAGGCAGAGCAAGGCGGTACTTCAGGACAAGATAAGGGAAAGGGCAAGGCGACAGAATAACTTAGTCCTTAAGACTAGAAGTATTATTATTATTATGCTTGTTATGATGTATTCAAGAATGATTAAGTTATATTTAAGTTAATCACTGAATTGTCGTAGTAATGGTTACGGTACCTTGGGATGCGAATATTTATATTATATCAATGTAAATTATTCTATTATTTTTCCGTTGTTAATGATTTAGTAAGATATTCGTAGTTGTACGTGATGCACCAAATTCGAGATATGGGTGTCCTAATTTTGGGGACGTCACAGGTTGGTATCAAAGCTATAGTTATAAACCTTAGGAGCGAGAGCCCTTAGATTATAACTTAGGAGAACTTGGAAGATAGAAAGGGATGAAACTCATATAGAGTTTTTGTAGAGAGAGACGTAGCATGTTATAGAATATAACTTCATTCTATACAATGAACTTATGTTATTTAACATTCTAATGGAGTTGTTGTTTGTTTTGTCTTGTGTTGGTGATTGTAGGATGACTGACATGGGAGGACCTAGCCGAGTAGTAGAAGAGGAGCCGCGTGACATACATGTGGTATATGAGACACCATTGATAGCGGAGCCTATATCAACTGTGGTCCCTATCAATGATGATGATGATGAGGAAGAGGAGATGGAGCTAATACCCGAGGAGTCTGATCCAGAGGAGGAGCCTATGGAGGAGCATATGGTGGACGAGCCCATGGGGGACTCCGACGAGGCTACTTTTGAGGATAGGATGTTGGGGGAGTATGAGGAGCAGATTTTAGAGTTAGGGAGCAGAGTTGAGGAGTTAGAGTCTGAGGCTAGGGACAGGGAGTCCGAGTTCCAAAAGCTGAGGGACGAAGACCACCAGAGGAAGTTAGTGATGCAGGAGATGGAGGTGGAGATTGCTCACCGTAAGGAGGTAGGGATCCAGATGGGGGCTTTGTTTCACAGGGCGGTGGCTAGGAATGTAGAACTGGAAGGGAAGTTGGAAGAGATGGAGCAGAGGGAGTTGAGCGAGAGGACAGAGAATGAAGCTATCCGTACTCAGTTAGAGATGGAGGTGATGGATATGATCCATTTCGAAGAGAAGTGGGAAGGGGCCAATGATAGGGCTAACGATCTAGAAGATGAAGTGAGGTACAAAAGGAGGAAGATGAACAGGATGGGCTATGCAGTGCGCACGACCTTGGGGAGACTGATTGATGAGGTGAATCACTACCCGGCAGAGCAGGGACAAACTCGGCACACCATAAGCCGAGATTTGGTGGTGCACATGACTCAGAGGGAGTACCAGAGCGCTGTGGATTGCGGGATGATGGATTAAGTCTAGGTGTTAAAAGTATTAGTTGTAGTTCGTTATGTGGTGTATTATCTGTTGTTGTAATTTCAGTCTTTTATGTATAATGTGAGATAGTTGTGAGCCCCAAACTTTGAGTTAGAGGGGTAGTATGTTAATGGTTGTCCCCATCTTTTGTGATATTAGGGGATAAGTTGTGTCATTTATAGAAGTATGCTAGAGATAAACATGTAATGTAACAATTTGGCATATAAATATAAATGACCTTGTTCTGAAATGTATTCTGAAATCTTATTCCTTTTATGGAGAATTGTTTAAGTAATATAATTAGATAATAAAAATGGAAGTTTTGTGATGCAGAAAAATGCCGCCCAGACGTAGATTAACTGCACCGGAAGAGTCGGTTAATGATGAGAGAGGACAAGTAGATCCCATTCAGAGGCTTGTAGATTTGTTAGGGGAGGCTCTTAGGGGAAGAAATGAACAAGTACCACTCGTTCCCCAAGTAGCTCCGGTCACAAACTTCAAGGACTTTAAGAGTGTAGGACCTCTGGAATTCATGGGTACTACCGACCCTATCATAGCGCAAACATGGATCAAGGAAATGGAGAAAGCCTTCGCCATTGCTCGTGTGAATGAAGACCAGAAAACCGTGTTCGCTACATACATGATGAGGGGTGAAGCAAACTACTGGTGGGAAGCAAATCAGCAGAGAGCGGGAGAAGGGACTATAACCTGGGAAAGGTTTAAGACTTTGTTCTTCGAGAATTACTTCCCGAAGAGCATGAAGAATAGGATGGAGGTAAAGTTTCTAGAACTAAAACAAGGGGAGATGACAGTGGCACAGTATGCGGCCAAGTTCAATGAACTCGCACGATTCGCAACACATCAAGTAGACACTGAAGAAAGGAAATCTCGACGCTTCGAACTTGGACTAAAACCTTGGTTATTCAACAAGGTGTCGGTCCTTCAAATCGACTCGTTCGCCACATTATTGGAGAAGGCGATAATTACTGAGGGAGGTAGCGAGGCATTGAGCCAGTACAACAAAGAGAAGAAGAACAAGAATGCTGGGGGAGAAACTCGTGGAGGTAGTAGCAGTGGTGGAAGTTATCTGGGAAAGAGGAAATGGGATAACCGCAACAACAACAGCAACAACAACACCAACCACCGAAACATCAACCAGTCAGAAAGTTATCAAGGAGGGTTTAAGAAAAGAAGTGAAGCTTGCTCGAAATGTGAGAAAAACCATCAAGGGGAATGCTGGAAGGGGCATATCGTCTGCTACAACTGCGGCCAAGAAGGGCACATTTCACCCAACTTCCCAAAGTCGAAAAAGATCAAGGGATGTTTCGCGTGTGGCTCAACTGAGCATCAAATCAGGGATTGCCCAAAGAAGGGAAGCAACGGAGGAAGCGACCAACAGGGAGGGGGCAGCAAGCTGATGATCGGAGGACCAACGCAATCCAACCGACCGACTGCCCAAACCTTTAACATGACTATCCAAGACGCAGTGAATGCAAGGGACGTGGTGTCAGGTATCCTCCCGATCAATAATATAAATGCCTATGTATTGTTTGATTCGGGTGCTACCTACTCCTTTGTGTCCGAAGAATTTGCTAATCAACTAAACATACCTCGTGAACATTTAGAAAACTCATTGAACGTAGAGATTGCGAATAAGGAAGTAATTTTCATAGAGTTTGTTTACCGAAACTGTTGTGCAAACATTAGAAGTCACGAACTAAACGTAGACTTAATTCCGATTAAACTAGGAGAGTTTGATGTGATATTAGGAAAGGATTGATTATCCAGCCACGCTGCAATAATCGATTGTCAGAAGAAGAGTGTGAACCTTCAGACCTCAAATCGGTCTAAGGTAGTGTTTTACGGTAGCTCATCGCTCAAGCAATCGTGTTGTCTTACGATGATGCAGGCTAAGAAATTGTTAAAGAAAGGATGTGTAGGTTATTTAGCCTATATAGTGGACACTCAGAAAAAGGGAATAGAAATGAAAGATATATCAGTGGTAAGAGATTTCCAAGACGTGTTTCCAGACGAATTGCCTGGCCTTCCGCCAGACAGAGAAATTGAGTTCATAATAGACTTAGCACCGGGAACCGCACCAATTTCGAAAGCCCCATATCGTATGGCACCAGTAGAAATGAAGGAATTGATGATTCAATTACAAGAGTTACTAGATAAGGGTTATATTCGGCCAAGTGTGTCTCCTTGGGGAGCACCAGTGTTGTTTGTAAAGAAAAAGGATGGATCAATGAGGCTCTGTATCGATTATCGGGAGTTGAACCGAGTGACAATTAAGAATAAATATCCATTGCCAAGGATAAACGACCTTTTTGATCAACTGGAGGGAGCGAAGTGTTTTTCCAAGATAGATTTACGAACGAGTTATCATCAGTTGAAAGTGCGAGAGGAAGACATACAAAAGACGGCGTTTCGAACTCGCTACGGACATTTTGAATTTTTAGTGATGTCATTTGGGTTAACCAATGCTCCGGCAGCATTCATGGACTTGATGAACTGGGTTTTTAAGCCGTACTTAGATAAGTTCGTAGTAGTATTTATTGATGACATTTTGATTTATTCAAAGACGAAGGAAGAGCACGCCGAACACCTAAAAATGGTATTGGAAGCATTGAGAAGGGAGAAGATGTACGCAAAATTTTCAAAATGTGAATTTTGGATGGAAAGGGTACAATTTCTAGGACACGTGATAGATCAAAATGGAATTTCCGTGGATCCTGCAAAGGTGAAAGCGGTAAGTAACTGGGAACATCTGAAGACGCCAACAGAAGTTAGGAGTTTCTTAGGTTTAGCCGGGTACTATCGAAGATTTATCCAAGATTTTTCTAAGATAGCAACCCCGCTGACCAATCTAACGCGGAAGACAGAGAAGTTCGTATGGACGGACAAATGCGAGGAGAGTTTCCAAGAATTGAAGAGGAAGTTGAGTGAGGCGCCTGTATTATCATTACCAGATGATACAGGAGGATTTGTTGTTTATAGTGATGCATCGCATAGAGGACTTGTTTGTGTGCTAATGCAACATGGCAAGGTCATTGCATATGCCTCACGACAGTTGAAAGATTTCGAAAAACGATACCCTACCCATGACTTGGAGTTAGCGGCGGTAGTCTTTGCATTGAAGATATGGAGGCACTATTTGTATGGAGAAAAATGTGAGATATATACGGATCACAAGAGTCTGAAATATATCTTCACACAGAAGGAGTTGAATATGAGACAAAGAAGGTGGTTGGAACTGATCAAGGATTACGACTGTGAAATTCTTTATCACCCGGGAAAAGCAAACGTTGTAGCCGACGCCTTGAGTAGAAAAGGAAGGGAGAAGTTATTCAAATTGACAGCTCAAGAGGAATTAATAAGAGAAATGGAAAAGTTGGAAATAGAGGTGGAGGAACCAGAAGAAGCGGAAGGAAAATTACTCATGATGAGAGCTCACCCGACGTTATTGGATAGAATAAAGGAAGCACAAGAGAAAGATGAAGAATGTGAGAAGATAAAGAAGAGAATAGTAGAAGGTAAGGAAGAAAGGTTCAAAGTAGATAAGGACGGTATATTGAGGTTTGAGGGTCGAGTATGGGTGCCAGCTGTAATCGAACTGAGAGAGGAAATCCTACACGAAGCACACAATACGCCGTATTCTGTTCATCCAGGAGGCACAAAAATGTACCGGGATCTTCGACACCATTTTTGGTGGCCTAATTTGAAAAGAGAGGTTCCAGAGTGGGTTAGCAGATGTCTTACTTGTCAAAGAGTCAAAGCGGAACACCAGAGGCCAAGTGGACTACTTCAACCGCTGGAAATACCAGAATGGAAATGGGAACACATTACGATGGACTTCGTGGTTGGACTTCCGGTTACACAGAAGGGTTATGATGCCATTTGGGTTATTGTAGACCGACTAACAAAGACAGCTCATTTTCTACCCGTCAAGATTCGATTCAATTTGAACCAGTTAGAAAATTTGTATGTAAAGGAAATCATATCGCGACATGGAGTGCCGGTGTCGATTGTCTCCGATCGAGATCCGCGTTTCACGTCAAAATTTTGGAAAAGTTTGCAAGAACGAATGGGAACTCAATTGAGATTAAGTACTGCTTATCACCCTCAAACTGACGGGCAGAGTGAACGAACCATACAAACGTTGGAGGACATGCTGAGAGCTTGCGTAATGGACTTCAAGGGTAATTGGGACAACCATTTACCATTGGTAGAATTCGCTTACAATAATAGCTATCATGCGAGTATCGGTATGCCGCCATATGAAGCTCTTTACGGGAGAAAGTGCAGGACACCATTATGTTGGGATGAAGTCGGAGAACGACGACTTTTGGGACCAGAATTAGTTTAGCAAATGGCCGACGTGGTAACAACAATAAGGGGCAGATTGGTAGCAGCTCAAGATCGCCAAAAGAAGTATGATGACTTGCATCGTCAGAACCGAGACTTTGAAGTAGGTAGTTTGGTATTTTTGAAGGTATCTCCTTGGAAGGGAAAGATCAGATTCGGAAAGAAAGGAAAATTGAGTCCGAGGTTCATAGGACCATTCGAAATATTGAAGCGAGTGGGCGAAGTGGCATATAAGGTTGCTTTGCCACCCGAACTGGAACACATCCATAACGTGTTTCACATTTCCGTACTACGTCCGTATAAGTCTGACTATAGACACGTAATTTCCTATGAGCCCATTCAAGTAGAGAAGAATCTGGCATATGAAGAAATTCCTGTTCAGATAATAGATAAGAAAGAACAAACACTAAGAAACAAAGTTATATCTTCTGTGAAGGTTGTTTGGCGAAACCACGATGTCGAGGAGGCCACATGGGAATTAGAAGATAGAATGAGGAGAGACTATCCCCATCTTTTTGTGTAACCTTGTATCAATTCCGAGGACGGAATTTTTATAAGGGGGGAGGATGTAATAACCGCAAATTTTATGATTTAATATTAATATTTATATAATTAGAGCCTGTGATTAGTTATTTTATAAATGCTTGCATGGCATGAGATGAGAAATTTTATTGAATTAATTGAACTTTTAGTAATTGATAAGATGAGGAGAATTGTGATAAGTTGATGAAATGTCTTGTGTGACACAATGACGAAATTAGTAAGGAATAAATTAATGAAGGGATGCATTACTAAGTAAAAGATGTCAATAAGAGTGGTGGTGTATAATTAAATTATTTAATTATACCAAAATAATAATAAATCATTGAATTGGTTGAAAGCTTATCTAGAAAGAATAAATCATTTTTGTGAGTAACTTAAATTATGTGAAATAACCCAACTTATTAATAATTATTAAGGTAGTGTAAAATTTAGTGTTATTTGGGTAAATTAAATTAATTAGTCTACTGCCATAATAATTAAGTATTTACATGATTATAGTCCAAATAATAGAACCTAGCCATGGAAGATTTTCCACCCAGTAAATTCGGCAGCCATGTGACATTTTATTTACCCATGTTATTTTTGGTAGCCATGAATTTTTGTCTACCCATTTAGTTAATTTCGGCAACCTCATGTTATTTTTCTACCCAATTATTTTGGCAGCCATGTTATTATTTCCACTTAATTTCGGCAGCCTTATGAAGTTTTTATTTTATTTTATCTCCTTCTCACTCATTTCGGCAGCCTCAAGACTTTTCACCCAATCAATCTTTTTGCAACCATGTAAAGTATTAGTCACTCACTTTTGACAAGCCAAGTTCTAGTAGCTTGTTAATAAATAACCCAATTCCAACCAAGGTAGTTATATCATTGGGTATTACCATGATTTAGGCCAACATCTAGAACCTTGTATCTGTGAAAAGGGGCTGGCGTGTGTTATGTGGGTGGTTGGTAGTACTTGACAAGTGATGGGATATATTAGAGTTTTAGGCTGCTAAAAAGTTGTGTAGGGAATGGCCTTGATCACTTTAATTAATGTATACACTTTTCTTTAGTATATATATATACCCCATACTCTAGTGTTCCTTTAAAAAAAAAGAAGAGAAGAAGCAAGAACCAAATAGAGAGGTGGTGTTCGGCAGCAGTGGTGTTTCTCGGCAACCAAATCTTTTTTTTTTTAAAGCTAAGGTATATAGATTAATTAGTTGAATAAAATTCTTTCCATTTAAATTCTAGCATACATTTTTCTTCTTTTTGATGTAATGTGAATATATTGTGTTGCTTGTAAATTAGTATGCTAAATTAGATGTGTGCATGATAAATTAATTTTACCATGTGTTTCAAAATAAATAAATTATATTGCATGAATGCATAATGATTTTCGTAGAAAAAAAAAAAAGACTCAAAGTATGTTTACAGAATGATGATTTCGTGTGTCATTTTTTTTTGATGCTTCATGATTTTGTTGGCTTTGTGATTACTGCCTTGCATGAACAAAAACAAAGAGGGAAGAAAAGCTAGTAATTAAGTATGTGAATGATGAGAAGGTGGGGCGTTGGGTGTACCTAGTAAAGGGGTGGATCTTTTAAAGGTGATATATGTGATTTGTTACTTGTGTATAGATACTGCTAAGTATATAAAAAAAAAAACATCAAGCATGTATTGGAGCATGGTGGGGCCGGTTAGTGTATCTAACAAAGAGATGATATATGTGAGATTATTGTGTATATAGGTACTACTAGATTATTTTCCTTGCTAGTTCGGCTGCTAGAGTGTACATGTTAATTTATTTTATTTGGTGCAATAAAAGGTGCTGCTATATTGTCAAGACATGTTGCTACATGTTAATCTCTTTTTATGCAATAAGGTAGTGCTATACTTTTAGGCTAATTTCGGCTGCAATTATGCATGAAAATTTTGGTACATACTTAATACTTTGGTGAGCTGCTATGTAAAAAAAAATAAAAAAATAAAAAAATAATAATAATAAAATGAAATAAAATAAATTGTTACTCCATAATGGTCATGGAGGATAAATAGAGTAATATTTAAATGCAACAAGAAGAGTGTTTCTGCAAAGTGGGATGTGTATGTTTATATTTGTGTAATGTCATGTAAAACTCCAAATTAATAAAATTAGTTCAGATAACTAAATTGAGCAATAGTTTAATAAATAAATGTTATGTGCTTAGTTTTTCTTAATTGTGAGCATAAATGTGTAGCAAGTAAGAAATGTAGTATTTTATGAGAGACTTGTACCTTAAACTAGGATGGCATGCGATTAATAGCTAATGTGAGTTGGTTTCAACAATCACTAAATTGTACGGCTATATTATTATATTATAGGAAGTATACGTGACAAGGTGTCAAAGGTAACATAATCGACGAGCGAGGCAAGTTCCTTAACCTTACTCAAATTTATATTGAGTAAGTATCCGAACACTATTATTATTGTGTTGCAAGTCCTACTTCTTATATTGTATACCTTCGAATTGTTGTCTCAAGCAAATATTTATTTCTATTCGAAAATCATTTATATACCTTGACGTTGTTGCAAGCATTGGACTTATCATTCTTAAACGCGTTATAAAATTTGTCTAAGCCATTGATTCGACTAGACTATTATTTTGTGTTAAAGCTATCCAAACCAATTGACTTGGTGCGGACTATCGTAAATCTACTGAGATGAACAACCCTCATTGAAGGGGAAATTATATATTGTCGGGAAACCGACGTGCGCACACAAGTATGAGTAAATGTTATGCATAACGTAGGGTACTTTAGGTTGATCACCTGTTGTACTCGTTTATATTGGATTACGGTGTAATACTGTTAATTCTAATAAGAGTTCTTAGTCCTTAGTGACTGCTCAGTACTCATTCATGTTGAACTTCGAAATAAATCTTGAAATGGTTGATATGCTTCAGTCTATAACGACACCTATTGAATACTCTTGATATTTCTTGATATCCTTGAACTACTTATTACTATTATACCCTTGAAAGATCTAAATATTATAACTGTTTGTCCTTCTGGCTATATTATTTGCTGGGCAAACTTGTTGCTTATTCTTGCTTCCTAAAATATTACAGTTAAAGCAGAGCAAGGCGGTACTTCAGGACAAGATAAGGGAAAGGGCAAGGCGACAGAATAACTTAGTCCTTAAGACTAGAAGAATTATTATTATTATGCTTGTTATGATGTATTCAAGAATGATTAAGTTATATTTAAGTTAATCACTGAATTGTCGTAGTAATGGTTACGGTACCTTGGGACGCGAATATTTATATTATATCAATGTAAATTATTCTATTATTTTTCCGTTGTTAATGATTTAGTAAGATATTCGTAGTTGTACGTGATGCACCAAATTCGAGATATGAGTGTCCTAATTTTGGGGGCGTCACAGTGTGTTTGTGATCAACATCTATGATAACTGAAATTAATTCAAATTCAACACATAGCCAATCTCTTATTAGGAATCATACTGAGCAAACTCAAAAATTTCAAAAGTAGACGAGTGTCAACTAAAATTAGACAATTACCACTATCAAGGGTTCACATAGGGTACTTATACTTTATAATATTTTTTCTTTTTTTTTCACGGGGGCTTTTTGCTCTTCTCCGGTCTTATTATTATTATTTTTTATTTTTTTAACATGAGTGTGCAATGCCTCATTCCATTAGGCTAACAATGCTACCCCTTAGCGAGCTTTCAACCAACGACTCCCAGATCATAAAAGACCTTAGGGCGCTAGGTGTTAAGACACCCCTACTGTGACGCCCCCAAAATAGGTATACATCACCCATTCAGAGTTTCCAAATACATGGTACAGAAATAAATACGACTTCAGCAATACAATTGTCATGCAAAATACGACAACACATATACTGTGAGTTTAAATGCAAATTTTGTCTAATAGACAGTATACAAACTCAAAAAGAGTACTCATTACAATTATTGATACACTATTTTATAAAATAGTGAGGACTACTAAAACGACTATCCTGAACCATCACTTCATACCCCGGCTAGTTCCTGCTATGTTCTCACCTCCTGAGAAGAAAAATGGAACAAAAGGGAAAAGGGTGAGCTCAACTATCCCAGTAAAGAATATTATGATTAGGATAATATACACAAATTTATCATTAGTCTTCAATAAGAAAAAATTTGATAGAATATAATAGACAACAAGTTTTAGATCAACAACTTCAGCAGAAACAACAATTCATTAGAAGAGTCAAGTAGAGAATGAATTCTACTATCTTTCAAGATTTAAAAGTTCATCATCAATATTTCATCCATGTAACATTAATCAATATACATCTTGAATCAAATATTTATCTTTGCACTACAGGCCAAAGATATTCATTTGTATCACCAGTTGGTCATGTTCATCTCAACACCTGTTCATCTTTGCACTACGGGCCAAAGATATTCATCAATTAATCATTCATCTTTGAACTACAGGCCAAAGATATTCAGTAATATCATGATTTAGGACCAAGGATGATAAAAAAGATCTTAAAGAAAATGAATCCAGTGAGACAAAAGAACAAATATTAGGGATTCGTATTATAGTTTATCCAAGTTCAATAATACTCCATAATAATCAATTGTGGAGCAGAATTCAAAAATAAAGATCAAAACATGGATACTATCAAAGATAGTAACCATAATAGACAACTTGGACAAAGAAATAAATTTTTTAATTTTTCTGTTAATAGTGCCGTATTCGTGAATAGTGCCGTATACGTAAATAGTTCCTTATATGTGAATAGTAACCCTGAAATGAAAAAGGTAGAAATTCCACAATAAAATCCATACCAATATTTTCGTATAATGATATTGAAAGAATAACATCATTAAAAAAAATAGCATCCCTTACCTCAAAAGAATCGTACTTCTGACTGGAATATCGGATGTAAATTCGAAGAAAACTTGCATTGAATAGAAACTCTCAAAGTATCTAAATACTCACAAAATATGCTCAATAATAGAGAGAGAAAACTTATTTCTGGTGTGATTTTGAATTTTAACCTAAGCACCTATTTATAGGAAAATGCTAGAACGCCAAAGGAGACTAAATTAATAAAATAAAATATATATATATATATATATATATATATATATATATATATATATATATATATATATTCTCTTCTACGCCCACACTTGCTGAACAAGCTGGAGCATGCCATCATTGAAAAATTTTCAGCACATGTTATTACAAAAAAAAACAAAAGTGGGTCCCACCCATAATTTTAATAAAAACATTTAATCTCTGAAACTTTAATAATTCATAATAAATAACTCTTTTATCAGAAAAATATGAATTTTATATCCATTCAACAAGAAATTAAATTCTCTACAACTTTGTAGATTTAAGTTTTTCCAAATTTCAAACAGAAAATGACCGAAATACACATACGGACGATTTTTAACACCCCTATTCCGACAAAATACTGATAAAATACCTCAGTATTTATTCCTTCATTTATATCCACATGAAATAAATATATTCATCATTTATATCCACATAAAATAAATATTTCCTTTTCATATGAATCAATAATTAATTATTCATAAATAATATTACAGAATCATAATTATGACAACCAGGTCGTTCCCAGGAAAGAGGGGGCTTTCTGATAAGGATTTCTCCTTATTGACACGCAATTAGGTGACCAAACCCCTTTTCTAGACATAACTTCCTTAGACATTGCAATAATGCTATCTAATAATATTATTCAAATAATATGATTTATTAATCTGATAATGGAGATATTGTGCAGTGACAATTATTGAAACAACAATAATATAAAATATCAACTTAGCAATTATTGAATCAATAGAATAAAATATTGAACAGTAATTACTGTAACCATTATTGAGTAGTGCCTTCTTACGTAAGAATCAATAATTTAAAAATACTGTGCAATACCGTGTGCTACTGTGCAACCACGCGTATTACTGTATTTTAACCACCGAGTATTCCAACAGTGTTAACGGTAACCATTACGCCGTTTTTTTTAATAAAAACTCAACTTGTCGTTTTCTTCATCCGACCTTTTTCTGTTATGGGGCCCACAAATGGTTGCGCCGTCGCATGAATATTTCCCGACAGAAAGAATATTCCAGGACCAAACGAATATTCCCCGACAACAATGAATATTTTATAACCACTTGCTTATTTTGA
Source organism: Panax japonicus (assembly GCA_020205505.1). Lineage (NCBI taxonomy): Eukaryota > Viridiplantae > Streptophyta > Magnoliopsida > Apiales > Araliaceae > Panax > Panax japonicus. Next base: position 49,310,147 of record CM035107.1, read on the forward strand.
ATTGTTTTCACATTTCACCCATAACCAAAGTATTATATAAAATTAACACCTTATTATTCACAATAATAAATAGAGAAAATTCGATTTTATTTATAAAAAAGTAGGGTCTTACAACCTCCCCTCCTTATAAAATTTCATCCTTGAAATTGACGTACGTACCTAGTGTTTCGAAAAGGTGAGGATACCTTATTTTCATTTCTGATTCCAACTCCCAGGTCATTTCTTCAATAGTATGGTTCCTCCACAAAACCTTAACTTGTGGTATAACCTTGGTGTGTAGGACATGCTCTTTCCTATCCAAGATCTTAATAGGTATTGTGACAACCCAAAAAATTTTATAAAATCTTGAATGATTAGAATAAAGGTTAAAGAATAAAACCTAGATGAGAATTTGAGGATTTATTTTAAATTTTCAAGTAAAACCTACATGGTTTGCTATTCGAATGAGAATAGGAAAAATATGGGTTACAAAATTCCAAAACCCTAGAAATGAATTGATATGTATTTGAATGGATATCAAGGATAAGGTATTATGATACCTGTAAAATTTGATGTGAATTGAACAAGTATAAAGTCGTTAGTTAACACGATTAGCAATATGAAGGGAGTAATTTAAAAATCAAAATTTGAGTTAGAGATAGAATTTTGAAGTACGGACTGCTCGGTTGCATCCAGAACGTCAAGTTTAGTCTGAATGGACAGTAAACACAAAATGTGTAAAGGTTGATTTTTGGTCAAAGTTAAAAGTTGACTTTTTATGGAGAAAAGTCAAAATTAGTGTGAGAAGTGAATTATGTTATATGGATAATGGTTTAATATTTAATATTATACCAAATGATGTAAAGTAAAAATATGAGAGGAGATCCAATATGTAAATATGTATATTGGTATCAAGGAAGTTAGTAAATTAAATTCATATTTGAATAAATAATTGAATATATTAAATTATATATTTAATATATAAATAAATTGTTTGAAAACAATTTACGGAGAGGAGGAGGAAATTAAATTTAAGTATACAATATAAATTGTATAACTTGAATAAGTTATATAAATTAAGTATGAGAATTAAATGACCTAAATGATTATTGTTATTTAGTGGTCCTAGTATTTTAATTATATACTAGTGTCCTAATCTAAGAAAATTGTGGAACATGTCACAATTTATTTAATGATTATGTGAGTAAGTGAATATGAATATTATGTGATGGTTTATATTTGTTTATTATATAAACAAATAAAAGAAACTAGTGTAATCCTAAATATATATTAGGAATGAAGAATTAAATAACTTAAGGGTTATGAGATGAGAGAATACTAGTATTTATAATATATACTAGTTCTAAGAGATTTATTTTATATATCTCAAATAATTAATTTTATAACCAACTCTAATTGGGTTATGAAATTAAAAATGCATGAGTAAAGAATTTATTTTCTAGAGTGAGAAATAAAAACCCTAATTAAATAATTAGGGTAAAATAGTATTAAAAGTAATGGACTATAATAATATCATAGCCCATTAATTTATTTAGAGTCCAAGAGAATTAAATTTGATGGACTAAGGAAGTTAAATTATTTAAACGAGCCCAATTAATTAATTAAGTATGTGACTTGTAGAAAGAATGACTAAGGGCGATTAAATAATTTAATCTAGCCCAATATATTATGTATGTGACAAGTATTATATTGACCCAATTTAATTAGGGTTGAAAGTCCAAGTTAGTTTTTGTTAGTAAGTAAAACAATTAAATTTGTTAGCTCAATGAGATTAATTAAGAGCCCAAACTAGGCCCACTTGCGAGAGAACAATAATATTAAAAAAATTATATTAATTTAAGATATATTTTTATTATCTCAAGTTATTAATTTTATAACTTAATTGAAACAAGTTTAATTGGGTTATAAAAGTTAATGTTCAAGAGTGATGATTTAAATTCTAAATATTTTGAATAGATATCCTAATTAAATATTTAGGGAGAGGTAAGATGAAAAAGATTGGACTATGTAAATATTACATAGCCCAAATGATTAATTAAAAGTCCAAAAGATTTAATAAGTAGCCAATTTGTTTTACCCCAATTATTGAGGGCATTGTGGTCATTTAATAAAGAAATTAAATAAAAAGATATGAGGGAGATAAGAGGGCACATGTGGCCGGAAAAGAGAGGAGAAGAGTCACGGCAAAAAGAGAAGAAGAAAGAGAGAGAAAGAGAAAAGAAAAAGAATGAACGGGAAAAAGACAAGAAACGTGAGAAGAGGGAGGGAAAAAGAAGGGAGATCGGCAGCCCTTGTAGGGAAAATTTTTTGGAGAAGATCCTCCATGGAAAGAAGAAGAAAAAGAAGAAGAAGCATAAAAAGGTATAAAACTATTTTTCCTCTAAGCTTTCTTTCTTTATTTTTCTTATTTGATGAAAAGGGGGTTTTTGATTTGGATGTTCAAACCCTATAATCTATATGTTTTTTTTTTATGGATTCAACTATGGATCTACCCATGATGAGTGTTGATTTGGTTTGAATCAAAAAGAAAAAAAAAATTAATTTTTCTAGTTTGAAACCAAAATTTCTATTTGCTTTGAAAATCCACCGTTTTAAATCAATAACTCCTTTTTACGATTCGTCAAAGAGGGGTGCTAGATATATGTGTTTACTAGTTAACCCAAGTGGTAGAACTCAAAAATAGTGAATTTTCATGGAGTAGTGGCTGTGGAAGCCAAAACAGTCCTGGATTTTAGAAAGAAAATTGGACTGTTTTGGACCAGTCAGCAACGGAGGCATTTTCGTCCACTTTTTGTGCTTTAAAAATTCTGGAAATCTGTTGAAATCTAGGTCACTGGATTTGGAATCCAGTTAGATGGATTGCAGTTTGGGTTGTTGGATTTAGAACCCAGGTGGCTGGATTAGTATTTGACTTATTAGATGTTAAAGAATAACTTATGAAATGATAATGAGAGTGTTAAATCATAATGTATATGTTACAGTGATTGAAGAATTATCAAAGAAGGATAATAATACTGTTTTGTTAAGAGGTTATCTAATATTTGATTAAGTGTTAGATAATCTATTAATAAAGTAATTGTATTATGATACAAAGTAGAATATGCTGATTGAAAGACCAATCTTATTAATGATAGGTCTTACCAAAAAGAAGTTAACTAAAATTGCATAGCAATAGTCAACGAATCAGGCAAGTTTCCTTAACTCAAACTCGAGTTATATTTCAAAGTATGTTAGTGAATGATTATTGATGATTATTCATGTCTAAACTGATTATTGATTCGTACTTAGTGCATGTTGTATATGTTCATCAGGTATGAAAGGCTGATCACCGTCATTACCATAAGGTTCAGTTAAATTGTTTATGGTCATTGTTGACCTTCAAACATTATTGATTCAGTCATGCAATTATTGAAACTTGATTCATGTTATTTCACAATTATTATATTGTTGAAAACTTGAAAACTTATTCATTCTTTTCAATCATGATATATCTTCATTACTGGGCAAATTTGTTGCTCACCCTTGCTATATCATGATAAAATTTCCAGATTTAGATGAAAGCTCGAATAAAGACAGAAGCAAAGTCAAAGTGCAAGATTAAATTATGTTGCAGTTAGATCTATTAAATTTTTGGACGAAAATAGCATCGTAAATCTTCTAAGATATTGAAGGTATGTATTAAGTTAAGGTTAATAAACTTGGGAAAATGTTATAGAATTATGTAAAATAAACAATATATGTTTATTTGTTCCGCATTAGATGATAGAATATGTATGATGATGAAGTATCGTAATGTACCAAGTTCGTGGTTCTTGGGACCCAGATTTGGGGACGTCACAGTTTGTATCAAAGCCGTAGTTTGTAAACCTTAGGTAGGTGTACCTTAGACTATAACCGCAGAGATGATGATAAGGAATAAACTAAGATCGAGTTTAAGCGATAAGAGATGAATTTAGGAAATTCATCATTAAAGTAAAGAGAAAGATAATTAAGATTCAAAGAAGAATCTTGAAGAGATATAAAGATAAGAATCCGGAGTTGCCTGACTCCTGTAATAAAGATGAAAAGTGATAATAAATAGACATTGTCTATAAGATGAGAAATGTTAATAAAATCATAATATAATATGATTAAAGAGAAGAATAAGAATATCGTAAAATAAAGCGATCGTAAGTATAAGGAGAAATGATTACGAAATAAGATCACGACGTGATCAGATTAAATTGTTAAATAACATATGATATGTTAAGTGATTGGAATGATATAGCTTGATGCTATAAAGAGAAGGTACTATGAAAGGGTACAATGTTAACTCAGAAAAGAGTGGTAAATGTTAAGATGCGAATTAAAGAAAATTCGTATTAAGAAAAGAGAAAGTAAGAATGATGAGGGATTTCAATTAAGGACTCAGGTTAGCAGCTGAGTTGTATGATTCCTTGTATGGGCGGGGAATTTGTACTTTGTTTTAGAACCGCTTAGCTTCCTGGTCGATATAGTGGTTAGGTTGAACAATTCTTTGTATGGGCGGGGAATTGTCCGCTTAGCTTCCTATGTTGATTAGTGGCTGAGTTTGGTTTGACAACCACTTAGTTTCTGGTACTGATAATCATTAAAATGTCGATGTCGCGCTATTTATTATATGCATGTTGATAAGTTGATTCTTTTTTCATGTGTATAACGAATAGGTAGAGAATATAAGGTTAAGTACGAGTTCTTAAAATTCATACTTATGGTACATTCGTGACTCATAATTATATGAAATGTTAATGAACCCCTCAGCGAATAGACGCCAAAGGTCAGACTAGAACAAGTTCTTAAACTTATATGATTGTGGCAAGTTACTAAACTCATAATGTGTGGCAAGTTTGATGAACTGGGAATGAGAAAGTTGTGAATGGAGAATTGAGGATGATAGAAATAGATAGACTTATTAAGAAATGATCATTATAGAAATTAAAGTTGATGATGGAAGCATAGATATTCTAAATCTTCTAGCTATGCTAGACTTCGATGTTTTTGACATCAAGCTAAATTCGCACTAATGTGCCTTTCAAAATAAAATGAATTTTTGTTATCCTTAACACATGGTGACAAGTATGTAGGTGTGGACTTCGGGCCATTAACACATCGTTACCTGTTGTGGCATGATGACACCAAAGATGATTTTCAAGGTTTTTGAACGATTTAAAGAAGATTCTATGCTAATTAATTCGGCTAGAAGAAAATGATTTGAACTATCAAAATGTATTTTTATATCATTAATGCATCATGTAACCTGGTGCAAAGATGATTAAAATGATGGAGTTATCAATGCAGAATTACTTAGTGTTGGATGTGATCTAAAGATCGTCAGCCCACTATAGTATGATGTAGTATGACAAAGTCACAAAATGACGGAATCCTCAAACGAACTGTAAATACAGTGCGGTATCATGACGTCATAAAATGATTTTAAGAATTTTAAGGGTAAATTATTGCCAACTGAATTTGGCCAGAAATGTTTCGATTGAAATTCGAATTATTGATATGCGTCTAAGCTATTTGATTCAGCTAGACAAATGTTTATGAAATTCAAAGTATTCTTTGAAAGCTTATGTCGAACCAAATTATTTTGGTGCGGAATTTTATGATAATTCTTGAGGTGAACAACCTTGAAAATGGGGATATACTAATTGGATAAAATACTCCAATCTAAGAATGCATATAGTCGTTCCGATTACTAAGGTACAACAGACAGATCCTCTAAAGTACCCGCATCGGTAGTTTACCTTCTTTGTGATTGTAAACATACCAAATATAAAATATTTCAGAGGTAGAGTACCTTTCTTTCTTAATTGAAAGAGGTAGCAGGTAGAAATACCCCTAAACCTCAAAGTTCATAGTTTTATGATCACTCAGACAGATATGAAAAGTTTTTTTTAAAACTCTTCTCAGTAATGTTGTGGTAGTATTTGATTATGGATATGAAATAGTGTGAACTCGTTGCGTACGAGTAGAATCTGAGATGATTGAATAAAGGTTATTATGACAACCTAGTTTTGATGAATGTTTAGAAGATGTAAACTCTTAGTGAGTAGTTATTGTAAAATGTGAAGATAGAAGAGAAATTCTCAAATGAGGAAATTATAAAGGTTAAGTTGAAAACCTAGTTTTGATCAAGAGAATAAACAGAGATTAGTATGCTTTAATTTCGGTGATGAAATTCTTAAAAGAAGGGGTGAATGTGACAACCCAAAAAAAATTATAAAATCCTGAATGATTAGAATAAAGGTTAAAGAATAAAACCTAGATGAGAATTTGAGGATTTATTTAAAATTTTCAAGTAAAACCTATATGGTTTGCTATTCGAATGAAAATAGAGAAAATATGGGTTACAAAATTCCAAAACCCTAGAAATGAATTGATATGTATTTGAATGGATATCAAGAATAAGGTATTATGATACCTGTAAAATTTGATGTGAATTGAACAAGTATAAAGTCGTTAGTTAACATGATTAGCAATATGAAGAGAGTAATTTCAAACTCAAAATTTGAGTTAGAGATAGAATTTTGAAGCATGGATTGCTCGGTTGCATCCGGAACGTCAAGTTTAGTCTAAATGGATAGTAAACACAAAATGTGTAAAGGTTGACTTTTAGTTAAAGTTAAAAGTTGACTTTTTATGGAGAAAAATCAAAATTAGTGTGAGAAGTGTATTATGTTATATGGATAATGGTATAATATTTAATATTATACCAAATAATGTAAAGTAAAAATATGAGAGGAGATCAAATATGTAAATAATTATATTGGTATCAAGGAAGTTAGTAAATTAAATTCATATTTGAATAAATGATTGAATATATTAAATTATATAAATAAAGTGTTTGAAAACAATTTATGGAGAGGAGGAGGAAATTAAATTTAAGTATACAATATAAATTGTATAACTTGAATAAGTTATATAAATTAAGTATGAGAATTAAATGACCTAAATGGTTATTGTTATTTAGTGGTCCTAGTATTTTAATTATATACTAGTGTCCTAATCTAAGAGAATTGTGGAACATGTCACAATTTATTTAATGATTATGTGAGTAAGTGAATATGAATATTATGTGATGGTTTATATTTGTTTATTATATAAACAAATAAAAGAAACTAGTGTAATCCTAAATATATATTAAGAATGAAGAATTGAATAACTTAAGAGGTATGAGATGAGAGAATACTAGTATTTATAATATATACTAGTTCTAAGAGATTTATTTTATATATTTCAAATAATTAGTTTTATAACCAACTCTAATTGGGTTATGAAATTAAAAATGCATGAGTAAAGAATTTATTTTCTAGAGTGAGAAATAAAAACCCTAATTAAATAATTAGGGTAAAATAGTATTAAAAGTAATGGACTATAATAATATCACAGCCCATTAATTTATTTAGAGTCCAAGAGAATTAAATTTGATGGACTAAGGAAGTTATATTATTTAAACGAGCCCAATCAATTAATTAAGAATGGGACTTGTAGATAGAGTGACTAAGGGCGATTAAATTATTTAATCTAGCCCAATATATTATGTATGTGACAAGTATTATATTGACCCAATTTAATTAGGGTTGAAAGCCCAAGTTAGTTTTTGTTAGTAAGTAAAATAATTAAATTTGTCAGCTCAATGAGATTAATTAAGAGCCCAAACTAGGCCCACTTGTGGGAGAACAATAATATTAAAAAAAATTATATTAATTTAAGAGATATTTTTATTATCTCAAGTTATTAATTTTATAACTTAATTGAAACAAGTTTAATTGGGTTATAAAAGTTAATGTTCAAGAGTGATGATTTAAATTCTAAATATTTGGAATAGATATCCTAATTAAATATTTAGGGAGAGGTAAGATGAAAAAGATTAGACTATGTAAATATTACATAGCCCAAATGATTAATCAAAAGCCCAAAAGATTTATTAAGTGGCCAATTTGTTTTACCCCAATTATTGAGGGCATTGTGGTCATTTAATAAAGCAATTAAATAAAAAGATATGAGGGAGATAAGAGGCCACATGTGGTCGAAAAAGAGAGGAGAAGAGTTACGACAAAAAGAGAAGAAGAAAGAGAGAGAAAGAGAAAAGAAAAAGAAAGAACGGGAGAAAGAGAAGAAACGGGAGAAGAGGGAGGGAAAAAGAAGGGAGATTGGCAGCCCTTGTAGGAAAAAAATGGAGAAGATCCTCCATGGAAAGAAGAAGAAGAAGAAGAAGAAGCATAAAAAGGTATAACACTATTTTTCCTCTAAGCTTTCTTCCTTTATTTTTCTTATTTGATGAAAAGGGGATTTTTGATTTGGATGTTCAAACCCTATAATCTATATGTTTTTTATGGATTCAAGTATGGATCTACCCATGATGAGTGTTGATTTGATTTGAATCAAAAAGAAAAAACATAATTAATTTTTCTAGTTTGAAACCCAAATTTCTATTTGCTTTGAAAATCCACCGTTTTAAATCTATAACTCCTTTTTACGATCCGTCAAAGAGGGGTGCTAGATATATGTGTTTACTAGTTAACGCAAGTGATAGAACTCAAAAATAATGAGTTTTCATGGAGTAGTGGCTGTGGAAGCCAAAACAGTCCTAAATTTTGGAAAGAAAATTGGACTATTTTGGACCAGTCGGCAACGGGGGCATTTTTGTCCACATTTTGTACTTTAAAAATTTTGGAAACATTTGGGGTGTTAATATAAGAAGTTATACAGGTTGTGTAAAAATTTGAGATTTTTTGGCCATACGGTTTGAGAGTTATGGATTTTACGGTGAAGGACTATTTTTATGAAGCCACCCGAATAACTCTCTGTGTACAAGTCCAAAAATTACAAAATATTTACTGGAAGTACATGTGTATAGCAGGAGCATACTGTAAAAATTTTACAATTTTTGGAGTTAATCTCAATTTATGAAAAATCAGGGAATATTTGGCTATTATGGACTATTTAAATATAGTAAATGGATTTTAAAAATTCCGGGAAAAATTTATGTCAATATGGAACTATATTCTGTCAAATCCCAGAAAATAAATATTTTTGGAACTGATTTAGTATTTTTTATCTAAATGATGATAAATGGATAAATGGATTTAATTAAATATATGATGTCCAAAAATTTGAAAAGTATGATTTATGACTTGAGACCCTTGAGCATGGCTTATGCAGGTTTTTGATGAAGTTTTGGGTCGGGTGTGAAGTGTTGTGATGTTTATGGCATTTTAGAATGCTTAAACAAGTGTATTAATGAAAGGAAAACAATTAAAAATAATAGTTTATTAATGTGATTAATGACTTAACTTATTGTTATATGACTAATAATATTGGATTAAGATATTATTAGTGGTATTTGAATGTAATGTTATTAAAAGGTTAATAACCTTAGCGTAAAATATTATTACATAATTAATAATATTCGATGAATGATTAAAATAAGAGATTTATGATATTTTTCAATGTAATTGTTGAAATTGATATTCAATGAACTATATTATGTGTTTGGGCAAAGGATAGAAAAATTGTGACGCCCCCAAAATTAGGTATACATCACCCATCTTGAGTCGCCAGATACATGGTACAGAATTCAAATACAACTTACTAATACAACTGTCGTGTACAATATGACAAAACATAACTGTGAGTTTGAATACAATTATTGTCTACTAGAGATCATACAAACTCAAAAGGTGTCCTCAATACAATTATTGTCACACTATTTAACAGAATAGTGAGGACTACTAATACTATTCTCTGGTCCATCACTCCATTTCCCGACTCGTCCCAGCTATATTCTCATTTCCTGAAGAGAACAGTGAAAGAAAGGGTGAGCTCAACTAGCCCAGTAAGAAATATTATGACTAAGATAATGCAGAATAAATTATCATTAGCCTTCAACAGTGTTAAACTGATAAAATACAATAAACATCAGGTTTAACTACAGCGGAACCAGCAATCCATTAAAAGAGTCAAGTAGAAAATAAAATCTACTATCTTTTATGATTTAAAAAGTTTTTCATCATCGTTATAGCTGAGACTCAGCTTAATAAATATTCCACATCATCGAATCACCCCCGCACTACGGCCAAGGATATTCTTTAGTATCACGACCACAATTATTCATGCACTACGGCCAAGAATATTTGTGTATTCATTAATGGTCATGATCATGCCAACAACTGTCCATCAATGCACTACGGGCCAATGAGGATTTTTAATTTTTACATCATTTGTAATATTACGGTCATGATTACACCGAATAATCCCTGGTCATAATCATACCAAGTCCATCTATGCACTACAGGCCACAGATGACTTTCAACAAAATATAAACATGAGGATGATGACAATGATATAATCATTCAATAAAACAAGTTCAAGAATTATTTTATCCAGAAATTATTAACGTCCAAATTGTCAACACGATACTGTTTTGTGGTGTAAAATTCAAGAATGATCAGAAGAAGATTTCCATGAGAAGATACTGGATGAAGCGCAAATATCAAGGATATTCCACTAATTTCATGGAGTATAGAAGTCAAAGTTTAATCCAACTGAGTATAATAAAGAATGGAATAACAAAAGAAATCACCATGCATGCGATAGACCGCACAGACAGGTTATTCCAGCAGAATAATAATAACGGAACCAGGTCAGGTGAAATTCACACCGACAGGATGTTCCAACAGAATAATAAATAATGGAACCAGGTCCGGCGTAAAACGCACAGACAGGATATTCCAACAGAATAATAATAAAGACGGAACCAGATCCGGTGTAAAACACACAGATAGGATGTTCCAACAGAATAATAATAAAGATGGAACCAGGTCCGGCGTATAGCACAGACAGGATATTCCGACAGAAATATAAAGACAGAATAGGAAATGGATGTCACCAAGTATAGGGTATTCCGCGTATACCGGTTATTCCAACAGATTAATAATGAATAGAATAACATAAGGATTTCACCAAGTATAGGGTACACCGCGTATACAGGTCATGTATAGGGTATGCCACTTTTACAGGTTATTCCAACAGAATAACAAAGAATGAACATAAGTTCTCTTCAAGAAGAAAGAATAACACCCCTTACTTTATTTAGGAGACGGAATACTGCAGTAGTGTAGTAACCGAATACTCTTCTTCTTTCTCTCTTATTCTCTCTATACTTTCTCTCTCTATAGCTTGAGCGAATTCGTGAAAAATAATGAAGCCCTAGGCCTCTATTTATAGAAGATTTATTACTATTTACGAAAGTATTTACTATTTACGAAGGTAATTACTATTTACGAAGGTAATTACTATTTACGAAGGTAATTACTATTTACGAAGGTAATTACTATTTACGAAGGTAATTATTATTTACTAAGGTAATTATTTTTTTACTAAGGTAATTATTATTTACTAAGGTAATTATTATTTACTAAGGTAATTACTATTTACGAAAAAGACTGATGATGACATATGGCCCCCCATAATTAAACTTACCACAAACGTCTAATAATAGACTCTTTATATACATCAAGGATTGGATAAAAATTATCAGAAATCATTTTATTTTTTTAATCAACACATATTTAATCTTTCAACAATTATTAATCATTTATAACTTGTCGTCTCAATTATTGTTTAAATAATATAACATATTATACAGATGATACTGTGACAATAATTGAATCAATAATATAAGAGATATGATGCAGCAATTACTGTAGCAATAATTGAGTATAGCTGAGTGACTTCTCACGTAAGCATCAATAATTAATACCGTGTGCTACTATGCAACAACGCGTATTACTGTACTTTTACTACCGAGTAGTTCAACAGTTTTAACGGTAACACCTCCGCCGTTATTTTATAGAAAGATAATTTTGTCGTTTTCTAACTACGACAATACTTCCGTTGTGGGGTCCACCAATGATTGTGCCGTCGTACGTATATTCCCCGACAAAAAGAATATTCCCCGACCAACCGAATATTTTATAACAACTTGCGTACTTTGCGAAATTTATAAATATTACCCACAACTATATATTTTATCAAATTTATTCCATAATATTCAAAAATAATAATTATGAAAATTCATCTTTATTTATAAAAACTGGGGTCTTACAACCTCCCCTTCTTATGAAATTTCGCCCTCGAAATTAGGGTACGTACCTGGTATGTCAAAGAGGTAAGGATACCTTGATTTCATTTCAGATTCTAACTCCCAAGTCATTTCCTCAACATCGTGGTTTCTCCACAAAACTTTGACTTGAGGTATAACCTTGGAGCGTAGAATATGTTCCTTCTTATCCAAGATTTGAACAGGAATCTCTTCATACGTCAAATCTTCCGCTATTTCGTCCGGTTCTAACTCAATAATATGGTTCGGGTCTTTCACATATTTTCGTAACATGGATATGTGAAAAACGTTATGAACACGAGACATACTTGGCGGTAAAGCGAGTCTATAGGCCACAGTTCCTATTCGATCGAGGATTAAAAATGGACCGATAAATCGAGGATTAAGTTTTCCTCTCTTTCCAAATCTTGTAACTCCTTTCCATGGAGTAACACGTAACAACACATGATCTCCTATATTGAATTCCACGTCCTTTCGATGAAGATCAACATAACTCTTTTGTCGACTTTGTGAGGTTTTTATACGTTGTCGGATCGTTTGAATCTTTTCTGTAGTCATACGTACCAACTCCGGTCCCAAAAACGTTGCTTCACCCACCTCATCCCAGCATACGGGAGAACGACACTTTCTTCCATACAACGCTTCGAATGGAGCCATGCCAATACTTGCTTGATAACTGTTGTTGTAGGAAAACTCCACCAATGGTAAGAACTTGTCCCAACTTCCCTTGAAATCAAGGACACAGAGTCTTAATAGATCTTCGAGAGTTTGAATAGTCCTCTCCGACTGTCCGTCCGTCTGAGGATGATATGCCTAGCTAAATCGTAAGTCTGTGCCCATAGCTTTTTGCAAACTAACCCAAAATCGTGAAGTAAACCTTGGGTCTCGATCAGAAACTATGGATACCGGCATACCATGCAGTCTTACAATCTCGTTTATGTACATACGAGCCAGACGTTCAAGTGTATAAGTTTCTCGTATCGGTAAGAAATGAGCAGACTTGGTCAATCTATCAACAATAACCCAAATCGCATCTATGCCTTGAGAAACCTTAGGAAGACCGGTAACGAAATCCATGGTAATGTGCTCCCACTTCCATTCTGGAATTTCAAGTGGTTGCAATGGACCTTTTGGTACTTGATGCTTCGCTTTAACTCGTTGACAAGTTAGACACCTTGAGATAAACAACGCTATCTCTCTCTTCATATTGCTCCACCAAAATGTATGACGAATATCATGATACATTTTGGTACTTCCAGGATGGATTGCAAACGGTGTATTGTGCGCCTCCATCATGATTTTATACTTTAAATCAGGGTCGTTAGGAACACAAAGTCTGGAGTTGACTCGAAGTATTCCTTCTTCATCGATTCTTGCTTCCGGCATAGCACCTTCTTGCACTTTCTTCCTCATACGCATCAGCTCCAGGTCTGTAGCTTGAGCAGCTTTAACTTTATCGATTTAAGTCGGTTCTACTCGTATATTCGCCATCGTCACATGCGTCCCTGGAGTCTTTAACTCTATCCCCATCCTTTGCAAGTCACACAAAATGGGCCCTTGCGTTGACAATATCGCACTCGTACTTGCATGTGATCTTCTACTCAATGCGTCAGCTACCACGTTTGCTTTTCCAGGATGGTATTGGATGGTATGATCATAATCTTTCAACAGTTCAAGCCAACGTCGTTGTCGCATATTGAGTTCCTTTTGAGTGAAGAAATATTTGAGGCTTTTATGATCCGTAAAGATCTCCACTTTCTCCCCATATAAGTAATGCCTCCAAATTTTAAGTGCAAAGACAACAGCTGCCAACTCTAGATCATGAGTAGGATAATTCCTCTCATATTCTTTGAGTTGTCGCGAGGCATAGGCTATGACTTTTCCATGTTGCATGAGAACACATCCCAGCCCTTTGCCCGAAGCATCACTGTAGATGACAAATCCCTCCGTGCCAGATGGTATTGTCAGAACAGGTGCTGAAATGAGTCTCCTCTTGAGTTCTTGAAAACTCTTCTCACATTCTTCGCTCCAATCGAACTTTGTATCTTTCCGAGTCAGCTGAGTCAATGGAGTAGCGATTCGAGAAAATCCTTCCACGAATCTCCGATAATAACCAGCTAAACCGAGAAAGCTACGTACTTCGGTCACTGATTTAGGTTGCTCCCAGCTTTGAATAGCTTCAATCTTTGCTGGGTCAACAGATATTCCATGACTTGATACCACGTGCCCAAGGAATGCTACTTCCTCAAGCCAGAACTCGCATTTCTTCAACTTGGCATAAAGCTTATATTCACGAAGCTTTTGGAGTGTCAGCCTCAAGTGTTGCTCATGATCTTCACGGCTTTTGGAATAAATAAGGATGTCATCAATAAAGACGACCACAAAGTGATCCAAATATTCCTTGAATACTCGGTTCATCATATCCATGAAGGCAGCAGGAGCATTAGTCAATCCAAAGGACATGACTAGGAATTCATAATGCCCGTACCGAGTTCTGAAAGCCGTCTTTGGAATGTCTTCAGTTCTAATCTTCAGTTGGTGATACACGGAACGAAGATCGATCTTTGAAAAGAATTTGGCTCCTTGCAACTGGTCAAATAGATCATCAATTCGTGGCAATGGATACCTATTTTTGATGGTGACATGATTCAACTCCCGATAATCAATACAAAGTCGCATACTCCCATCTTTCTTCTTCACGAATAGAACAGGAGCACCCCAAGGAGAAGTACTAGGACGAATAAAGCCAATGTCTAGCAATTCCTGCAGTTGGGTTTTTAACTCCTGAAGTTCAATAGGAGCCATTCGATATGGGGCTTTAGAAATGGGTTTTGTACCGGGTTCAAGGTCGATACAAAATTCAATCTCACGCTCTGGGGGTAGGCCAGGAAGTTCTTCGGGGAATACGTCAGGAAATTCATTAACAATAGAAATATCGTTCAAAACTGACGTATTT
The DNA here is from genome assembly GCA_020205505.1 of Panax japonicus. Lineage (NCBI taxonomy): Eukaryota > Viridiplantae > Streptophyta > Magnoliopsida > Apiales > Araliaceae > Panax > Panax japonicus. The sequence continues at coordinate 49,325,251 of CM035107.1, forward strand.
TTGTTTAAATCTATGACATGAGCTAAGAAAGCTTGACATCCGTTTTTCAATAAACGAATAGCTTTATTGCTTGAGATGACCGTGATTGATTTTAATGGTTTGGTCGCTTGAATTCGCATAATAGGTTGATTAGGAATATGAAAGCTAACAACCTTATGGAAACAATCAATTTTTGCATGATGAGTAGTTAACCAATCAATCCCTAGAATCACGTCAAATGCAAGTATTTTCAATGAAATAAGATCTACAGGTAATGTGAGGGTACCGATTTGAACCAAACAAGACTTATAAACAGTGGATGTAATGAAGGTTTCTCCCAACGGAGTTTCCACAGATAAGTCAAAGTCTAATTTCTCCGGAGTCAAATTTAATCGATGAGCGCAAGTAGGAGAAATAAAAGAATGGGTAGAACCGGTATCAAATAAAGTATAGACTTCGTTAGAGTTTATGATAAGCTTACCCGTGATAACCTCATTCGGGTTCCTTGCTTTCTGGGAGGTCACAACAAACGCTCTCCCTTGCACTACCGGCTTTGACCTTTCTGGGACGGCCTTTGGTGCCTCCACCCTAGCTGAATTTGTCTTTGGTAAACGACAAAATCGGGCTAAGTGACCTTCTCTTCCACAATTATAACATGCTTTGGACGGCATCGCGCAATTTGGACTGATGTGTCCCTCCCCTCCGCATTTGAAGCATACGATAGGTGGTCTTTCTCCTTCCTTAACAACGGGTGCTGGTGCTGACGTCTTTCCATCATTGTTGAATCTCCTCTTCTTGAAATGCCCATTCTTATTGTTTTGACCCTGATTACCACCGAAGTGGTTACCATTTCTGGCTTGCTGATTCCCTCCACGCTTGTTGTCACCGCTTCGATGACCACTCTCGCTGGTATTATAATTTTGCCGGCTGCTCTCTTTTAGTTGAGTTGACTCGTTATCGCGCTCCACTAACTGAGCCCTATTTACAACATCAGAATACAAACACAGTTTATGAGAAATAAGATGTTGACGTATCTCCGGCTTCAAACCTCTTAAAAACATTCGCGCCATTCTCTCTTCATTATCCACTAAGTGGGACGCAAACCGTGATAACTCTGCAAATTTTGCCTCGTATTGCGACACGGTCATATTATTTTGTTCCAACTTAATAAACTCCACCTCCTTCATGTGGCGAATACTTTCGGGAAAGTATTTGTCATTGAACAGCTCCTGGAACTTCTCCCAAGATATCTTCAGTACAGTAGGTTGAGTACGTTTTACCGACTCCCACCAGTAATCTGCCTCTCCGCGCAACATAAAGGCGGCAAAGGGAACCTTTTGCTCCTCGGAGCATCCCAAGAAATCAAATATCTTCGTCATCTGCTTTATCCATGTTTCCGCCATAAGCGGTTTTGGCTCTCCCTTAAACTCCGGTGGTCCCAGCTCCTTGAATTGTTTAGCGGTGACCGCCCGAGAGTTTCCCGCGTTTCCATCTACGTTTTGGACAGGAGTTGCTCTCGCCTGCTGTTGCATAAATTGCATAAAACCTCTGAACATTTGATCATTCGTCATTTGGTCAGTGTTGTTGTTTGCATGAGGATTTTCGCCTTCCTGATGCACATTATCCTGATTATTGATATGTGGTGAATCAACAATCGCCTGTGCTCCATTGCTATTCTCAACATTTTCAGATGTCATTTTCAGATACTGCCACAAAACAAATGGTTAATTAATATGTAACATATTATCCCTATATTCTGACCAACCAATAAAATAGCACATAAACTTAGGTAGGTCATACTAGCGAAGGAATTCCCCGTCTCTCCCCTCCTAGTACTATTCTCACATCTTAGCCAGGGATCATATCCCTAAGCTCTGATACCAACTGTGACGCCCCCAAAATTAGGTATACATCACCCATCTTGAGTCGCCAGATACATGGTACAGAATTCAAATACAACTTACTAATACAACTGTCGTGTACAATACGACAAAACATAACTGTGAGTTTGAATACAATTATTGTCTACTAGAGATCATACAAACTCAAAAGGTGTCCTCAATACAATTATTGTCACACTATTTAACAGAATAGTGAGGACTACTAATACTATTCTCTGGTCCATCACTCCATTTCCCGACTCGTCCCAGCTATATTCTCATTTCCTGAAGAGAATAGTGAAAGAAAGGGTGAGCTCAACTAGCCCAGTAAGAAATATTATGACTAAGATAATGCAGAATAAATTATCATTAGCCTTCAACAGTGTTAAACTGATAAAATACAATAAACATCAGGTTTAACTACAGCGGAACCAGCAATCCATTAAAAGAGTCAAGTAGAAAATAAAATCTACTATCTTTTATGATTTAAAAGGTTTTTCATCATCGTTATAGCTGAGACTCAGCTTAATAAATATTCCACATCATCGAATCACCCCCGCACTACGGCCAATGATATTCTTTAGTATCACGACCACAATTATTCATGCACTACGGCCAAGAATATTTGTGTATTCATTAATGGTCATGATCATGCCAACAACTGTCCATCAATGCACTACGGGCCAATGAGGATTTTTAATTTTTACATCATTTGTAATATTACAGTCATGATTACACCGAATAATCCCTGGTCATAATCATACCAAGTCCATCTATGCACTACAGGCCACAGATGACTTTCAACAAAATATAAACATGAGGATGATGACAATGATATAATCATTCAATAAAACAAGTTCAAGAATTATTTTATCCAGAAATTATTAACGTCCAAATTGTCAACACGATACTGTTTTGTGGTGTAAAATTCAAGAATGATCAGAAGAAGATTTCCATGAGAAGATACTGGATGAAGCGCAAATATCAAGGATATTCCACTAATTTCATGGAGTATAGAAGTCAAAGTTTAATCCAACTGAGTATAATAAAGAATGGAATAACAAAAGAAATCACCATGCATGCGTTAGACCGCACAGACAGGTTATTCCAGCAGAATAATAATAACGGAACCAGGTCAGGTGAAATTCACACCGACAGGATGTTCCAACAGAATAATAAATAATGGAACCAGGTCCGGCGTAAAACGCACAGACAGGATATTCCAACAGAATAATAATAAAGACGGAACCAGATCCGGTGTAAAACACACAGATAGGATGTTCCAACAGAATAATAATAAAGATGGAACCAGGTCCGGCGTATAGCACAGACAGGATATTCCGACAGAAATATAAAGACAGAATAGGAAATGGATGTCACCAAGTATAGGGTATTCCGCGTATACCGGTTATTCCAACAGATTAATAATGAATAGAATAACATAAGGATTTCACCAAGTATAAGGTACACCGCGTATACAGGTCATGTATAGGGTATGCCACTTTTACAGGTTATTCCAACAGAATAACAAAGAATGAACATAAGTTCTCTTCAAGAAGAAAGAATAACACCCCTTACTTTATTTAGGAGACGGAATACTGCAGTAGTGTAGTAACCGAATACTCTTCTTCTTTCTCTCTTATTCTCTCTATACTTTCTCTCTCTATAGCTTGAGCGAATTCGTGAAAAATAATGAAGCCCTAGGCCTCTATTTATAGAAGATTTATTACTATTTACGAAAGTATTTACTATTTACGAAGGTAATTACTATTTACGAAGGTAATTACTATTTACGAAGGTAATTACTATTTACGAAGGTAATTATTATTTACTAAGGTAATTATTTTTTTACTAAGGTAATTATTATTTACTAAGGTAATTATTATTTACTAAGGTAATTACTATTTACGAAAAAGACTGATGATGACATATGGCCCCCCATAATTAAACTTACCACAAACGTCTAATAATAGACTCTTTATATACATCAAGGATTGAATAAAAATTATCAGAAATCATTTTATTTTTTTAATCAACACATATTTAATCTTTCAACAATTATTAATCATTTATAACTTGTCATCTCAATTATTGTTTAAATAATATAACATATTATACAGATGATACTGTGACAATAATTGAATCAATAATATAAGAGATATGATGCAGCAATTACTGTAGCAATAATTGAGTATAGCTGAGTGACTTCTCACGTAAGCATCAATAATTAATACTGTGTGCTACTATGCAACAACGCGTATTACTGTACTTTTACTACCGAGTAGTTCAACAGTTTTAACGGTAACACCTCCGCCGTTATTTTATAGAAAGATAATTTTGTCGTTTTCTAACTACGACAATACTTCCGTTGTGGGGTCCACCAATGATTGTGCCGTCGTACGTATATTCCCCGACAAAAAGAATATTCCCCGACCAATCGAATATTTTATAACAACTTGCGTACTTTGCGAAATTTATAAATATTACCCACAACTATATATTTTATCAAATTTATTCCATAATATTCAAAAATAATAATTATGAAAATTCATCTTTATTTATAAAAACTGGGGTCTTACAAAAATAATATGTGATTTAGTATTTTTCATGAAACGGATATGGAATCCAGCTTACTGGATTAGAAAATTTGATGAATTCAGCTTGCTGGATTGAAAAGAAGCTTGCCGGATTGAAAGATTTATGAATCCAGGCTTGCTGGATTGGAAATCTGTTGAATCCAGGTCACTGGATTTGGAATCCAGTTAGCTGGATTGCAGTTTGGGTTGTTGGATTAAGAACCCAGGTGGCTGGATTAGTATTTGACTTATTAGATGTTAAAGAATTACTTATGAAATGAAAATGAGAGTGTTAAATCATAATGTATATGTTACAGTGATTGAAGAATTATCAAAGAATGATAATAATACTGTTGTGTTAAGAGGTTATCTAATATTTGATTAAGTGTTAGATAATCTATTAATAAAGTAATTGTATTATGATACAAAGTAGAATATACTGATTGAAAGACCAATCTTATTAATGATAGGTCTTACCAAAAAGAAGTTAACTGAAATTAGTAGCAATAGTTAACGAATCAGGCAAGTTTCCTTAACTCAAACTCGAGTTATATTTCAAAGTATGTTAGTGAATGATTATTGATGATTATTCATGTCTAAACTGATTATTGATTCGCACTTAGTGCATGTTGCATATGTTCATTAGATATGAAAGGCTGATCACCTTCATTACTATAAGGTTCAGTTAAATTGTTTATGGTCATTGTTGACCTTCAAACATTATTGATTTAGTCATGCAATTATTGAAACTTGATTTATGTTATTTCACACTTATTATATTGTTGAAAACTTGAAAGCTTATTCATTCTTTTCAATCATGATATATCTTCATTGTATTTAAAACTTGCTGGGCAAATTTGTTGCTCACCCTTGCTATATCATGATAAAATTTTCAGATTTAGATGAAAGCTTCGAATAAAGACAGAAACAAAGTCAAAGTGCAAGATTAAATTATGTTGCAGTTAGATCTATTAAATTTTCAGACGAAAATAGCATTCTAAATCTTCTAGTATATTGCAGGTATGTATTAAGTTAAGGTTAATAAACCTGGGAAAATGTTATAGAATTATGTAAAATAAACAATATATGTTTATTTGTTCCGCATTAGATGATAGAATATGTATGATGATGAAGTATCATATTGTACCAAGTTCGTGGTTCTTGGGACCCGGATTTAGGGACGTCATAGGTACCTCCTCGTACGTTAAATCTTCGGCTATCTCGTCTAGTTCTAACTCAATAATGTTGTTCAGGTCTTTCACATATTTACGAAGCATAGATATATAAAAAACATTATGACCACGAGACATGCTTAGAGGTAATGCAAGTCTATAGGCCACATTTCTTATTCGGTCAAGAATCTCAGATGGACCAACAAATCTTGGATTGAGCTTTTCTCTCTTCCCAAATCTTGTAACTCTCTTCCATGGAGCAATACATAACAATACATGATCCCCAATATTAAATTCCACGTCCTTTCGATGAAGATCAACATAACTCTTTTGTCGATCCTGTGCCGTTTGTATACGTTGTCGAATCGTTTGGATCTTTTCTGTAGTTATGCGTACCAATTCTGGTCCCAACAATGTTGCTTCTCCCACCTCATCCCATCATACTGGAGAGCGACACTTTTGTCCATACAATGATTCAAATGGAGCCATGCCTACACTTGCTTGATAACTGTTGTTGTAGGAGAATTCCACCAATGGCAAGTACTTATCCCAACTCCTTTTGAAATCTAGGACACAAAATCTTAATAGATCTTCAAGAGTTTGAATAGTCCTTTCTGATTGCCCATCCGTTTGAGGATGGTATGCCGAATTGAATCGTAAGTCCGTGCCCATAGCTTTCTTCAAGCTAACCCAAAATTGTGAAGTTAATCTTGGGTCACGATCTGAAACTATAGATACTGGTATACCATGAAATCTCACAATCTCATTCACTTTCGTCCATACAACACTTCGTAAGGCGGCATGCCTATACTAGCGTGAAAACTATTTTTGTAAACGAATTCTACTAACAGTAGATGTTCGTCCCAACCCCCTTTGAAATCCATAATTCAAGATCTTAACATATCTTCCAGCGTTTGAATTGCCCGTTCGCTTTGCCCATCCGTCTGTGGATGATACGCCGTACTCAATCTTAACTGTGTTCCCATTTGCTCTTGCAAACTCCTCCAAAAGTTCGACGTGAATCGTGGATCACGATCGGACACAATCGAAATAGGTACTCCATGTCTAGAAATGATTTCTTTGACATAAAGCTTAGCTAACTGCTCTAAATTATACCTAACTCCTATTTGTAAAAAATGAGCAGATTTAGTTAACCGATCCACTATTACCCAAATAGCATCGTATCCATTTCTTGTCGTTGGGAGTCCCACCACAAAGTCCATGGTGATATGCTCCCATTTCCACTCCGGAATCTCCAGTGGTTGTATCAGTCAACTCGGTCTTTGGTGTTCAGCCTTAACTTTCTGATAAGTTAAGCACTTACTAACATATTCTGCAATCTTCCTCTTCATGTTCGGCCACCAAATGTTCTGACGAAGGTCTTGATACATCTTAGTACTACCAGGATGTATCAAGTACCTCGAACTGTGGGCCTCACACATAATCTCTTCCTTGAACTCGGAATTATTTGGAACCCAAATTCTTCCCTCAAAACGAAGTAAACCTTCTTTATCAAGGTTATACTTAGTCTTCGCGTCATCCTTCATTATCTTCTTCATCCGCTCGCATTCTTCAGTACTCAACTATACTTCCTTAACCCGTTCCACTATCGTTGGTCGAGTTTCTATTGCAAATAACATCATCCTCGTTTCTCTTGGTAACTTAACTTCTAATTCCATCCTCGCTATCTCTGTTATCAACTCATTCTGAGTCGTTAACATTGACAGTTTCTCTCTACCCTTCCGACTCAACGCGTCTGCTACTACATTCGCCTTCCCCAGATGATATAAGATATCACAGTCATAATCTTTTATTAATTCTAACCACCTTCTCTGCCTCATGTTCAACTCCTTCTGTGTGAAGATATATTTCAGGCTTTTATGGTCCGTGTATATCTCACACTTCTCCCCGTATAAATAATGTCTCCATATTTTTAAAGCAAACACGATAGCTGCCAGTTCTAGGTCATGAGTAGGATAGACCTTTTCATAATCCTTTAACTGACGTGACGCATACGCAATGACCTTTCCATGCTGCATCAGCATGCAACCTTGTCCTCTATGCGAAGCATCGCTATAAACTACAAAATTCCCCGTATCATCTGGCAAGGATAATACATGTGCCTCACTCAACCTCCTATTTAGTTCTCGAAAACTATGCTCACACTTTTCTATCCACTCATACTTCACTGACTTCCTTGTCAGATTTGTCAGTGGAGTAGCTAATTTAGAAAAGTCTTGAATGAACCTTCTATAGTATCCTGCTAACCCCAGAAAACTCATAACCTATGTTGTCATTTTCGGTTGCTCCCACTCATTCACCGCTTCTACCTTCGCTAGATCTATGGATATGCCATCTTTGTCTATAACATATCCTAGAAACTGCACTTTTTCGAGCCAAAATTCACACTTAGTGAATTTCGCATACAACTTCTCCCTCTGTAGTGTTTCCAACACTATTTTTAGATGTTCAACATGATCTTCTGGCGTCTTAGAATAGACTAGAATATCATCAATGAACACTACGACGAACTGGTCCAAATATTGTTTGAATACTCTGTTCATCATATCCATGAATGTGGCTGGCGCATTTGTCAACTCAAACGACATAACCAAAAACTCGTAATGCCCATAACGAGTTCTGAACGCTGTCTTAGGTATATCTTCCTTCCTCACCTTCAGTTGATGATACCCCGTGCGTAAATCTATCTTAGAAAAATATTTTGCCCCTTTCAACTGATCAAATAGATCATCGATCCTGGGCAACATGTATTTATTCTTAATCGTTAACTTGTTCAACTCCCGATAGTCGATACAAAGTCGTAACGATCCGTCCTTTTTTTTACAAACAACACCGGTGCTCCCCATGGTGACACACTTGGTTGAATGTACTTTCTATCTAATAGTTCTTGTAACTGAACCATTAACTCCTTCATCTCAACTGGCACCATTCTATATGGTGCCTTTGAATCTGGTGCCGTTCCCGGCAACAAATCAATTACAAATTCTACATCCCTATCTGGAGGAATACCAGGTAACTCCTCCGGAAATACATTCACAAATTCTTGAACCACCGCTATCTGTTCCAATGATGTTCCCACTCTTTAGGTATCTACCACGTGACACAGATAACCCTTACACCCCTTCTTCAACATCTTCCTAGCTTGTGTCATGGTTAGACAACAAGAACGTCCCGGTGATTTATTTCCATAAAACACCACCTCAGGTTTCTTAGAAAGCCTTAGGTTTATACTCTTTCTATGACAATCTATTATTGCTTTATGGTTAATTAACCAATCCATACCGAGAATTACATCGAATTCCCTTAACCTTATCGGTAAACGATCTACCGATAATCTATTACCCTTGATATCTACGAAATAATTCCTATGAATATGTTCAATGGGAACTATCTCCTCGTTTGCTACCTTAACATCTAAAGGTATCTCTAACTTTTCAGGATTTAATCCCAATCGTTGAGCAAATCCACATGCTATAAAAGAACAAGTAGCACCCGAGTCAAATAACACGTAAGCATTTATTTCGTTGACTGGAATGATACCTGTTACTACATCTGTTGATGCAACCGCATCTTGGATAGTCATATTAAACGTTCGGGCTGAGGGTCTACCACCTGATGGTGTTGGTCCAGTAATGGCCAAAGTACCACTACCAGAACCCTTATTACCCTCCGCCCCTTTCTTCGGGCAAGTTTTTGCTATGTGGTTTACCGACCCACAAACAAAACATCCCCGACTTTTCTTAGGATTAGGACAGTTAAGAGATATATGACCCTCCTGCCCACAGTTATAACAACCAGTCTTCCCTTTTAGGCAGACTCCCAGATGAGTCTTACCGCATGTCTTATATGCCTCCATCCTCCGTTTAGGATCCCCTTGTTTTGCCCCAGTATTCTCAGGGTTAAAATTCTTCCTTTTAGGCATATTGCCACTTCCACTGGCAACCTCTGCCTTATTTCCTCCCTCTCCCTTACTCTTATTCTTCCTATCCTTGTGGTACTGGGTCAATGCCTCGCTACCACCCTCCACTATTATCGCCTTTTACAGAATGGTCCCGTAGGAAACACTCTGAAAAACCAATATCCTACTATAGAGCCAGGGTTTTAGGCCTTGCTCAAACCTACGAGCCTTCCACTCCTCTGTGTCCACTAGGTGTGGAGCGAACCTTGCCAATTCATTGAATTTGGCCGCGTATTGGGGAACAGTCATGTCCCCCTGCTTAAGTTTTAAGAACTTAATCTCCATTCTCCTTTGCAAGCTAGTAGGGAAATAGTTCTCAAAGAATACATTCTTAAACTATTCCCATGTAACAGCTTCCGCTCCAGCCCCACCCTGGTGAGCCTCCCACCAGTAGTTGGCTTCCCCCTTTATCATATAGGTCGCAAAAGAGGTCTTTTGCGCCTCATCTACGTTTGTAATAACAAATGCCTTCTCTATTTTCTTGACCCATGTCTGGGCCTCTATTGGGTCCGTTGTTCCCTTAAATTTGGGTGGACCTACACTTTTAAATTCCTTAAAAGTAGTCATTCGAGCTACTCTAGGTCCTGCGGGTGCTCTACCCCCGGCTTGGGTAAATGCAGCCGTTAATAAATTAACGAACTCCTGCATTGGATTATTAGGGCCCCCCTCATTATCATTATGTGATTCCGCCTCTTGGTTATGTTGTCTTCTTCTTGGCGGCATTTCTGATTAAATAAATAAAGTTCCGTTATTACTTATTTGATTACTTTGTTATTAGTCGACAAACAACTGAACAATAACTCATACTCAACAAAGCAATTCAAAATAAAAACTTCCTTATATTAAAATGCTTCTTCATAGTTCAAAACTATTTACAAGTTGCTTTACATAGCCCAAATGCTAGTACATATTCATCCCGCGATTGACTTCTACAAAAATTGGGATTTACACAAAAAGACTACCCTTTAATTATACAAAAGTGGGTTTTACGTCATTACACAAAAGTATTTATCATACTACTCCTAGTATTGCTTAACATCATTCTCATGCTTCTGGTTTACCAAAATTGACACAATATCTCGACTTATAGTATGTCGAGTCTGTCCCGACTCAATAGAATAACAAGTTATCTTAAGCTTGAAATCCTCGTGCGCACTGTCATTTATATATGACATTCATGCTATCTTCTGGTCTTTTTCAACCTGTTTCTTACGAAGTTCTATGACCTCGTTCTTATAGTCCTGGGCCTTGTCAGTCATGAGCACTTTCTCATCATGCTCTATCTCATAGTTTGACTCTGCAAACTCTTTTGCCTCGTAGAGATCACTGATCTCTTCCTTCTGGTGCTGCACCATATTGTGCAGTTGCACGTTACGGTCAAGCACTGAGAGGAACATTGCCCTCATAGTCTCGGTAGGTGCAGACTCTAGGGCAGGCATCACCATATTAATCTATGTTACCTCCATGTCATCCTCAACATCAATCATCATATTCAAATATGATGCTATCCCCATGGTCTCCTCCGAATAATCCTCCTCTGAGTAATATTCCTCAGGCTCTGAATCCTCTAGAATCACTAAAGGTATGTCTGCTATATGCACATGTACTGTCTCAACTCGGTTCACGGACTCCTCGCTGATCACATGTATATCCCTATACATCAAACTATCAACCGACATCTACAATAACACATAACAAATTGATTAGTACATAACACATAATAATATAAGCACAAATCACATTTTATCCATTTGGGGTTACTTTCCATCTTTTAAATCTTTTGGTACTGAGTTTACTCAATACCTTATTAACTCATTTGACTCGAGTTAGCTTTCTTTGGACTCTTTCTTTCCTATGAGGTTATTAGCCTAAGGTTCTTCCCCCCTTAAGTTTTATAACCCAATGCTTTGATACCAACCTGTGACGCCCCCAAATCCGGGTATCTTCCAACCCGACAGATGGTGCACCACGATACTAAAATCCATACAATCATTCCATTGAGATAACAACAAAATGAGTGTAATTACTATCTTTGTATTACATTTGTAATAAATCCTTTCCCAGGTTCATAACCAAATACATTCGTTGTTCTTCATAAGTATATTACATACAAATATACTAGTCTATTACAAGATGATTAATTGTCAATCTTAGCCTTGCCTTTATCTCTCATAGAACTCTTAGTTCATTCGGCTTTAGCTGCAAACATATGGTTCAAGCAAGAATGAACATAACTAGCTCAGCAAGTCTTAACAACGAAACATATGGATATCACATCGATAAGTACATGATTTATATCAATATCAGAATAATTATCTATGAAGCATTTTGAATCATTTGACTAATACTTCTACTACAACAATTCCAGAGCATATATAATAGCTTAATAACGATGAACCGGTCAGTAGACCATGAACATACTCTTTTCGTTTTCATACTTGAAAGGATATCCGACACTAAGGCCATCCACCCGTCTTTACTTACGAGCACTTCTAGGTGATCAGCCTATTGTACTCTATGTTGATCAACACTCTTACGTTAAATATATTTACGTTTAACATTTGGCAACCTCGCGTGCCCATCAAATAATCGATGAAAATACTTTTATTTGTTCATAGACAAACTTACCTTCTCATCCGTACCAAATACATGGCATATGTAACGACCGAGAAATTCAAATTTTAATGTAAGATGATTTTATTAGATTAAATAATAATAAAATCATATTATGGGGGATATCAAGATGATTGTCGTTTTGTAACCTTTTGATATTGAAATATCGTAGTATTTGAGTTATGTGAAAGATTTAAGGTGTTTGAATTTCCAAGACGAAAATAAAAGTTTTCCGAGAAATTTTTCGAAAAACACTATTCATCGGTATTTGCTCGGGATTTATTTTTGAATTCCGAGAAATACGTAATGGTAGAATATTAAAGTAAGATGGATTATGTAATAATAATCTAGTTATGGAAAACGTAATATTTCGCTTGCGGACTTAATTCAAGAATATTAAGGAAAGCGAAGTATTAATAAGGAAGTATTAATCGTATGATACGCAAGCATTATACGAGGAAAGAAAACGAGTATAATATGAAGTATTATACGAGTTTGTAAGAAGAATGGAATATCGTATATACCAAAGTTGTATACGAATGATAATACGAGAATAATACATAAACAATATGTATATGTATTAAGTAATGCTAATGGACTTGGAAGATTGGTTAACAATTGGTACAAGCCCAAGTAAATTAAATGTTAAGGCCCAATGATAATTAATAAACAAGTTAAGGTTTATTAATGCAAAGCCCAAAGGTTAAGATAAATAAGCCAAGTTAGAAGCCCAATAGTTGGGTGATCCATGGAGCAAAACCATATTAAAGTGGTTAATGTGTGGTTATCAAGTTAAATGAGTAATGACCAAGTTAATGTGGTTAGCAAGTCTAAGGAGTAATGACCAAGTTAAAGGATTGATGGCCAAGCAAAGGATATGAGTGGTGCTAGCCAAGTAATGAATAGTAAGGAGGTGCAAAAGGAGGTGGGATGATTGAAAAGACTACATTGCCCCAAGCCTTGCAAGTTCTATAAATAAAGAAGCATGACAAGTCATTTGCTAGTTATTCAAATTAATCCAATCACTCTCTCTCAAAGTGCTTAATTGTTAGGGAGTTTAAGTTATAGATAAGTTACTTCCATAAGCCAAGAAGAAAGAAGAAGCTACTTTACCAAGAACTTCTAAAGTAAGACTTCTTCTCTAATTATCTTCTATCTCTATTCATGATAGGTTGATAAGCAAAGATGAATTAAGGAATATGAATGTTAAGAAGAAGAATGTGTAAGTAATGAACTTAAGCCACATAAGTTGGTAATAAGTCATTTAAGCTAGCATAAGTTATAAACTTATGTGAAAGTATTACGAACTTGTAATGAGTTTATTAATGAAAGTAAAGAATTTGTATGAAGATGTATCAAATATACATGAATGAAACTATGCATTGAGAACATAAAAAGGTGATGATTAATGGATTTTAATTATCATAAGTGATGAACAAAGGAGCAATAAGTAGTTTATAAATTGACAAGTTATAAGCTCATGAAAGAAATAAGGAAAAATCCAACTTGAACTATAAGTTGTTGGAATTAGTATGTTAAGATGTTAACATTATGAATGAAATTCATTTGTAATATTGAACAAACCATAAGAAGGAAAATTTGCCGGAAATGGTACGATTAGACGATAATCGTCGAATTCGTAAAATTTCCGGAATGGAAGTCAAATTTTGAGTTTGAGTTCGAAAACTGTATTTTCCAATGGAGACAAGTCATGTTTGTCATTTAAGAGTTGTGGACTCGAAAATGGACGAATTCTGACTTAAAACAAAGAAACGAGCGTCTAACGTTCACGAACGTTTATCGTTTTCGTTAAAAATGAACCAATAGGTGAATTTTTAACAAACGAAGTCAAATAGATAAAATTCTTGCATGAACGTGTAGATTACGTAATTTGTGAACCGTGGGCTTTTGAATGAGCCAATTCGGACTTAAAACGAAGAAGTTATGCGTCCGGGAAGTTCAAAAAAAAAATTAAAAGTTAGAAAAATTTTCTGGTGCACAGAGTTGGCGCCGCGGCGCCAACCCTTAGCCATTTGACCGCGCCGCAGCGCGAGGTCTGGAGCTCAGGTACTGCTAACTCGCGCCGCAGCGCGAGATGTAAGTGTAATGCCCGCGCCGCGGCGCCAGGCACAGAACTTAGATAGTAAAGAATAAAAATGAAGGGAAAAGAAGGGGATGGTAAGAGATTGAACTAAACCTACCTTAAACAACTTAAAGTAACATTGTTGGGACATAGTTAAAGACTTAAAAGTAATGAAGAATGGTTAATATAACCAAGTCGAATGAATGTAAAACAAACGATAAGTTAAAAACGCATAAGAATGAAATCTAATCTATTATTAGATTGAAATGAAGGGTAAGATATATTCAGATACATACTTGATTATATGTGACCTAATGTAAGGCATTATGTGATCATGTATTGTAGAGACTTGAAAGACTTGAACGTAAAGTAAAATACACAGTAGCAGACGCTAAAGGCAAGTATTCTAACTCTTGTTTCAGCTCAATCTGAACAAGTTTATGATGTTCATGTATCCTTTCGCATGAATTGAAGTATAATGAAGTTAAAGCCAGTTTCTTTGGCTAGACTTAACATATTGAGTGGATTATTGATAATCTGTTCATCTGTTATCAAATGCTAGTATCTTTTGTCAACTACTTATAGTTTTCAAAAGAAGACTGAATTGTTAAACAAATGTTTTGTCGGTAAAACGACAGGCACGCGAGGTTGCCAAATGATTAAACGTACATACGTTTAATGGATGTAGTATTGATCAATACAGAGTACAATAGGCTGATCACCTAGAAGTGCTCGTAAGTAATATCGGGCTTACGGACTTAGGTCCGGGTTGTCCTTTTCAAAGAAAGAATGAATACTCAAGGTCCTTGACCGGGGTGAATGTTTTACTGAATTTATTCATTGTGAAACATTTTGAAAGTAAAGATGAATTACTATTTTGAATCATCAATAGTAATTCATAGCTATTGTTCAGTTATCGAAGATATATGATTCATATGTATCAAGCATGTTGTTATTGAAATTGTTATACTTGCTGAGCTAGTCATGCTCACTCTTGCTTGAATCATATGAATGCAGCTAAGACTGAACGTCCTGAAGGATCAAATAAGAATAAAGGAAAAGCTAAGGCAGATTGTTAAGCTGTCATGTAATAGTATAGGTCTATTGTTGTAATGTAATGAATATTATGACAAGAGAACCTTTGTAATCGGTTTAGAACCTGGGAAATGTAAATATTAAACTAAATATATATAAGTTATGTTCGTTCTTTGAGACTTTCAATTGAATGAATGTATGAATGTTTGTACAGTATAGCACCATCTGTTGGGTTGTAAGATACCCGGATTTGGGGGCGCTACAAGTTGGTATCAGAGCCTAGGTTATAAAACTTAAAGGGAATTAGAACCTTAAGTCATAACCTTAATAAAGAAGTAAAAGAAGAAAGATAACCTTATAAAAATGCATTATAGTATGTTATGTGTTTTTATTTATGTTACTGACATGTACTAATCAAACTGTATTGTTTTATTGTAGATGTCAGGAGAAAATGATATGTATAGAAATATACATGTAGTAAGCGAGGATTCGGTTAATCGGGTAGAGATACTACCAAATCCCGTAGCGATAGAGCCTGAAGTGGTAGTAATAGAGTCTGGAGACTCGGACAATTTAGACTATATGTCTATTTTCGATGGCATGCTAGAGGAGGAGGTGGACGTAATGTCCTTTGACCAAATTCCACCCGCAGAGGAGATGTCTACGGGGGATTCGACGAAAGCATTGTTTATGGCGGTATTGGATAGGAATGTCCATTATTGCCAGGAGGTAAAGGAGTTGAAAGCGGAACTCCAAGCTGTCCGTGAGGACAAGCTTAGCATGGAGGGAATGTGGGAGGAGGAACACGATGATCGTGTTTTAGCTAAGGACAAGGTCCGAGAGCTGAAATGTGAAGTCTTTGAGCTCAAGCAAGAGCTAAAGACTAAACAGAGGAGGTTGGAGAGAATGTCCTATATACATAGGAGTTCTCATGTGGACTTCCAGCAGCAAGTGGCTGGGTATCCGGTAGAGGCGGGACAGACACGACATACCATCAGTCGGGATGTTATTGCAGGTCTGGCCAGCAAAGATTTTGAGAATGCCTTACGGCAGATGTAATCTAGCAATAGCTAGAGTAGAATAGATATGTAAATATTGTGTATCTAGTAGTGACGTAAAACCCTCTTTTGTATAAACAAGGGTAGTCCTTTGTAAATCCCAATTTTTGGAAAGTAATTGCGGGATGGTAATGTAATCAGCTAAGGCTGAATGATGTAAACAATGTAGTGTTATACTACAAGTTATTAATCAATATAAACCTCTTTTATGGAACATATTGGGTAATGAGTATTAGTTATTGTTTTATCACAAATAATAACTAACTCACAAGAAGAAAGTAATAATGATGTGTTGTTTTCTTAACAGCGAAATGCCGCCAAGAAGGGGACAACGAAATCAAGAAGCTAATGTTAACCAACCGGAAGGTGGTCCAGTTAATCCAATGCAAGAGTTCGTTAATCTTTTAACGGCTGCATTTAATAGAACAGGGGCTAATGTACCCGTAATTCCTGGAGTAGTACGAGCTACTACTTTTAAGGACTTTAAAAGTGTAGGTCCGCCGGAGTTCAAGGGAACTACGGACCCTATAGAAGCCCAAACTTGGGTGAAAGAAATCGAGAAAGCATTTGTAATTACAAATGTGGAGGAGGGTCAAAAGGTTGCCTTTGCAACCTATTTGATGAAAGGAGAGGCCAACTTCTGGTGGGAGGCAAACCAGGCTAGGGCCGATATAGGAAACCTAACGTGGGAAAGGTTTAAGGAGATTTTCTTCGAGAATTATTTTCCCACGAGTATGCAAGGGAGAATGGAAATGAGGTTTCTGGAATTGAAACAAGGGGATATGACAGTTCCCCAATATGCCGCCAAGTTTAATGAACTGGCACGATTTGCTCCACATCAAGTGGACACTGAAGTGAGAAAGGCTAGAAGATTCGAGCAGGGCTTAAAACCCTGGCTCTATAGCCGCATCTCTGTGTTCCAAAGTACTTCCTTTGGAACCATATTAGAGAAGGCAATAATAGCCGAAGGTGGGAATGAGGCTTTAAGCCAGTACCACAAGGATAAGAAAAATAAAGGAAGAGTTGATGGGGGAATTAAGACCGAAGGAGCCAGTGGTAGTGGTGACGGTCAGAAAAGAAAGGGTTTTAACTCTGGGAATACCGGAGTGAAACAAGGCAATTCAAAAAGGAGGATGGAGGCCTGTAAAACCTGTGGGAAGACTCACTTGGGAGTCTGTCTCAAAGGAAAGGCCGTATGTTATAATTGTGGACAGGACGGGCACATTTCGCCTAACTGTCCAAATCCGAAGAAAAATCACGGATGTTTTGTATGTGGATCAACTGACCACATAGCAAAGAATTGCCCGAAGAAGGGTATGGAAGGAAATAAGGGCACTAATAGTGGAAAGTTAGCTATTAGTGGTCCAGCTCAGCCGGGTAGACCAATGGCCCGCACTTTTAATATGACAGTCCAAGATGCGGTGGCATCCGGGGACGTAGTTGCAGGTATTATCCCAATCAATAACATTAATGCATATGTGCTATTTGATTCGGGTGCTACTTGTTCTTTTGTAGCATGCGATTTTGCTAGACGATTAGAATTATTTCCCGAAAAATTGCCTATACCTGTGATCATTAAGGTAGCAAATGAAGAGATAATTTCTGTGGATAGTATTCATAGGAGTTGTTGCGTAGATATACGTGGATGTAAGTTATCGGTAGATTTAATACCGATAAGGTTGGGAGAATTTGATGTAATTCTCGGAATGGATTGGTTGATTAACCATGGAGCAATTATAGATTGCCAAAAGAAACGTGTGAGCATCAGGATGTTGAAGCAACCTCCTGTAGTATTCTACGGTAATAAATCACCGGGGAGATCGTGTTGTCTTACGATGACACAAACCAGAAAACTCTTAAGAAAGGGGTGTGTGGGTTACTTGTGCCATGTTGTTGATACCCAGCGAGTGGGAACAACCATGGAACAAATACCTATAGTAAACGAATTCATGGATGTATTTCCAAGTGAGTTACCGGGTTTACCACCGGATAGGGAGATTGAATTTGTAATAGACATTGTGCCAGGAGCGGCACCAGTATCAAGGGCACCGTATCGTATGGCGCCGGTGGAAATGAAAGAGCTAATGGTTCAATTACAGGAACTGTTGGATAGGAAGTACATTCAACCAAGTGTTTCCCCGTGGGGTGCACCAGTGTTGTTTGTCAAGAAGAAAGATGGATCGTTAAGACTTTGTATCGACTATCGAGAGTTGAACAAATTAACGATAAAGAATAAATACCCATTGCCCAGGATTGATGATCTATTTGATCAGTTAAAAGGGGCAAAGTATTTTTCTAAAATAGATTTACGAACGGGGTATCACCAGTTGAAGGTAAGGAAAGAGGATATACCAAAGACAGCATTCAGAACTCGTTATGGTCATTACGAGTTTCTGGTGATGTCATTTGGGTTGACAAATGCACCAGCTGCATTTATGGGCATGATGAATAGAGTGTTCAAATCTTATTTGGACAAGTTTGTGGTTGTGTTTATTGATGATATTCTAGTCTATTCAAAGACGCCAGAAGATCACGCTGAACACTTAAGATTAGTGTTGGAAACACTAAGAAAGGAAAAGTTATATGCGAAATTCACTAAGTGTGAATTTTGGCTGGAGAAAGTTCAGTTTTTAGGTCATGTCATTGATCAGGAAGGGATTTCAGTGGATCCAGCAAAGGTAGAAGCAGTGATGAACTGGGAACAACCGAAAACGCCAACTGAGGTGCGGAGTTTCCTAGGGTTAGCGGGTTACTATCGAAGATTTATCCAAGATTTTTCGAAGATAGCTACACCGTTGACTAATTTAACAAGGAAGACGGTGAAATACGTATGGACGGATAAATGTGAAGACAGTTTTCAGGAACTAAAGAAAAGACTAAGTAAAGCACCTGTTTTGTCATTGCCAGATGACACAGGAAATTTTGTAGTATATAGTGATGCTTCGCATAGAGGGCTTGGTTGCGTGCTCATGCAGCATGGCAAAGTCATTGCGTATGCATCACGGCAGTTGAAGGATTATGAGAAAGTTTACCCTACTCATGATCTGGAACTGGCCGCGGTAGTATTTGCCCTAAAGATATGGAGGCATTATCTTTATGGGGAGAAATGTGAGATATATACAGACCATAAGAGTCTAAAGTATATCTTCACTCAGAAGGAGTTGAATATGAGACAGAGAAGATGGCTGGAGTTGATAAAGGATTACGACTGTGAAATCCTGTATCACCCTGGGAAAGCCAATGTAGTTGCCGACGCCTTAAGTAGGAAGGGTCAGGAAAAGTTGTCTATGTTAACGGCTCAAAATGAGTTAATAACAGAGATGGCTAGGATGGAAATAGAAGTGAAGATGCCGAGTGAATCGGGGCAGATAATTTTTGCAACGGAGAGACAATCTACCATTGTAGAGAGGGTCAAGGAGGTACAACTCAAGACTGATGAGTGTAACCAAATGAAGAAGTGGCTAGCTGATAAAGGAGATAATAAGTATAGTCTTGATAATGAAGGATTATTAAGATTTGAAGGAAGAATTTGGATTCCGAATGAGACGGAATTAAAGGAACAAGTGTTACAGGAAGCTCATAGTTCAAGGTACTCGATACATCCTGGTAGCACTAAGATGTATCAAGACCTTTGACAGAGTTTTTGGTGGCCAAACATGAAAAGGGAAATAGCAGAGTATGTAAGTAGGTGTTTGACTTGTCAAAAAGTTAAAGCCGAACATCAACGACCCAGTGGCTTGCTACAGTCATTGGAGATTCCAGAATGGAAATGGGAGCATATCTCGATGGATTTCGTGGTAGGACTTCCAACAACGTCAAAAGGGTACGATTCTATTTGGGTAATAGTCGACCGATTGACGAAATCGGCTCACTTCTTACCAATTAGGGTCAAGTATAACTTGGACCAGTTAGCTAAACTTTATGTCAAGGAAGTTATTTCCAGACATGGAGTACCGATATCGATTGTGTCAGATCGTGATCCACGAATCACATCGAACTTCTGGAGAAGTTTGCAAGAACAACTGGGAACACAGTTAAAATTAAGTACGGCTTATCATCCGCAAACTGATGGGCAGAGTGAGAGAACAATCCAGACGTTAGAAGACATGCTGAGGTCTTGCGTCATGGATTTCAAGGGTAGTTGGGATGATCACCTACCACTGGTAGAATTTGCTTATAACAACAGTTATCAGGCAA
The DNA here is from genome assembly GCA_020205505.1 of Panax japonicus. Lineage (NCBI taxonomy): Eukaryota > Viridiplantae > Streptophyta > Magnoliopsida > Apiales > Araliaceae > Panax > Panax japonicus. Next base: position 49,345,823 of record CM035107.1, read on the forward strand.
GCATAGGTATGCCGCCTTATGAAGCTCTGTATGGAAGAAGATGCAGAACACCATTGTGTTGGGATGAGGTGGGAGAACGCCGGATGCTAGGACCGGAATTGGTGCAGCAAACAGCGGATATAGTAAGGTTAATTCGGATGCGTCTCGTCACGGCTCAAGACAGACAGAAGAAGTATGCGGACTCACATCGATTAAATCGAGAGTTTGAAGTAGGTACGTATGTGTTTCTGAAGGTATCTCCCTGGAAAGGAAAGATACGCTTTGGAAAGAAAGGAAAGTTAAGTCCAAGGTTTATAGGACCTTTTGAAGTATTGAACCGGGTGGGAGAGGTAGCTTATAAGATAGCATTACCTCCAAACCTAGAAAGAATACATAACGTGTTTCACGTATATGTATTACGTCCGTATAAGCCGGACTATAAGCACGTAATCGAGTATGAGCCGATTCATATCGAAAAGGATTTAACATATGAAGAATCGCCGGTTCAAATCATTGATAGAAAGGAGCAAGTTCTGAGGAACAAAGTAATACCATCAGTGAAGGTGTTATGGAAGAACCACGATGCTGAAGAAGCAACGTGGGAATTAGAAGAAAAGATGAAGAAAAATTTTCCTCATTTATTTGAGTAAAGAAAGACGAGATTCTGGGGACAGAATCTTTATAAGGGGGGAAGAATGTAACGACCGAGAAATTCGAATTTTAATGTAAGATGATTTTATTAGATTAAATAATAATAAAATCATATTATGGGGGATATCAAGATGATTGTCGTTTTGTAACCTTTTGATATTGAAATATCGTAGTATTTGAGTTATGTGAAAGATTTAAGGTGTTTGAATTTCCAAGACGAAAATAAAAGTTTTTCGAGAAATTTTTCGAAAAACACTATTCATCGGTATTTGCTCGGGATTTATTTTTGAATTCCGAGAAATACGTAATGGTAGAATATTAAAGTAAGATGGATTATGTAATAATAATCTAGTTATGGAAAACGTAATATTTCGCTTGCGGACTTAATTCAAGAATATTAAGGAAAACGAAGTATTAATAAGGAAGTATTAATCGTATGATACGCAAGCATTATACGAGGAAAGAAAACGAGTATAATATGAAGTATTATACGAGTTTGTAAGAAGAATGGAATATCGTATATACCAAAGTTGTATACGAATGATAATACGAGAATAATACATAAACAATATGTATATGTATTAAGTAATGCTAATGGACTTGGAAGATTGGTTAACAATTGGTACAAGCCCAAGTAAATTAAATGTTAAGGCCCAATGATAATTAATAAACAAGTTAAGGTTTATTAATGCAAAGCCCAAAGGTTAAGATAAATAAGCCAAGTTAGAAGCCCAATAGTTGGGTGATCCATGGAGCAAAACCATATTAAAGTGGTTAATGTGTGGTTATCAAGTTAAATGAGTAATGACCAAGTTAATGTGGTTAGCAAGTCTAAGGAGTAATGACCAAGTTAAAGGATTGATGGCCAAGCAAAGGATATGAGTGGTGCTAGCCAAGTAATGAATAGTAAGGAGGTGCAAAAGGAGGTGGGATGATTGAAAAGACTACATTGCCCCAAGCCTTGCAAGTTCTATAAATAAAGAAGCATGACAAGTCATTTGCTAGTTATTCAAATTAATCCAATCACTCTCTCTCAAAGTGCTTAATTGTTAGGGAGTTTAAGTTATAGATAAGTTACTTCCATAAGCCAAGAAGAAAGAAGAAGCTACTTTACCAAGAACTTCTAAAGTAAGACTTCTTCTCTAATTATCTTCTATCTCTATTCATGATAGGTTGATAAGCAAAGATGAATTAAGGAATATGAATGTTAAGAAGAAGAATGTGTAAGTAATGAACTTAAGCCTCATAAGTTGGTAATAAGTCATTTAAGCTAGCATAAGTTATAAACTTATGTGAAAGTATTACGAACTTGTAATGAGTTTATTAATGAAAGTAAAGAATTTGTATGAAGATGTATCAAATATACATGAATGAAACTATGCATTGAGAACATAAAAAGGTGATGATTAATGGATTTTAATTATCATAAGTGATGAACAAAGGAGCAATAAGTAGTTTATAAATTGACAAGTTATAAGCTCATGAAAGAAATAAGGAAAAATCCAACTTGAACTATAAGTTGTTGGAATTAGTATGTTAAGATGTTAACATTATGAATGAAATTCATTTGTAATATTGAACAAACCATAAGAAGGAAAATTTGCCGGAAATGGTACGATTAGACGATAATCGTCGAATTCGTAAAATTTCCGGAATGGAAGTCAAATTTTGAGTTTGAGTTCGAAAATTGTATTTTCCAATGGAGACAAGTCATGTTTGTCATTTAAGAGTTGTGGACTCGAAAATGGACGAATTCTGACTTAAAACAAAGAAACGAGCGTCTAACGTTCACGAACGTTTATCGTTTTCGTTAAAAATGAACCAATAGGTGAATTTTTAACAAACGAAGTCAAATAGATAAAATTCTTGCATGAACGTGTAGATTACGTAATTTGTGAACCGTGGGCTTTTGAACGAGCCAATTCGGACTTAAAACGAAGAAGTTATGCGTCCGGGAAGTTCAAAAAAAAAATTAAAAGTTAGAAAAATTTTCTGGTGCACAGAGTTGGCGCCGCGGCGCCAACCCTTAGCCATTTGACCGCGCCGCAGCGCGAGGTCTGGAGCTCAGGTACTGCTAACTCGCGCCGCAGCGCGAGATGTAAGTGTAATGCCCGCGCCGCGGCGCCAGGCACAGAACTTAGATAGTAAAGAATAAAAATGAAGGGAAAAGAAGGGGATGGTAAGAGATTGAACTAAACCTACCTTAAACAACTTAAAGTAACATTGTTGGGACATAGTTAAAGACTTAAAAGTAATGAAGAATGGTTAATATAACCAAGTCGAATGAATGTAAAACAAACGATAAGTTAAAAACGCATAAGAATGAAATCTAATCTATTATTAGATTTAAATGAAGGGTAAGATATATTCAGATACATACTTGATTATATGTGACCTAATGTAAGGCATTATGTGATCATGTATTGTAGAGACTTGAAAGACTTGAACGTAAAGTAAAATACACAGTAGCAGACGCTAAAGGCAAGTATTCTAACTCTTGTTTCAGCTCAATCTGAACAAGTTTATGATGTTCATGTATCCTTTCGCATGAATTGAAGTATAATGAAGTTAAAGCCAGTTTCTTTGGCTAGACTTAACATATTGAGTGGATTATTGATAATCTGTTCATCTGTTATCAAATGCTAGTATCTTTTGTCAACTACTTATAGTTTTCAAAAGAAGACTGAATTGTTAAACAAATGTTTTGTCGGTAAAACGACAGGCACGCGAGGTTGCCAAATGATTAAACGTACATACGTTTAATGGATGTAGTATTGATCAATACAGAGTACAATAGGCTGATCACCTAGAAGTGCTCGTAAGTAATATCGGGCTTACGGACTTAGGTCCGGGTTGTCCTTTTCAAAGAAAGAATGAATACTCAAGGTCCTTGACCGGGGTGAATGTTTTACTGAATTTATTCATTGTGAAACATTTTGAAAGTAAAGATGAATTACTATTTTGAATCATCAATAGTACTTCATAGCTATTGTTCAGTTATCGAAGATATATGATTCATATGTTTCAAGCATGTTGTTATTGAAATTGTTATACTTGCTGAGCTAGTCATGCTCACTCTTGCTTGAATCATATGAATGCAGCTAAGACTGAACGTCCTGAAGGATCAAATAAGAATAAAGGAAAAGCTAAGGCAGATTGTTAAGCTGTCATGTAATAGTATAGGTCTATTGTTGTAATGTAATGAATATTATGACAAGAGAACCTTTGTAATCGGTTTAGAACCTGGGAAATGTAAATATTAAACTAAATATATATAGGTTATGTTTGTTCTTTGAGACTTTCAATTGAATGAATGTATGAATGTTTGTACAGTATAGCACCATCTGTTGGGTTGTAAGATACCCGGATTTGGGGGCACTACAGCATAGGATAGCGTTAACAGTTCTATATCAACAGAATTGTAAACAATTCAATCTATCCTTCTATACTTGTCTAACCCGGATAAAACAGGCATCGACTCTTTTCTATTTACCATTCATGCATTGTATATCATGCATCACGTAAAAACTTGACTAACACAAAGGTCAGACAAGAGTTAAGAAAGACTTGCCTTTAAACGTCTTCGAACTTACAATTCAACTATTCTTAGTCTTTACAAGATCTACATGATACATTCACATAGTACACTCTAATTAGTTATCACATAAACTATCTTAACGGTTCTAACCAACGTCTTTCTCTTCAATATCTTATTGTGTTTTAACTTTGTTATTAAAGTCGATTCGACTTTCTATACTTCGTTACGTTTCATTAACGTTCTTACGTCCTTAGCCGACATACGATCATAAATGGTTAATTACCAACGTTGAATGTCATTTACGATCCACTCATTACATCTTTATGTTCTTCGTTTAATTACTATGAAACCTTACTAGATCTTCTTACATTAACACCTTACAAGTGAGTTAAGGTAAGTCTTATAATGTACCTTAAGTACCATCAATGTCTTACTTTAAGTCTATATCCAAAATGAAACAAACACTAACTTGGTCAACCTTTTTCTACTGCCGGCGCTGCGGCGCGACATCCTGTACATTCTAGTGGCGCTGCGGCGCCACTCTCCAGAGGTTTTGCCCGGACTTGGCGCTGCGGCGCGAGTCCATGTACAAACTCTTGCGCTACGGCGCGAGTCTCCAGACCTTTTTATTTTCTCCCGGCCATAACTGGCGCTGCGACGTGACAGATAACACAGGGTTTGGCATTGCGGCGCCGAACCTGTGCACCAGTTGGCCAAAACAGTTTGGTTTCTTAACGAAACTCCCAGCTTCCTAATTTGTTCGTTTTACATCTGAATTGACCCATTCAAATTCCTACAAGTCAGGAATTACATCCTTTACGTGTTCGTATAAGAATTTCATATTTCCGAATTCGTTAACTCGGGATTCACCTTGAAGTTCATTTTTGAGCGTTCATTTACCGTTTTCGTCCTTTCAATACTCGTTTTCTTTGTTATAAGTCGGAATGCGACGATTCTTTCGCCAACGACTCTTAATTACTATATCTCATGTGTTAACATTGGAAACCAATGTTTTCAAGTTACACGACAACTTTTGACCTTTATTCCGGACTTTATACGTTTTCGACGTTTAACGTCTATTTTAGTACAATTCGACATAACTTCATTACTAATGTTCTCTAAGCCAAATCACATGGAATACTCCATGGACTTCATATTTACATCCTAACCAATCAAGATGCACATACCTTAGCTACAACAATTTCCAAAACATTCAATTATAACTAAGTTAACTTTCAAGACTTTCTATGGTTTTTACTCACATAACCACTTACGATTTCTTATTTGGTCTTGACTTATAGAGATTGAATCTATGGTAGGTCACTCTCATTCCACCCTAAAAGCCATACCCCACCCATTTATGATTCTCCATGATAAAAGTAATCCAAAAGAGATGGAATTAGAATTGAAGAGTATTACCTTAAGAACTCTTAGTGTTCTTGTTGAACTTCTTATTTAAAAGCTTCAAGGTAGAAGAATAGTTTAAGTCTAGCTCTCTTTCTCTGTCAAATATGTTGGACAAACTTTGTAAAACAACCGAATGGCCAACATAAGCCTTATATTTATAGAAAACCACATAATGGGCAAAATAGTCCAATTCCCCACCTCCTCACTTATTTACCACTTTGTCACCAAGTAAAGTACTTGGTGACCAAGTGTTAATCTTGCCTTGCACACCAAGTGGCCGGCCCACCTTGCCCATGGGTTATCCCCATGGGTTGCCCCATGGGTTTTACCGATCCCTTGACCCGCCGGTTCCACCCACGGTTTAATTCTTTGGATTGGGCTTGACATTAATTAACATTGGGCTTTAACCAATCTAATATTGGGCCATGACTTGGGCTTTTGTACTTAATTCATTGGGCTTGTTTATTAATCCAAGTCCAATTAGATTGGATAAAATCCTTAACTCATACTCTAATAATACAACTCGTATTCTACGCGTATTACTCACGTATTCTCTTTGTATAATTCTCATATAATAATCGTATTATACTTCATACTATTCTTTATATCATACTTGTATACGTACTAGTATAATACTCGTATCTCATACATATAATATTAAAACGATATTAAAACGATATTAAAACGACTATACGCCTTACATTTCCCTTTCGAAAATCTCTTTCACAAACCCTTAGGTTTTAAGTCCGCAGGCGAAAACTTTGTTTGCCATAACGAAAATATTATTGGATATTCCATAATATCGTCATATTCTAACATTACGCATTTCTCAGAATTTCAAACCCTAGCTCCGAACAACATCGGATGAATAGTATTTTTACGCAAACAATCTCAGAAAACCTTCGTTCTCGTCTTGATAATTCAAAATAATTAATTGTAGCACAAGGCTAGAATACTAACCACATCCGCACATTCTAGGTCATAGAATGACCTTCAAATATCTTACTTACATAATAACTCAATTAAATTCATTTAATCCACATAATCAAATAAAAAATTAATTCATTGAAAATTCAAAATTCTCGGGCGTTACACCAACTTGGATCAAGCAAGATTTTTATAAACAGTAGATGTAATGAAAGTTTCTCCTAATAGAGTTTCAACAGATAAATCAAAGTCTAATTTCTCCGGAGTCAAGTTTAAACGTTGAGCACAAGCAGGAGAGATAAAAGAATGGGTAGAACCGATATCTAATAAGGTATAAACTTTGCAAGAGTTTATGATTAGCTTACCCGTGATAACCTTGTTTGGGTTCCTCGCGTTTTGGGCAGTCACGACAAACGCCCTTCTAGGAACCACCAACTTTGACTTGTCCAGGACAGCCTTTGGAGTCACCATTCTTGTTGGACTTGGTTTCATTACAAGACAATCTCTAGATATATAACCTTCCTTTCTACAGTTATAACACACGTTGGATTGTTGTGGGCAGTTTGGGCAGATGTGTCCCTCTTTCCCGTATTTATAACAAATGACCGATGATCGTTCTCCTCCCCTAGAAACAATTGATGTTTGTGCTGACGTATTCACATTATCATTGTTGTACCTTCTCTTTTTGAAATCTCACCCGACACGCTTCTTCTACCATCATGAACACGATTACCACCAGTGGTTACCACTTTTGTCCGGATGTTTTCCTCCCTGCTGGTTTTCATTGCTCCGATGACTGTTGCCACCTGTATGACCCTGGTTGGGGTTCCTCGGTTGAACATACTCATTATCTCGGTCTAATAGTTGTGCCATGCTTACAACATCTGAATATAAAGAAAATTTATGAGAGATAAGATATTGCCGAATCTCGGGTTTTAGACCTCTCAGAAACATCCTCGTCATTCGTTCATCATTCTCTACCAAATGAGGTGCAAACCTGGATAACTCTGCGAACATCGCCTCGTACTGGGATACCGTCATGTTGTTTTGTTCTAGTCTAATAAACTCTACCTCCTTCGTATGGCGAATACTTTCAGGAAAGTACTTGTCATTGAATAGTTTTTGAAACGTTTCCCAAGACATATTGAGTGCGGCTGGCTGGGTACGCTTCACAGACTCCCACCAGTAGTCTGCCTCACCACGGAACATAAATGTGGCGAATGGAACCTTCTATTCCTCCGTGCATCCCAAGAAATCAAATATCTTGGTAATTTGTTTAACCCACGTCTTCAACTTGATCGGATCCGGCTTTTCCACAAATTCTGGTGGTCCCAACTTTTTGAACTGCTTGGCTATGACAAGCCGCGCATTGCTATCATTTCCACCCATATTTTGTACACGAGTCTCCCTCGTCTGATTTTGCATGAACTGCAAAAAGCTTCTAAACATCCCATCATTCATCGTTTGTTCGGTAGTGTTGTTGTGACACCCCCAAATCCTGATACTTCATTACCTCAAGATTTGGTGTTTACTTAATCAAAACATTCATATCTAACTACCCAATCATAATAAAATTGAATAATAAAACCTGCCCATACAGGATTACATTAATAAAAACATTATCTTCCAGGTTTTCTAACCTTTAATTAAAATCATTCAAATGCAGAAATTAAATAAATGCTTCATTACATCAATCAAATTAAAGTATGATAATTAACTGTCAACATATTACAATTCTTCAAAACTTGTTCATCTTCCCCTTGCCCTTACTGGTGCTAGGTACATCTACCTTCTCATCCTTAGCTGTAATGGTTATATAAGCAAGAGTGAGCAAACAAAGCTCACTTGAAATAAGATTGAATAACTTTACAACATTTGCCAAATAATAGGCTCAATAGAACTGAATGATATGTTCTATTAACATTCTGAAATATACCACTGAGGGTCTAATGACCACGAACCATGTCTATAGTTATAAGTAATCTTTCAACTTTAACTTTAACAGTCATATGACTATAAGGACTCCACGTACTTAGGGGGATCAATCCTTCGTACAATGTATTGTGCACAAATATTTCAACGCTAAGCGTAAACCCTTAAAAATAGGGTTGTTCATCTCAGTGTTTAGATTACAAGTCCGCACCAAAGTATGTTTGGTTTGGATACATTTCAAGGTAATTTGGAGTTCAACGTACATTAACTAAGGATTAGTTGAATAAAATGAAATCACACTATGCTATGAATAAATTATTGTGTATTAAAGTTACGCTTTAGAAATAATCTAATAGCATAAATGTTGAATAACTATCATTACCTTGCTTGAACAACATTAAGCTAATGTTATTTAGAATTGAATACTAAGCATGCATAACGAATAACAATTTGAACAATAATAACTATTCAACAACAGTATATTAGATTATATAAACTTGCATGCTATTTGACAAGTTAAAGACAAGGATAACTTGCTTAACATCAAAATAAGGTTTAGAAAACTTGTATCATCATGAACAACTAGATACAAAAGCTTGCGAAATTACAATTGAAATAGGACAAGTAAACTTGCCTAGCAATAAACAAACTTGCTCAACGAATGTGTAGAGTTAGAAAATTTACTCAAATATAAAAGTAGAATTTGAGAACTTGCTCAATGTACAAAGATATGTTTAGAAACTTGCTTAATGTAAAAAGATAGGTTTAGAAACTTTGCTCAATGTAAAAAGATAGGATTAAAAACTTGCTCAATGTAAAAAGATAGGTTTAGAAACTTGCCTCGAGTGTAAGCTATAATATTAACTCACGTTCACCTACATATAGGTTTAGAACCATCATCTATTAGATATACTAACATTCACGTTCCAACACAACACACATTTCTAGTTAGACTTACTATTTTAGCACAAGTCTTAAGATAACATGTAAATATTAGAAATTAAAAGTGTTAACCTTCACAACACATGTTTATTATTCATCATGCTCACTAAGTCCTAATATACCACTTTCATCACTTACATACCATTCAAACTTTGAATCTACTAACCACATAGCACGATTTTATTTTAGTTATATTAGTACATGTTTATTATACTAACACATCACTAGACCAACGTACGTCGCTATCCCGAAACTGCAGCATCAGCAGACTGCTCTACTTTATATCAGTGTGTGGGGCAGCTGTGCCAAACACAGCACAACTGTGCCACACACAGCATATCTGTGCCACACACAGCGTAGCTGCGCAGTTTTTAGCCTTGGTACCAGCGCACCTGCGCTGGTGCACAGACAGAGGCAAACTCGACATGAACAGTAGCCGTTTTTAGCCCAACTAACACCAATTTCACATACCAAACAGTGAAATTAACACAAACAATTGATATAAACTAATCATAAACGTGATTACTAACATATTCAACCACTTAGCATAATTTAACAACACTTTTAACTATTTTAATTTCTCAGGATTCATATTTTTATACTAAAACTCCATTTTTGAGTTTCTTCACAAAAATCATCACTGTAATCTCTATACTTGGCCAAATTGCTTTGTTCAAATTATGTTATGCTCGTTTCTTAATGAACTAACATATACAAGACTCAATTTACAGTATAACATATGATTTGACCATCAAAATGGGTACTTACATGAGCCATATGAAAAAATACATATAAACATACACTGTCGAAATTTTCTTCTACTGTAAACCAAAATTAGCAGGCAATTCTTGTTTAAACATGATTTCTAATCATCATAAACACATGTAACCATCATAACTAATTCTAGAACAGAGTTTACAGATAATTATGGTAAAAAATTATACACAGTGAATGACGTTCAAGAATATAGAACATTTTAACGTAAAACATATATGTTAGGGTTTCAACACATACCTTTTTGTTGCTTAAGAAAACCTTGCTAGAATAATTAGAATCCACAGTTCTCAATTCTCTCTCAAAACTCTCTGAACTTCTTCTCTTTTCTTACCCAGGCTTAGACTTAGACAACTAACAAGTATTTATAAAAGAATAAAACTGATATAATAATAATACGTATACTTATTAGAATATCAGTTATAAAAATAACGTATAAGTTATAATTATATTATATTTATTATTTAATTTAATTTATTTATTTAGTTTATTATAATTCAAAATTAAAAAGAATTCCAAAAGCCATAGGGCTTTGTTTGGCAAATCATTTAAAATTAAAGAGTTTATATCTTTAAGCATTGTTTGGGTAAAACTAGATTAAAACTACTTTAATTTATTTTAATAACTCCTTATACTATAGTTATTTGTCACACTTTATTTAATCAAGCTTTCATATTTAATTTAATTAATTCAAATAACAATTAATTAAACAAATCATTTAATCACATAACTCAATACAAATAATTAACCATCAATTTGAAATATCAACATAATAATAAGTTTCTTAATTCATTAATTATTTATTTAACAAATAATTAACCAAATAAAATCAAATCAATTAAACAAATATTTATTCAACGATAAACACATCCATTAAATATTTATATATAATTCAATAAATATTTAATATTACAATTAAAATCTGGAATGTTACATCATTCCCTCCTTAAAAGGATTCTGTCCTCAGAATCACAATTCAAACAATTAAATCGTCACATTCTTCCATTCTTACAAGGATTCTGTCCCCAGAATCGAAGACATATATTAAACAAATAACTCAGGGTAATTCTTCATTATTTCAGCTTCGAGTTCCCACGTTGTCTCTTTGACATTGTGGTTTCTCCATATGACCTTCACAGAAGGTATCACTTTATTTTTGAGCACTTGTTCTTTCCTGTCGACTATCTGAATATGAATCTATTCATAAGACAAATCTTTATCGAATTGCAATGGTTCGTACTCGATCACGTGTTTGTAATCGAGTTTATACGGTCGTAACACCGAAATGTGAAAAACATTATGAATGTTTGTTAGAGTTTATGCCCTAGAGGCTAATTATTTGATATAATTGCTTAATATTTTGATATTATATTTGATTGAATAAATTACTAATTTTATTATGGTTTTATTTACTGCGTTATATAAATGTTAACATAATAAAAATCCTTAGAATAGTGATACAAATTATATAGTTTCAAGTATGTGACTTGAACATGAGATTATATAATTACAATTAGTATCATTGTTCTTGAATGTCCCTAGTCGAGTATCATTGATGATGGGACAACAATGATGCAATAAGACTAGTATGTGGATTGACTAATGACCAAATCTTATTGGTCATAAATATATGAGATATTAAGTCAATGCATAGGTACATGTTGGAGAACGATGTACTGGACAGACCTACCATGAGAATTCTATGTGGAGCATTATACGAAGTGTCATTAGCAATTCTTATAGTGACAATGATGTAATGGTCCTCCGACCTGAAATCACTATATTTCTACACGAGAATTTATGTACTTTGATATCATCAAATGTCACCTTTAATAGGGTGGACTATAAAATTGATTATTGGGTACATCATGAATCGTGTGAGGAATATGAGTGATCTTGATGAAATTTTACCATCATATATATTAGTGGTGATATCCATAGGCTTCTTGATTGAATAAGACTATGAAATGCATGGCCATGCTCAAATAGTGATTTGTTTCATATAGTCTACTCACTGATCAAGAAAAACTCAGATTAAATTATAAAGAGTATGACACATTCCATGACTCGAGTTTAATCTAGGATATTATGGTTAAAAGGATTAAATTACATTGAAACATTGGTCACGAAAAGGTTGCATCGAATCATCGATCTTATTATTACTTGGGTAGCAGTGATGCATTACTAGATGCCACTCACTGTTTATAATTTTATAATATGATTTTAAAATTATTGCCAATGTAATAATAAACCATAGGGTCACACACATAGAACGTAATTAAAAGGGAATTAATTTAAATTGTAAAGATTTAAATATGTAAATATGATTGATAGTATTTAAATTAATAGGATGATTTATATATATTGGTATATTAATTAAGTAAGACTTAATTAAGATATATATATATATATATATATATATATATATATATATATATATATATATATATATATATATATATATATATATAAATTCAGATTTTAATAATAGGTTTTGATTAATTCCTCCTAAATGCTATATATATGATATATATAAGTCATTTTAGGGATTACGTCAAAATACAAAACCCTAGCCGCTCTGTGACAACCCGAGAATTTTGAATATTTTTAAAAATTTTATTAATTGATTTAAGGTTCGAAATTAGAACCTAGACAGAAAATAAGTGTATGCGTTTGATATTTTTAATATAGAATTTTGAGAATTTCAAAATTTTGTGAAGGATTTAGGCGAATTATTAAGGATTAATGAATATGTGAATATGTTCTGTGTATATGTGTACAGTATGTGGTTAAGGGTCAAGGGTTGACTAGATAAATGATATCTGTAACAAACCCTAAGCATATATTAAGAACGTCAACGTTCGGTTAGAAAATCCTAGCGTTTAACAAGAAACCCTAAAACCGGTTCTAAAAACCCTAATTTTCGTTCTGAGAATACGAAACCCTAATTCAGGAATTTAAAACTCTAATCTGGGAAATTAAAGGATAATTATAATTCTTAAGTGATATTAATTATAATCTTAATTAGGATAAAGCTTAATTATTTAGTAAACCCTAATTTCAAATTTAGAAAACCCTAACTTCGGGATTTGAAACCCTAATTTATAATTAGGGAAAACGAAAGTGTTAATTTAATACTTTTAATGTTAATTAGGAAATATTAATCCTAATTTTAAAGTTATAAGTAATTAGAAAACTCTAATCTAATTACGAAAATATAATTTCTAAATTTGAAAATTTATTTTTCTATTAGAAACCCTAATTAGTGGTTTATAAACCCTAATGACCAATTACAACCCTAATTGCTAAATTAGCGATCTTAATTAGGAAATGTTAATCCTAATTAGAAAGATTTAATTGTGATCAAGAAATTTTAATATAATTAGTAAATCCTAATTATAATTTAGAAATATTAATTTTCTACTTTTAAAACCTAAATTGGAAATTTTAGAAAATTAAATTTGTAAACCCGAAGTGTTTCCAAACCCTAAATCTTAAATTTTCCAAACCCTAAACCATAACCCAAACCCTAAACCTTAAGAGTTTGGCCATTTACTAGAATGCCGTTAAATTTAAAAATGACAAGACTAAAATTCCCTTTAGTGCATTATCGGATGTTGCTTGCAATCTTGCCAATATATGGAGTGATTGAGCAACCTATATCAGCCTTGTGACTTAATTAATAACCAATTAGCCGAAATTTTGCAAGATCATAGCAACAAGTCATCAAAATAAATATATTAAGAGAGAGAAAGTGGCTACTTTATTTTTCATTTCTCCCAAGTCCCTTCTCTCTCTAACTTTCGAAATCTAGAGTGATAGAGAGTTAAATGTTGATCCATGATCAAGTATTAACAAGCCAAGAACAAGATCAAAGATCAGAAATCAAAAATCAAGTTAGAAAGAGGTATGAACCCTAAATTTCAAAAACCAGTGATCTAATGTTAAAAGTTGTAATTTGTTGGCTAGATATGTGTAATAGGATGTCTATAAGTGATCTGAGTTATAAAATCCCAGATCCATAACATCAAAGTCCTCGAATCTAGCATTTTGTCAAATCTGGAAAATTGGGAAAATATCGACTGACAGCCTAATGTCAGACGCCTTAAATCCTTCTCTATTTTTGATATGTGTTGTTTTATGTTATAAATATGTTCTTTGTCATGAGTAATATGATCTAAAACAAGAAATAAGGCCAGATCCTTAGTATATAGACATATATAGGCAGTGAAACTATGTTGACCGGCCACGACTGGCTGTTTCTGGGTAACCCAGTTTGCCCAGAAAAGTCTGACAGTGATTTTCAAGTCCGTTGATCTTGCTTCTGGTAATGTATTTGGTTCGGTTGTTATTTTATGGTTGGAGTATGACATGAAGACTACATGCTTAAGCCTTTATTTCACTCGCGTCCCTAATAGAATCGTTTTTAATCTTGGTCAAACTAGCTTGACCGATCTGCCTTGATGAAGATTCTGGAAAACCCAGAATCTTCAAGAACAAGTCCCTGACATGTAGTTTAATTGGATCAAATCTTCATTTCGTGTTGCTGTTAGTCAGATTTGATGACATGTTGTTGTACCCTGCCATGTGGTCTTCAAGATCAAACCTTTAGATTACACTGAATAAACATATAATCCAACTTATGAAGCTTCAAAGAAGGCAGTACGAATTGTTCTTCATTTCTGGAAAACCCAGAAATGAAGAACAGCTCTGACATGATTTTGTAAGGCCTTTATCTCTTAGATCTGTTGTTAATTGGGCATGGAATTGAATCTAGATTGTAGTGTTGCATCAATACTATAGGATCTGACCATTATCAAGCCTAGAAATCGACTGGAACCCAGATTCATTTGTGACCAAATATACCAACTCGGTGACTGACACGAATTTCTGGAAATGCTCAAGAACACGTGAAAAACACCAACATCGACAGATTTGTTGCCTAAGACCCCTTTAGCGACATTTAATTACTGAAAATTATTTAATTTAATTAATAAATCGAATTAAATGGTTTTTAATTATTAAAAATACAAAATAAATTCTGAAAAAATATTTTAAATTCTAAAAAATAGTTTTTAATTATTTAGAGTATATTTCATAAATATTTTATATTTTTGGAATATAAATGGTATTTATTTTATTTAATTATTATATTAAATAAATTATTTAAAAATGATTTTAATACATGAAAAATTATGAAAAATAATATTATGGTATAATAAAATATTTTAAGTTATTTTCAGTAAATTTTAATATTTTGTGATGAAATTCATTAATTAATCAATATTAATGATAATTAGTTTATTTAATAACTATATTGAATAAATTAAGAAAAAATGGAATTAATGCTTTATAAATTATTTAAAAATAATTTAAGTGCTAGAAAAATATTTTTAAGTTATAAAGTATAACTTTTGATATTTTGTCATAAAAATATTAATATTTTAATATTAATAGTAATTACCAGATAATGAATTTAAGTGTTTAAAAATCATATAAATATGATTTTAAAGTATTAAAAATACTTTCATATATTATAAATATATTATAATATTATGTGATGATTTTCATTAGTATTTAATAATAAATAAATATTAATGATAAAAGAATTATGTGGTATTTAATTCATTTAAATACGAGATTAATGATCAAAAATTTATGATAAATAGTAATAATTATTTAAAAATTATTACGAGCTTACGAAAAATATTTCGACTGATAATAAATTATCTGAGATAATTGTTAAGTGTTAAGTCAGAGTTTAATTGAACTTAAACTCGAAATTTGGTTCGACTAGACCGTCAGTACGTTAGAACTTTGTCGAACTCAAGTCAGACTGAAATAGTTTGACCCGATACTGAGTCTTATAGGTGTTATAGACTGATAGGGTTATGTGCTATGCGTTTAGGTTATTATATGTATATATATTATTGTATTATATTGTGATGATATTATTCTAATATTGGAGATCTATATTACTAATATTAGGTCTTCGGATAAAGTGATATAAATTGCGTAGCGGTAATCAACGGTTCAGACAAGTTTGTTTTTACTTAACTCTACTAAGAATTGTTTCATTCTGATAAGCTTATGGTTAATCATTGCTGGTTTCCATGAATTTTACTCTGTACATATTGCATGTATAAGTCAGGTATGAAAGGATGATCACCTTCATTACCAGTTGGTTTAGATATATTTGTTCATGTATAATACTTGTTCAGTCATAAATTTGTTCCTGCTAGTTTACAATTATATTATTGAATTATAGCTAGCTTATTATTCTGATTCTTTCAATCATGATATATCGTTATATTATTGAACTTAAACTTGCTGGAAAATTCTTATGCTCACCCTTGTTATATCATGATAAACATTGCAGATTAAGACGAACGCGTCGTATACAAGGAAAGGTTACAGACAGTTCCAGCTTTAGTTTACGTATGCGATTAGTTTTGTAATAGTATAGTTTGATAATGATGTTATGTGTTAAATAGTTATGAATTGTGTATAAGTTAAGATTACTCAATTTTGGGGAAAAGAATGTAAGTTTAATGTATAAATAATTTATGTTTAGATCTTCCACAAATAGTAATAGTTGTATAGAATGATCGAACTGGATCCGCGATTATTCGGGACCTCGGATTCGGGGCCGTCACACGCTCTTAGAGAGAGACTAGAAAAAATAGTTTCAAAAATCCTCATCCTTGGTGGCTAGTACCGCGGTTCCTTCTTCTGCAGATCGTAGGACGATTCGCGGAGCGTTCGTGTGGATACCGTAGAGACGCAGTTCGTTTGGATAGCGTTGGAGATTCGATCGTATCAATTCCTGCTTTATAATCGGTATAATCTTTTACACACTAAATTAATTTTTGTTTCGCATGGATCCTGTTTGGGTTTCAGATTGTTTTATTCAATTTATTTTTCGATGTGCATTGCTTTGATGTGCCGAAAACCCTACAGTGGTATCAAAGCTACTTGCGAAACGATTAATTCAGATTACGTGTTTTATTGTTTTCGATATATATGATATGTGATGATACAATTTTATCGATCTAAAATTGATTATAGTGTTTTCAATATATATGATATATGATGATACAATTTTACTGATATAAAATTGAGTATATGATATTCTGTATGTAGGTATATTCTGGTGTTATAAATATCAGTAATAGATATACATGTATATTATGTTCTATTAATTGTATCTTAAATGATGTAATAATAGTATACAACTTCTATTCTAATTGGATTAGAAGCATGAAGATTCGATTTAATATGAATAATTGAAACTGGACATATATGATATGTATGTCCAGGGGGGAGACCCCCCCTGGACCCCCCCGTCGTAGCGCACGATGGCCATGACCCCAATATGATAGATATAGTTTTCTTTAATTATATATAAACTGTTATGTGCTTATTGTGATATGCATTGTGCACAGTTATGGCCTTTTGACCCATAGGTTAGTGTTTTTGGTTTTGAAATACGGCTTGTATGTCGTACCTTTCTATAAATTCTAATGTAATATTCTTTTCTCATCTAAATCCCCTCGAATGTAACTCGAGGTTTCTTTATGTCATGTAATAATTTATAATCGATGAAGATGACAAGATGGAGAACACGATGGAAAGATGATGATAGAGAGGAGGCACTTGCATGAGGAAGATCCAAGGAAGCTACTATTTTGAGATCTTTTACCACCTTAGATTGACCTTCAATCTTTTAGTAGCTTGAAAAGATTGACAGTGGATTGGGCCATAACTGTGACACATTTAATTTTGCACTTTATTTATGCTTGTATGCGATATGATATGATAAATAACGTGCATGCTTAATAAAATTAAAATTGGTGAGATCTAAATTAATTTATAAAATCCTCAATAAAATATTAAGTCTAAATCAGATGCCTTCCAATGAATAACACTCATCAAGACCTTGATCAATGGATTTATGTTTGCCAAAGCAAATAACCCTATTTATCTAGGTAAGATGCGATAAGATAATTGTGGTATCCAAACTGTTAAAATCATTGGGCCCGACTTAACTAAGTTATCACAATAGGATTGTGGACTTAGAGGCATGGAGTTTGGTAGTACCATTAGATGGACTAGAAACAAATATTGTTTACCAAACTATCCAAGAGTTATATATGATATAATTGACAAAGGGCTGTCTACCTAAATAATTGTGTTTTAAGAGATTACCCGAAGCTAACTTAAGGCATATTGAAATATGGATCTTGGCTCACTAGAAAGATTTAATAGAAAATGCTTTCCGAATTAATGGTGAGAACTATTAATTTGAATAAAATAGTGGGAGGTATATTTTGAATGTACTGTTATCAATTACATAATATCAACTCTGCAATTTGACTTATTATTTTTGCACTTATAAATTGTAGATATCAATGGAAAACAACAACAACACAAGTAGTCTTTCACTACGATCAGTCCTTGAGAAGGACAAGCTGAGTGGAATTAATTTTCTTGACTGGCATAGGAACTTGAGGATTGTCCTCAAACAAGAGCGCAAGCTATATGTCCTTGATGGGCCCATTCCTGCAGCTCCAGCTGTCACTGCACCACGTGCAGGGCATAATGCTTACAAGAAGCAACAAGATGATGCTCTAGACGTAAGTTGTCTCATGCTAGCAACCATGAATGCTGAGCTTCAGAAGCAACATGAGTTGATGGATGCTTATGAGATGGTCGAGCATCTCAAGAAATTGTTCGAAGGGCATGCTCGACAGGAGAGGTATGATACAAGCAAGGCATTGTATCACTGCAAGATGGGTGAACGTGATCCAGTTGGTCCACATGTGCTAAAAATGATTGGGTATATTGAGTACCTTGATTGGTTGGGTTTTCCAATCACTCCGGAAGCCCAAACAGATCTTGTTTTACAATCCTTGAACAACGGCTACTCTCGATTTATTATGAATTATCTTATGAATGAAATTGAGAAACCCCTTACTGAGTTGTTGAGCATGTTAAGAACTTCCAAGAACAACATGAAAAAGGCAGGACCCGCTCCCATAATGATGGTGAAAAAGGGGAATTCTAAGGGAAAATAAAAAGGCAAGAAGAAGATATGATCTAAATCTTTTACCAAACCCAATTCCAAAACCAAACAGGCTTTAAAACCTAAAGGTGGGGTGGCTAAAGAAGGTGAGTGTCACTTCTGTGGAAAACCTGGACACTGGAAGAGGAACTGTAATGCTTATTTGGAAGATGTGAAGAAAAGGAAAGGAAGTACGACTTCTGATTCAGGTATATATGTTATAGAAGTTAACTTGTCTACTTCTACATCATGGGTATTGGATACTGGATGTGGTTCTCACATTTGTGTTAATGTGCATGAACTTTAAAGGAATAAGACTTTGGCAAAAGGAGAGGTTGATATACGAGTTGGGAATGGAGCAAAAGTTATTACACTGGCCGTAGGAACTTATCATTTATCTTTGCCCTCTGGGCTAGTATTAGAATTAGAGGATTGTTATTATGTGCCTGCTATAAGCAAAATCATTATTTCTGTTTCTTGTTTGGACAAGAAAGGTTTTTCATTTATAATAAAGAACAATCGTTGTTTGTTTTACTTAAATGATATTTGGTATGGTGTTGCACAATTGTTTAACGTTCTCTATATTCTTGATTTAGAAATGCCTATCTATAACATAAATACAAAACTATTTAAATCAAATGATTCAAATTCGACATATCTCTGGCACTGTCATTTAGGCCATATAAATGAGAAACGCATATCCAAACTCCATAAAGATGGATTCTTGGATTCATTTGATTTTGAATCATATGAGAAATGTGAGTCTTGTTTATTAGGCAAGATGACTAAAGCCCCTTTCACTGGACACAGTGAACGGGCTAACGATGTATTGGAACTTATACATAGTGATGTATGTGGACCCATGAGTTAGTTAGTAAGAGGTAGGTTTTATTACTTCATTACATTTACTGACGACTTCAGTAGATATGGATATGTGTATCTTATGAGACATAAATCCGAATCCTTTGAAAAGTTCAAGGAATTTAAGAATGAAGTTCAAAACCAATTTGGCAAAAGCATAAATGCCATTCGATCCGGTCGAGGAGGTGAATACTTAAGCCAAGACTTTGATGACCTTCTAAAGGAGTGTGGTATTATATCACAACTCACTCCACCTAGAACACCACAATGGAATGGTGTATCTGAGAGGAGGACTCGCACCTTGTTGGACATGGTACGATCAATGATGAGTCATGCAGATCTTCCAATAAGCTTCTGGGGTCATGCTATAGAGACAGCTGTATTCACACTTAACCGTGTTCCTACAAAGACGGTTCAGAAGACACCATATAAGATATGGACTAGGAAATGTCCTAGTATGTCGTTCATGAAGATTTGGGGTTGCAAGGCATTTGTTAAACGTCTAGATTCTGACAAGCTCAGACCCAAATATGACAAATGTAATTTTATGGGATACCCAAAGGAAACAAAAGGGTATTATTTCTACAAACCTTCTGAGAACAAAGTGTTTGTTGCTCGAACTAGTATTTTTCTAGAAAGAGAATTTGTCTCTAAAGGAAACAGTGGGAGGAAAGTAGAACTCGAAGAAATTCGAGAACCACAAAATATCATTGAACCTGAGTTGGAACATGAGCAGGAACCACATGATATTTTGGAAAGTGAACCTGCTCAAATTATACAAGGCATTCGTAGATCTGGTAGGACACACCGAGAGCCCGAGAGATATTATGGATATCTTGTGACTCAAAACGACGATGTGATGCTCATATATAAAGATGAGCCTGCTTCCTACCAAGAAGCTATGAATGGACCAGATTCTGAGAAATGGATTGAAGCCATGAAATCTGAGATGGACTCCATGTATACTAACCAAGTATGGACTCTGGTTGATCCACCTGAAGGGGTAAAACTAATTATCGGGTGCAAGTGGGTTTTCAAGAAGAAAACCGACATGGATGGTAATGTACAAACCTATAAAGGCTGACTGGTAGGAAATGGTTTCAAACAAATTCAAGGTGTTGACTATGATGAAACCTTCTTTATAGTGGCATTGATTAAATCCATCAGGATCTTACTTACTATTACAGATTTTTATGATTATGAAATCTGGCTGATGGATGTCAAAACTATTTTCCTTAATGGAAATCTCCTTGAGGATATGTACATGACACAACCTGAGGGTTTTGTCACTCCAACGGATGCTCGAAAGGTATGTAAACTGCAGCGATCCATTTATGGATTAAAGCAAGCCTCTCAGAGTTGGAATCTTTGATTCGATGAAGCAGTCAAAGAGTTTGGCTTTATAAAAAATGAAGATGAACCTTATGTATATACGAAGGTTAATGGGAGTCACATTTTATTCCTAGTATTATATGTTGGTGACATATTAATTATTGGGAATGCCATTCCTTCCTTATATGCTGTAAAAACATGGTTAGGAAAATGTTTCTCCACGAAAGATTTGGGCGATGCTCCCTACATTTTAGGTATCAGGATCTATAGAGATAGATCGAGAAAAATGCTCAGCCTAAGTCAAAGTACATATATTGATAAAGTGTTGAAACGGTTCAGCATGCAAGAGGCGAAAAGAGGAAACTTACCTATGACTCATGGTGTAAAGATCTCTAAGGCCCAATGTCCTAAATCACAAGATGATGAGGAGCGTATGAGAAAGATCCCTTATGATTCAACAATTGGATCTATCATGTATGCAATGATATGTACTCGTCCGGATATCTCGTATGCTTTGACCATGACGAGCAGATACCAGTCGAATCCAGGTGAAGGTCACTGGACATCAGTCAAGAATATCCTCAAGTACCTAAAAAGGACTAAGGATTCATTCTTGGTATATAGAGGTGAAGACGAACTGGCAGTAAAGGGTTACACAGATGCTAGTTTTCTAGACTGACAATGATGACTATAAGTCTCAGTCAGGTTTTGTGTTTTGCCTTAATGGTGGTGCTGTTAGCTGGAAGAGTTCGAAGCAAGAGATAATATCAGATTCTATAACAGAGGCTGAGTATATTGCTGCTTCTAGTGTGGCCAAGGAAGCTGTATGGATTAAAAAGTTCATCACTGAACTTGGTGTTGTTCCAACCATTGTTGATCCGGTTAAGCTATACTGTGATAATAATAGAGCTATTGCATATGCTAAGGAATCCATATCTCACAACCGATCCAAGCATATACTTAGGCGGTACCATCTCATCTGTGAAATCATTGATAGAGGAGATGTACATATAGGAAGAGTGCCAACAGATGATAATGTTGCAGATCCACTGACCAAGGATTTTTCGTAGCAGAAGCACGACGATCACACTAGTTCCATGGGTATTAGATACATGAGTGATTGACTCTAGTGCAAGTAGGAGACTGTTAGAGTTTATGCCCTAGAGGCCAATTATTTGATATAATTGCTTACCGTTTTGATATTATATTTGATTGAATAAATGAATGATTTTATTATGGTTTTATTTACTGCGTTATATAAATCTTTATCGAATTGCAATGGTTCGTACTTGATCACGTGTTTATATTCGATTTTATACGGTCGTAACACCGAAATGTGAAAAACATTATGAATGTTTGTTAGAGTTTATGCCCTAGAGGCCAATTATTTGATATAATTGCTTAATATTTTGATATTATATTTGATTGAATAAATGAATGATTTTATTATAGTTTTATTTACTGCGTTATATAAATGTTAACATAATAAAAATCCTTAGAATAGTGATACAAATTATATAATTTCAAGTATGTGACTTGAACATGAGATTATATAATTACAATTAGTATCATTATTCTTAAATGTCCCTAGTCGAGCATCATTGTTGATGGGACAACAATGATGCATTAAGACTAGTATGTGGATTGACCGATGACCAAATCTCATTGGTCTTAAATATATGAGATATTAAGTCAATGCATATGTACATGTTAGAGAATGATGTACTGGACAGACCCACCATGAGAATTCTATGTGGAGCATTATGCGAAGTGTCACTAGAAATTCTCAAAATGACAATGATGTAATGGTCCTTCGACCTGAAATCACTATATTTCTACACGGAAATTTATATACTTTGATATCATCAAATGTCACCTTTAATAGGGTGGACTATAAAGGTGATTATTGGATACATCATGAATCGTGTGAGGAATATGAGTGATCTAGATTGTAATTAACCATCCTATATATTAAGGGTGATATCCATATGTGTCTTGATTGAGTAGGACTATGAAATGTATGACCATACTCAAATAGTGATTTGTTTCATATAGTCTACTCATTGATCAAGAAAAACTCATATTAAATTATGAAGAGTATGACACATTCCATGACTCGAGTTTAATCTAGGATATTAAGGTTAAAAGGATTACATTACATTGAAACATTGATCACGAAAAGGTTGAATCGAATCATCGATCTTATTATTACTTGGGTAGCAGTGATGCATTACTAGATGCCGCTCACTGTTTATAATTTTATAATATGATTTTAAAATTAATGCCAACGTAATAATAATGTAAGACCCCAACTTTTATGAATAAAGAATAATTTTCTCGAAATATATTTTTAAATATTATGGTGTAGATTTGATATAATATTATAGTTGTGGGTAATATTAACAAATTTTGCAAAGTAAGCAAGTGGTTATATAATATTCGATTGGTTAGGAAATATTCGTTTTAACAGGGAATATTCGTACGACGACACAATCATTGGTGGACCCCACAACAGAAGTATTGCCATAGTTAGAAAATGACAGAATTATCTTTTTATAAAAATAACGACGAAAGTGTTACCGTTAAAACTGTTGAACTACCCGGTAGTAAAAGTACAGTAATACGCGTGGTTGCATAGAAGCACACGGTATTGATCATTAATACTTACGTGAGAAGTCAATCAGTTATACTCAATTATTGCAACAATAATTGCTGCATCATATCTCTCATATTATTTATTAAATTATTGTCATAGTATCATCTGCATAATATTTATTATTATTAAATCAATAATTGAGACGACAAAGTTATTCATATTATTATTTGCAATATTGACAATGTCTAGAAGTTCTGTCAAGGAGAGGTTTGGTCACCTAATTGCGCGCCAATAAGGAGAAATACTTATCGGAAAGCCCCCTCTTTCCTTGGAATGACCTAATTGTTAAATATTATGAGTTATAATATTAATGATGAATAAGTTGTGTTGATTAAATATGAAATTGATAGTTCTATTGTGTTGGGATTATTAATATTAGTGGAAATCGACATTTATTTTGATAATAATTGATGTCTGGATGTTATATTGACCAATCGGGTAATTAATCGGATAAATGAGCAATTAATTGCTATTATTTCACATGCTTATAACTATTTATTCACATTGTGTACTATTGATTCAAATTCATGTACTATTATGGGAGGTGGTGCAAGATTGATAATAATAGCATGACTAAATTAAAAATGGAGGTATAGTTGAATGTACTATACTGTAATTAGTTTTTTTCCACATGATTATACTATTGAGTCACATGAAAGAACTATTAATTCACATTATTTACTATTAGGGGAGGTGGTACAAGTGTTATAATACTTGCAGGACTAAATTAAAAATGAAGAAAAAGAGGAAGGTATTATACAATAATATTTGGAGTGTCAAAACGTGCAATTATCGAAACTATATTTTTCTATAAATAAAAGCTCATTCTTCCTTCATTTCTCACCAATTCACAAAAGCTTTAGAGAAATTATTATAGAGAGAAATTATAGAAAGAAAGAAGAAGAGATGTCTGCTACCTCACTATTCCAGTATTTAGTTTTTCTGAGGTAAGGGGTATTATTCTTTTGTATTCATGAAGATAGTTATTTTCTTTCAATACTCGTACGGGTTGTTATTCCATTCTTTATTATTATGTTGGAATAACCTGTCTATGCGAAGTACCGCATACATGGTGAAATTCTTCTGTTATTCCATTCTTTATTATTCTTTTGGATCATGTCTGTGCGGATTATGCATGACCTGGTTCCATTCTTTATTTTTCTTTTGGAACATCCGGCCTGTGCGGATTACCCATGACCTGGTTCCATTCTTTATTATTCTATTGGAACATCCTGTCTGTGTGAATTATGCATGACCTAGATCCATTCTTTATTATACTATTGGAATAACCTGTCTGTGCGGATTACACACTCCTGGTGAATTCTTCAGTTATTCCATTCTTTATTATTCTGTTGGAATAATCTGTAACAGCCCCGAATCCGGGTCCCAAATCCCCTCGGATCCGGTACACTGTTACTACCACTATTTGCGGAAGATATAAACATAAATTGTTTATACAATACATTACACACTTATCTCCAAGGTCGAGTAACCTTAACTTAAACACCATTCATAAAATACCTATTACACAACAATATTTATCAAAATATATTATTACAAACTAGCCGCACTTTATATCCCAAGCTGAACTTGGCCTTAACCTTTTTCCTGTATCCGAACACGTTCGCCTTATTTGCAATGTTTTATCATGATATAGCAAGGGTGAGCATGAAAGTTGCCCAACAAGTTTAAATACAACAATATAACGATATATCATGATTGAAGACTATGAATAATAAGCTGGCTATAATTCATCAATATAATTGAGAACTAGCACGAACAAACTTTAGACTGAACAAGTTTTATACATGAACAAACATTTCTGAACCAACTGGTAATGAAGGTGATCAACCTTTCATACCTGACTTATACATGCAAGATGTACAGAGTACAATTTTCATGGCAATCAACAATGATTAACCATAAGCTTGAATAACACACTCTTATTAGAGTTAAGTACAAAGAAACTTGCCTGAACCGTTGATTATCGCAACACAATTTAATAACGCTTTACCCCGAAGATTTAATATTAGTAATATAGATCTCCAATAATTAGAATAATATCATCACAGTATAATACTGTTATATTTATATCCACAGAATAACCTAAACACATAACACATAAGCCTATCAGTCTATACAGCACATAAGACATTGCATCAAGTCAAACTATTTCAGTTTGACTTAAAACCGACACAATTCTATCATCCCGACGGTCTAGTCGGACGAATATCGAGTTTAAGTTCAATTAAACTCTGACTTAATACTTAACAATATCACAGATAATTTTCTTATCAGTCAAAATATTTTTTCTAGGCTCGTAATAATTTTCGAATAATTATTACCATTTATCACCATTTTTCAATCATTAAAACCGTATTTAAATGAATTAAATACCACATAATTCCTTAATCATTAATATTCATTTAATATAAAATATTAATAAAAATCATAACATAAAATAATTATAATATATCAAAATATTTTTAATACCTTAAAATCATAATTATATGATTTTTAAACACTTAAATCCATTATCCGATAATTGATATTAATATTAAAATATTAATATTTTCATGCCAAAATATCAAAAGTTACTTTTTATAACTTAAAATATTTTTATAATATTTAAATCATTTTTATATGATTTTTAAATCATTAATTCTATTTTCCATAATTTATTTAATATATCTATTAAATAAACTAATTATCATTAATATTGATTAATTAATGAAATTCATCCCAAAATATTAAAAGTCATCAAAAATAACTTAAAATATTTTCTTATACCATAATATTATTTTTCATGATTTTTCATGAATTAAAACCATTTTTAAATAATTTATTTAATATTATAATTAAATAAATAAATACCTATAATATTCCAAAAATACTAAATATTTTTGAAATATACTGAAAATAATTAAAAACTATTTTTCAGAATTTAAAATAATTTTTCATAATTTATTTTGTATTTTTAATAATTAAAAACTATTTTTTCTAATTTTTTAATCATTTTTCGAAAAATAGGAAATAAACTGTCGCTAAACGGCCCTATAGCGACAGAACCATCGCTATAGGTGTTCTTGGTGCCTGCCCAGAAACTCATCGGCAGTTTCAAGGTACCATGTTTGACCGTTAATCGATCCGTGTTCCTGTTGATTTCTGGGCCTGTGATTTAGTTAGGATTGTAGTACTAGTGTTATACTTCAATCACCAACTGGTTTTATAGCAATACATCAACTGATCAGGGAGATCATAGCCTCCAAAAACTCTGACAACGCTGTTCTTCATTTCTGGGTTTTCCAGAAAATAAAGAACAGTCGAGGGTACTAGATTTCAATCCTCATAACTTTTATTCTGTAATTTGTTTGGGTGAACAATTGGTTCCTTTGTGTAGACCACATGACAGAGTACAACTTGAGTACTCTACATCAACATAACAATATCAGATCTGAGAGATCTAGTCCGGTCAAAGTACGGGTCAGGCACTGTTCTTCATGATTTTTGGGTTTTCCAGATTTCGTCAAGAACAGTCGGTCAAAGCTACTTTGACGTTAATTTCCTACCATTCCGGTTATGATCTAGGTGTTCTAATTACATTAAAATGTAGTATATATACCAGACTAAAATAAACAATCAACAACTTAGCCAAAATATTAACACATAACAAGATCTGAGGCTCAAAAAATTTTGTCAGACGATCTGGGTTTCTGGGTTTGCCCAGAAATCCAGAAAACGTGATCGGTCAACGACCTTTGACCGCTTGTAACTTACGATCTAGACATGCTATAGGGTTGATTCAAGTTGCAGAATAAAGAACACAAAGCATACTATAGATCCATAACATAAAACACACATAACACTTAACACACACGGATCTAGAAGCCCTGACATTGGCTTGTCAGTCAACATTTTTCCACTTTTCCATATTTTTATAAACTTTAATTTCGAGCATCAAAATGATATGGATCTGAGTTTTGACAACCCAGATCATCAAATGACACCCTCTAACACATATCTAGCCAACAAAAAAACAACATTTAACATAAAATTTAAGGATTTCGAAAATTAGGGTTCATACCACTTTGAGCTTTGATCAATGATTCTGATCCTTGATGTTTGTTCTTGGCTTGATAAAGATCATGTTTATGGACTGAATTACTTATTAAATTCGGAGGTTTGGTGAGAGATATAGTTGGTGAGAGCAAAGTTTGCAAAATGGCTAAAATTATTAACTTTCTCTCTCCAAATCCATTTATATATTGCTTGATTCATTGCATGGAGCTGATATATCTGCTGAGTGTTGGACAAAAAGTCATAAGCTAATGCTAGGGTAGTTCACCAACTCAAATAGGGCAACTCTTGCAAGTTATGTTCAATTATACAACAAAGGGCACTTTGGTCATTTCCATGCTATTTTAATTCTAAAATTGGTATTTTATCAAACCCTTAGGGTTTAGGGTTTGTTAGGGTTTAGGGTTTGGAGCATTTAGGGTTTAGGTTTTAACCCTTAACTTTGTAATTTAATTTCTACATTTCCGAATTTCGATTTTCAAAATAGAAAATTAACATTTCAAAATTATAATTAGGATTTACTAATTATATTAAAATTCCTTAATCATACTTAAATTTTGTTAATTAGGATTAATAATTCCTAATTAAAATTGCTAATTACGTAATTAGGGTCAAAATCACAGATTAGGGTTTATAACCCACTAATTAGGGTTTCTAATAGAAAATAAATTTTCTAATTTTAGAAATTAAATATTCGTAATTAGATTAGAGTTTTCTAATTACTCATAAATTGAAATAATTAGGATTAGGGTTTCCTAATTAGCATTGCTAATTTTAGCAATTAAATCCACAATTGAGCATTAGGGTTTCTGACGGAACAATTAGGGTTCCAAAAATTTGAAATTAGGGTTTGTTAATTAATTAACCTTTACCCTAATTAGTACTTAATTATTTGCACTAAAACATTAAAATTCTCCGTTATATTCCCAGATTAGGGTTTCATTTTATCAGAATCTGAAATTAGGGTTTTCAGATCTAGTATTAGGGTTTTCTAATAATCAACTAAAATTTCCAATAATTCATTAGGGTTTTCCCTAATTATTTAAAATTAATTAGGTTTAACCTTGTACACATCATTGCATTCCCAATCTAGGATTTTTAATATCCGAATTAAGGTTTTGGACTCCCGGAACTGAAACTAGGGTTTCCAGAACCGATTTCTAGGGTTTCTTATTAGACGTTAGGGTTTTCTAACCGAACGTTGACGTTCTTAATATATACGATTAGGGTTTGACACATATATAATTAATCTGGTCAACCCTCGACCCTTAACCACATTCTGAACACATACATAACCACAACGACAAAACATATTCACATAAATCCTTAATCCTGAATAATTCACCTATATCCTTCAGAGAATTTTGAAACCCTCAAAATTCCTTCCCAATAACATCAAACGCATACACTTATTTTCTGTCTAGATCTATTATTTGACCTTAAATCAATCATTTAAGATTTTAATAAATTGCCCAAATTCTCGGGTTGTCACATAATCTATCTACGTGGATTACCGCATGGCGACAAAAATCCATTTGTGGTTTCATATATTCTATTATACTCAGTTTATTAAAGTTTTGGCTTCTATACTCCCGAAAATTAGTGGAATATCCTTGATATTTGCGCTTCATCTAGTATCTTTTCATGGAAATATTCTTTTGAGAATTCTTGAATTTTACTCCACAAAACAGTATCATGTTGACAATTTGGACGTTATTGATTTCTGGATAAATTAAATTATAAATCTTTACAAATTTATTCTTGAACTTGTTTTATTGAATTCTTATATCATTGTCGTAATCCTTATGTTTATAATATTTTGAAAGTCATCTGTGGCCTGTAGTGCATAAATGGACTTGATATGATTATGACCAGGGATTATTCGGTATAATCATGACCGTAATGTTACAAATGATGTGGTAAAAGTGCATTGATGGACAGTTGTTCGCATGATCATGAACATTGATGAATACACAAATATCCTTGGCCCGTAGTGCATGAATAATTTGTGGTCGTGATACTAATGAATATCCTTGGCCGTAGTGCAGGGATGATATGGTTTATTTATTAAGCTGAGTCTCAGCGATAAAAGTGATGAAAAACCTTTTAAATCATAGAAGATAGTAGATTTTATTCTCTACTTGACTCTTCTAATGGATTGCTTGTTCCACTGTAGTTAAACTTGATGTTTATTATATTTTATCAGTTTAACACTGTTGACGGCTAATGATAATTTATTATGCAGTATCTTAGTCATTATATTTCTTACTGGGCTAGTTGATCTCACCCTTTCTTTCACTGTTCTCTTCAGGAAATGAGAACGTTGCCAGGACTAGTCGGGGAACGGAGTGACGGTCCAGATGATAGCATTAGTAGTCCTCACTATTCTATTAAATAGTGTGACAATAAATGTAATGAGGACTCCATTGAGTGTGGATATTGTCTAGATGATAATATTCTTATTAAAACTCTTAGATTATGTTTTGTCGTATTTTACACGACTGTTGTATAATTAAGTTGTATTTGAATTTTGTACCATGTATTTGGCGACTCAAGATGAGTGATGTGTACCTATTATGGGGGCGTCACAGTTGGTATCAAAGCTTAGGGATATGATCCTTGGCGGAGATGTGAGACAAGGACTAGGAGGGGAGAGACGGGGTATTCCTTCGCTAGTATGACCTACCTAAGATTATTTGGTATTTATTTGATCGGTCAGAGTATAGGGATAATATGTGACATGTCAATTAACCCTTGTTTTGTGGCAGTATTTGAAAATGACATCCAAGAATGTTGAGAATAGCAATGGAGCACAGGAGACCGTTGTGTCTCCACAGATCAATAATTAGGATAATGTGCATCAGGAAGGCGACAATCCTCATGCAAACAAGAACACTGACCAAATGAATAACAATGGAATGTTCAGAGGCTTTATGAAATTCATGCAACATCAAGCGAGAGCGGCTCCTATCCAAAATGTAGGTGGAAACACTGGAAACTCTCGGACGGTCACCGCTAAACAGTTCAAGGAGCTCGGACCACCAAAGTTTATTGGAGAGCCAAAATCACTTATGGCAGAAGCATGGATAAAGCAGATCACCAAGATATTTGATGTTTTGGGATGCTCTGAGGAGCAAATGGTTCCATTTGCCACCTTAATATTGCGAGGAGAGGCAGATTACTCAACCTGCCGCATTGAAGATGTCTTGGGAGAAGTTCCAAGAACTATTCAATGACAAGTACTTTCCCGAAAGTATTCGTCACATAAAAGAGGTAGAGTTCATCAAGTTGGTGCAGAAAAATATGACCATGTCACATTACGAAGCTAAGTTTGCCGAGTTGTCCCGGTTTGTGTCTCACTTGGTTGATAATGAGGAGAGAATGACGCGGATGTTTCTAAGAGGTTTGAAACCCGAGATACGTCAATACTTAATTTCTCACAAACTGTGTTTGTATTCAGATGTTGTTAATAGGGCTCAGTTATTGTAGCGCGATAATGAGTCAACTCAACCAAGAGAAAGCAGCAGGCAAAATGATAATACCAGTGGTAGCAGTCATCGAAGCGGTGACAACAAACGTGGATGGAATCAATATGCCAGAAATGGTAATCACTACGGTTGTAATCATGGCCAAGACAGTAAAAATGGACATTTCAAGAAAAATGAGATTCAACAATGATGGAAAAACGTTAGCACCATCACCCGTTGTTAAGGAAGGAGAACGACCACCTATCATATGCTTTAAATGCGGAGGGGAGGGACATATCAGTCCAAACTGTGCGATACAGTCCAAAGCGTGTTATAATTATGGAAGAGAAGGTCACCTAGCCCAATTTTGTTATGCACCAAAGACAAGTCCAGCTGGGATGAAGTCACCAAAGGCCGTCCCAGAAAAGTCAAAGCTGGTAGTTCAAGGGAGAGCGTTTGCCGTAACCTCCCAGAAAGCAAGGAACCTGAATGAGGTCATCATATGTAAGCTTATCATAAACTCTAGCAAAGTCTATACCTTATTTGATACCGGTTCTACCCATTCTTTTAATTCTTCTACTTGCACTCAACATTTAAATTTGACTCCGGAGAAATTAGACTTTAACTTATCGGTTGAAACTCCGTTGGGAGAAACCTTCATTACATCCACTGTTAATAAGTCTTGTTTGATTGAAATCGGTAACCACATATTACTTGTTAATCTTATTTCTTTAAAAATACTTGCATTTGACGTGATTCTAGGGATTGATCGGTTAACTATTCATCATGCTAAAATTGATTATTTTTGTAAGGTTGTTAGCTTTCATATTCCTAATCAACCTATTATGTGAATTTAAGCGACCAAACCATTAAAATCAATCACGGTCATCTCAAGCCATAAATCTATTCGTTTATTAAAAAACAGATGTTAAGCTTTCTTAGCTCATGTCACAGATTTAAACAAAAATATGTCAAATTTGAAAGATATTTCTATTGTTAATAAATTTCCTGACGTATTCCCTGAAGAACTTCCTGGCCTACCCCTAGAGCGTGAAATTAAATTTTTTATCGACCTTGAACCCGGTACAAAACCCATTTCCAAAGCCCCATATCGAATGGCTCTTATTGAACTTCAGGAGTTAAAGACCTAATTACAGGAATTGTTAGACATCAGTTTCATTCGTCCTAGTACGTCTCATTGGGGTGCTCCTGTTCTATTCGTGAAGAAGAAGGATGGAAGTATGAGACTTTGTATTAATTATCGGGAGTTGAATCATGTCACCATCAAAAATAGGTACCCATTGCCTCGCATTGATTACCTGTGACGAACGAGAATTTTGTAGATTAATTTTAATATTTATTGGATTAAATAAATATTTTTGATGATTTAATTATTAGATTAAATAATTAATTGATGCAATTGTGGTAGATTAATTTAATTATATGTATTACATTTATTAAATTAATGTGGAGAATTTTTATTATCGAAGTACGTGATTATGTGAGCTTATTGTATTAAAAGAAATATTTAATAAACCTATTGGTATTTTAATTAATTTAATTATTAATTAGAGAGTTAATAATTTGACATTATTTATTTATGAGAAATTATTATATTTTATTTAAATTAAATTAAATTAAATATTGTATTTATTTTATAAGGAGTGTGACATTAATTAAACTATATTGTAGAGGTTTTATTAAATTAAATGGTTTTGTAATCTATTCTTGCTAAGCCAAACAAGGCCCTAGGGGGAGTTATCAGCAGTTAACCCATGATTGGGCCAACTGACCACTCTGCGCTCAGTTTATTTAATTATTCGACGTCTTCTCTTTCTTTCTTTTCTTATTATTCTAAGGCGGTGTTTGATAAAACTGAGTATTATGACCTGAACAGTTTAGATGTCTGAATAATATAGAGCATCTGAATAGAATTGTGTCTGAATGAAAAAATGTTGTTTGATAATTAATTTTTTCAAAATGTCTGAATAACAGTATTTTACCATTTTAACCCTCTGAACAGTTTAAATAAAACCTGTTTGATAATCAAAAGGTCTGAATAGTATTTTAAATACATATTTATAATATTTTGACCACAGTATGATAAAAGAAAAATGAAAACGTACAAATTAAATTAACTTCAAGCATAATATCATGTCCCAAAAATATCAACATAGCATAATAATTCAACCATACAAATTAAATTAACTTCAAACAGTTGTTAAGAGTTGAAGTGCAATTTGTTCACGTAGATTAACCATAAATTCTACGCCTTGATCACCCCATTGTGGTTCATCTTGTCCCTCTTCTTCGTTTCCTTCATTTTTCTCCGCTTCATTGTCAAACATGTTATCTCGATCATATTGAGCAAACAATTCATCCTCAATGTTATGCTTCCTTATGAAATTATGGACTACAAAGCAAGCGATAACTATTTCCCTTTGTACCGTAAAAGGATAAGGAGCCATTCATTTCAAAATTGGGAATCTTGCTTTCAACACACCATAAGCACGCTCGATAACATTTCTGAGTTGTGCATGAGCATGGTTGAATTTTTCCTCTTTATTCAAAGCGCGTCTGCGTCTAAAATCAGCTAACCAATACCTTGTATTGCGATATGGAGATAAAAATCCTCGAGTGTTTATGTATGCAGCATCACAAAGACAATATTTATCTGTAATTGAGACAAAAAATAATGATTATTATTAATAACTTGAATGATGAAATTTTATGACAAAAATAAATAATAATTGAAAATGGTAAAAGAAATTGTAATATATACCCGGGGGAGGAAATGGAAAACCAGAAGATGGATCAAATGCAACTTCTTTTAGCACTCGTGAGTCGTGTGCAATCCCTTCCCATCCAGCCCAAACAAATGTGAATATCATGTTAAAATCACATATTCCTAAAACATTTTGATAACATTCACCCCTTCCTCTTCCTCTATAACGCGTTTGTTGATCAATATGAACAACTGCATGTACAAGAGTACCATCTAATGCACCTATTGCACCCTGCATTAAAAAACTCAGAGTTACTCATCCATATCCTTGGTATTCTCCTTGAAGATTGTCTTTTCAAATACCAATATATAATCATCAAACATAAAATTTGATCCACGATATCCATATTACCTATATTAAAAATAACAATTTTAAAATACTCTAACAATTAATAAAAGAAGAGTTAAGTACTCAACTAGTAATAGCAAATGTCACATCCATAATAAAGGACATATATTATAAATTTAACACATACATGTTAAAAAGCATATGTAGCAAATATTACATCCATAATTAGTAATAGCAAATGTCACATCCATAGTTAGCTAATGTCACATCCATAGTTAGCAAATAAGCCCCAACATATTCAAGTTTGTATCCCAAAAATATAATATTAACTAGCCCCAAAGATAAGAAGTTTGTACCCAAAAATATATATCACCTAGGCCCAAATATATTCACCAACTAAGCAATGTATCCTAACTTGCGTGAAACCATCATAACCCAATTTTCAACCTCATTCTCTTTTAGAATCATCCATGCTTCTCTATAGCTTGGTTTCCCACAAAATATTCCAAGAGCCATCTTGTGTAGTGGATTTTCCGCTCCCCACCCAAGTTCTTCCAACTTATCTTTGCATTCTTTCACGGAAGGTCCACTATTCTTTTCAACAATAAGTTTAAAGGCCTTGGACATCTTTTCATCTATGTTAGTGTTGTTGGTTTGTTTTGATGAACGCCTAGCTTTTTTCTTTGGCCTTTCTCTCTCAAAACTAGGAGCAGAAGCATGAGATTGCTTACCGGGAGTTGATGACTTAGGAGATGGAATAGATGACCCTTGACCTTGTGTGCTAAAAGGAATGTCTTCAAGACTAAAAACCTCCAAGTCCAAAGATGTATCTTTAGTCCTAACTCTTTCACAGCTAGGACCCCAACTATCATGTCCCGTTGCCGCGGTTCCATCAAATAATGCAACACATAGGTCGGGGAAGATTAGAGGAGAGGTCTTCAAAGTTTCTACCATTTTATTTTCCTGCATTCAAATAATAAATGTAAGTTCAAGATGTTATAACTTATTTGTAACATTATTACTAATCAACTTGAAAGGTAACAAAATTAAAAGAACACCTTTATCTCTTGTATCCATTCCTCATCCGAAAGGTTGAACCTATTAGTTGATGGGTCATACACAGTTCCTGTCTTACTTTTAAGTTTGCACCATGCACAATATTTTCCTCGCAAGTAGTCATAATGATTCTTCATCTGTTTTTGATCCACAATCAAGTTGTAGGTATCTTTTAATATTTCTCTCACCCTTCTCCATGATTGTGGCTTGAGGCTTGTACCTTCCCTACCATTTTCCACAACCTCACGAATACAAGCTTCTAAAAAAGTCTTCACTAATGTTTCATTCCTCCAACTCACTCTAGTCCTTTTTTGTTTTTGAGTTTCACTGGCTTGTTCCATACCTAAAGTACATAGATTATAAAAGAACAAACATTTAAATAGTTATAAAATATATTTGTGCTGTTTTAAATCAGCAGATTCTCATGAGTCATAAAATATAACATACAACATATGAGAGAGAAAACTGCATTAAAAAAGATAATCGACTCACTTGGCTAGTCTATGGAAAAAAGATATAATTAGGCTGTATTTTACTATTAACTAGTCTATTTTGCTACATGGTTCACAACTAAAACATAGGAGTTTTGAAGCTAAGGCCAGAACCAGGCTGATACTATTTGAATTGGGTAAGTTATTAACTGGAATAATTTTGATTTGCACTGCTATTTTTTGGCACTAGAATTCTGCATTTCGAATTAAATATGCCAAAAGTGCAGCATCTAGAATTCTAATATTGCAATGTCATCAAGTCAACCTGAGCAGTAGAAATGTGAAGAAGTTTTTGGATTTGACTGCCAATGTCCAAAAGTCCAAACCATTAATTCAGTAGCAGTATTGCCATGTAGACCCTTTGATTAATTTAGTAGCAGTATTGTCAATATATATTCTAGCATTTGACATTTTCACATGGGGTTTTTTGTCAGATATCATTCCATTCCAGTATTTGGTATAAAGGAATGGATTATGGAAAGGAAAGAGTATTACTTTCCAGTATGGTGCTCTAGGTGATACCAAAGAGTAATGGAAGCCTAATTTCAGAACATTTCCTTTCCTGAATCCTTTTCGCAGGACATTCCATTCAGCAAACATTATAGCAAGATACTAAATGGGCCATAGGAATGAAGAAATCCATTAACTGAGAGTTCTCATGAGAAGTTCAAGGTATATCTCACAAGGCAAAAAGAAGATACACAAATACTGATGCATATAAAGGGAATTTTCAAATTTATAATGAAATTTCATGAAAAAGAGCTATAGTAAGAAGTCCTGGTATGTACCTCGTCAGGATGATATAGAGACATTTTCAGCACAAAAATTTAAATTGGAATCACAGAGCCAATAGAACGAGTGAGTATTGGAATCACAGAGCCAAGGCCAGAAAATCAAGAAATAGAACCAAAAATAAACCAACACAAAAAGCTTTTTTTTAATGAGGAAGAACAAAATATACCACATTAAAAATAAAATCTCAAGCAGCCACAACAAAAAGATCAACGAAATCACAAAACTCAGAAACAAAATCGCACTAGCAGAGTCAAAGAAATCACAAAATAGAAAATTTTAGATCCAAAGAAATCGCACCTGTAGTTTCAGCAAGAACAAAGATGGATTTGAGCGAAGGAGAAGTGCTACAGACAGCGGTGGATGAAAGTGATGAAACGGGAGAGGAGATAATAGGGTTCAGATTGTATTGTGGACAAAAGTGGAATTTTGTAATATAGTTGAGGTTATTTTTGTCCTAAAAAATATAAATTCGGTAAGAGGGGAGTCTGAATGGTATAGAATTGTTTTTGAATCTTAACAATTAAGAGGCATTAAGAGGTAATAAATTTTTTAACAAACAAGTTTTGCCTCTGACCGAATCAGAGGCAAAGCTATTAAGAGGTATTAAGACCTTATTAAACACCACCTAAGTCTAGAAAATTATCACAAAGATAAAACTTTCAGAGAGAAATTGTGAGTTTGTGAAGGAGATTGAGAGTGAAGAATCTAAGCCTACTAATTTATACTCTACAAGGTAATCTCCTTCCCAATTTCTATTTTACGTTGTTAAGTTTCATGAATATGAGTTTCATAGTTTTTGATTTAAACCTCTGTAATTGGGATAAGAGTAATGATTATGGGTTGTATATGTGTTATGTCATATCAAATCGTATTTGATTATATATTTATTATGTAGACCATATCATCAGTATCATAAAACATGTCGTTATACGATGACTTGTTATTTCAAAATTTACAGAGTTTGGGTTATGGCCATATGGCCTTATACATGATTTTAGTATGTCAAACATAAATGTTTTCGTAAAATTTAAACTCTTATTTTATTATGCATGTTGATACGAAGAGACCAAACTTTAAACGAATGGATTCGGTGTTATAAAGAATCCGTAGTGTTAAATTTTATGTATTATTTTCAAAACCTTCAAGAACATCAAGAACAGTGAAAATTGCATGCTTTAATTCTGTAATTAAGTGTTTAAATTGGTTAAAGTCACTCTATAAATGTTGGGTAATGATTATGTGTGAATTATATCATTTGGGTATGTCTAAATTCGAGTAGAAATTAAGAAATTGATAGAAATTGGCATGTTCTGCGATTTTTCGCGAACTGCCATTTCTGCAACAGGTATGCCGTGCCGCAGCGCCGACTGCCTGCCTATTTCTCGCGCCGCAGCACAAAGAGTCCGGCCACAGCGCCATCGCACCGAGTAAAAGTATAAAAGTGGCGCCGCAGCGCCATTCTCCAGAATGTGCAGAAATAAATTATTTTTAAAATGTTAAGTCTAGTAATGTGTTAGTAACTTAATGTAATGAACATAGAAATATATTAGAAGTATAATAAGATGTTAAAATAGATGATTAACATGTAAATAACATAATTTCATATGGATTGAATTATTGAATACGTAATTAACTTATTATTTGTGAAGTGCGAATTATGTTACAATGAGTGTGATAAATTGACTAAGTATAGTCATAATCAAAGTTAGACAAAGAGAATAAATGTTGATGATTAGAATGTTATAATTTACTGGTATTATGAATGTAAATGATATGTAGGATTTAAATCAAAGAACGAGTTAAATTAACGTGTAATCTACGCACGAGGCAAGTTTCCTACCCCTACTTTTTATCATTGTTCAAGTTTATTATTTACTTTGAGTAATTCCTCATTACTATTATTCAAGTTCGAATTATTATATTAAAGATTTATTATCTTTTTGAAATATGAAATTGTTATACAATATTTGTTCTATTGTATACTTCTTGAGATTATTATTCAATTTGAATATCATTATTGTTGAACTTTATTAGACTAGTGAACCTTATTGATTCGACTAGTCCATAGTTGATGAACGTTGTAAATTTCAGAACTCTTATTGAATTATCCAAACCAAACTTCCTTTGGTGTGGACTCGAATGTCAAACTGAGATGAACAACCCTGCAAAGGGATTTACTTATGCGTTAGCGTTACGATATTGTGCACAGTATGGTACTAAGGGCTGATCCCCCTAAGTACGAGTAGAAAGGTCCATAGTCTTATGACTGTTAAAGGTTTCAAGTATAACCCTTGATAACCTAGGACGTAGTTCAAGGTCTTATGACCCTCAGAAATATCTTGATTCTTGTTATTCATTCTTGATTCAAAAGTTGAGCTTTTATTTTAGAAGTCTTTGATTCCCTTGCATGTTATTATACATTGTTATTTTATTATTTTTATTTATGGGAAATCATGCTCACTCTTGCGTAATAATAACATTGCAATTAAGAACGAAAGAGCAGACGAACCTTCCACTAGTAAAGGCAAGGGCAAGCTTAGCAAGTAATGATGATTGATTACTTATGTGGTTATGTAATGATAATTAGAATTGATGTTACTTAAGACTTATTTGTTTATGTTTCCGCACAGATGATTTAAGGTTAGAGTAACCTGGGATTGTATTTATTATGTAGTTGATGTAACCCCATAAGGGGAGATTTATTATTATTTCTATCTATTGCATGGTTTGCATTTATTATGGGTAGATAGATAGATGATATTTGTAAAGTGAACACCAAATTCAGTGGAATTGAAGTACTCAGATTTGGGGGTGTCACATGACATGTTTCACCAGTTGCAAGGTGCCAAATTCTTTTCAAAGATTGATTTTCGTTCCGGATATCATCAGTTGAAGATTAAAACTGATGACATTCCAAAGACTGCTTTCAGAACTCGGTACGGGCATTATGAATTCTTAGTCATGTCTTTTGGATTGACTAATGCTCCTGCTGCCTTCATGGATATGATGAACTGAGTATTCAAGGAATATTTGGATCACTTTGTGGTCATCTTTATTGATGACATCCTTATATACTCCAAAACCTGTGAACACCATGAGCAACACTTGAGACTGATACTCCAAAAGCTTCGTGAAAACAAGCTATATGCCAAGTTGAAAAAATACAAGTTCTGGCTTGAGGAAGTTGCATTCTTTGGGCATGTGATATCAAATCATGGGATATCTGTGGACCCAACAAAGATTGAAGCAATTCAAAGCTGGGAGCAACCTAAATCAGTTACCGAAGTACGTAGCTTTCTCGGCGTAGCTGGTTATTATCGGAGATTCGTAGAAGGGTTTTCTCTAATCGCTACTCCATTAACTCAGCTGACTCGAAAAGATACAAAATTCGGTTGGAGCAAAGAATGTGAGAAGAGTTTTCAAGAACTCAATAGGAGACTCATTTTAGCACCTGTTCTGACAATACCATCTGGCTCGGAGGGATTTGTCATCTGAAGTGATGCTTCAGGCAAAGGGTTAGGATTTGTTTTCATGCAACATGGGAAAGTCATAGCTTATGGCTCATGATAACTCAAAGAATATGAGAGGAATTATCCTACTCATGATCTAGAGTTGGCAGCAGTCATTTTTGCGCTTAAGATTTGGAGGCATTACCTGTATGGAGAGAAGGTGGAGATCTATACGGATCATAAAAGCCTCAAATATTTCTGTGCTCAAAAGGAACTCAACATGAGGCAACGACGATGGCTTGAGTTATTGAAAGATTACGATCATACCATTCAATACCATCCTGGAAAAGCGAATGCAGTAGCTGATGCATTGAGTAGAAGATCATATGCGGGTACGAGTACATTATTGTCAACGCAAAGGCCCATTTTATATGACTTACAAAGGATGGAGATAGAGTTAAAGACTCCAGGGACCTATGTGATGATGGCGAATATACGAGTAGAACCGACTTTAATCGATAAAGTTAAAGCTGCTCAAGCTACAGACCTGGAGCTGATGCCTATGAGGAAGAAAGTGCAAGAAGGTGCTATGCCGGAAGCAAGAATCGATGAAGAAGGAATACTTCAAGTCAACTCCAGACTTTGTATTCCTGACAACCCTGATTTAAAGTATAAAATCATGATGAAGGCGCACAACACACCGTTTGTAATCCATCCTGGGAGTACCAAAATGTATCGTGATCTTCGACATACATTTTGGTGGAATAATATAAAGAGATAGATAGCAGAGTTTATCTCAAGGTGTTTAACTTGTCAACGAGTCAAGGTGGAGCATCAAGTACCAAAAAGTGCATTGCAACAACTTGAAATTCTAGAATGGAAGTGGGAGCACATTACCATGGATTTCGTTACTGGTCTTCCCAAGGTTTCTCAAGGCATAGATGTAATTTGGGTCATTGGTGATAGATTGACCAAGTCTGCTCATTTCCTACCTATACGAGAAACTTATACACTTGAATGTCTTGCTCGTATGCATATAAATGAGATTGTAAGACTGCATGGTATGCCGGTATCCATAGTTTCTAATCGAGACCCAGGATTCACTTCAAGATCTTGGGTTAGTTTATAAAAAGCTATGGGCACATATTTACGATTTAGCTTGGCATATCATCCTTAAACGGACGGGCAGTCAGAGAGGACTATTCAAACTCTTGAAGATTTATTAAGACTCTGTGTCCTTGACTTCAAAGGAAGTTGGGACAAAGTCTTACCATTGGTGGAGTTTTCCTACAACAAAGTTATCAATCAAGTATTGACATGGCTCCATTTGAGGTGTTGTATGGAAGAAAGTGTCATTCTCCCGTATGCTGGGATGAGGTGGGTGAAGCAACATTATTGGGACCAGAGTTGGTATGTATGACTACGAAAAAGATTCAAATTATCCGAAAACATATAAAAACCTCACAAGATCGACAAAAGAGTTATGCCGATCTTCATCGAAAGGATGTGGAATTCGATATTGAAGATCATGTGTTGTTACGTGTTTCTCCATGGAAGGGAGTTACGAGATTTGGAAAGAGAGAAAAGCTCAACCCTCGATTCATTGGCCCATTTTTAATCCTTGATCGAGTAGGAACTGTGGCCTATACACTCGCCTTACTGCCAAGTATGTCTCGTGTTCATAATATTTTTCACATATCTATGTTACATAAATATGTGAAAGACCCGAACCACATTATTGAAATAGAACCAGACGAGATAGAGGAAGATTTAACGTATGAAGAGTTACCTGTTAAAATCTTGGATAAGAAGGATCATATTCTATGCTCTAAAGTTATACCTCAAGTCAAAGTTTTGTGGAGAAACCACGATGTTGAGGAAATGACCTGGGAGTTAGAATCTGAAATGAAATCAAGGTATCCTCACCTCTTTGATAAACCAGGTACGTACCCTAATTTCAAGGATGAAATTTTATAAGAAGGGGAGGTTGTAAGACCCCAACTTTTATGAATAAAGAATAATTTTCTCGAAATATATTTTTGAATATTATGGTGTGGATTTGATATAATGTTATAGTTGTGGGTAATATTTACAAATTTTGCAAAGTAAACAAGTGGTTATATAATATTTGATTGGTAGGGAAATATTCGTTTTAACAGGGAATATTCGTATGATGGCACAATCAATGGTGGATCCCACAATGAAAGTATTGTCGTAGTTAGAAAACGACAGAATTATCTTTTTATAAAAATAATCGCGAAAGTGTTACTGTTAAAACTGTTGAAGTACCCGCGGTAGTAAAAGTACAGTAATACGCGTGGTTGCATAGTAGCACACAGTATTGATTATTGATGCTTACGTGAGAAGTCACTCAGTTATACTTAATTATTGCTACAGTAACTGATGCATCATATCTCTCATATTATTGATTTAATTATTGTCACAGTATCATCTGTATAATATTTATTATTATTAAATCAATAACTGAGACGACAAAGTTATTCATATTATTATTTGCAATATTAACAATGTCTAGAAGTTCTGTCAAGGAGAGGTTTGGTCACCTAATTGCGCGCCAATAAGGAGAAATCCTTATTGGAAAGCCCCCTCTTTCCTGGAACGACCTGGTTGTTTAATATAGTGAGTTATAATATTAATGATGAATAAGGTGTGTTGATTAAAGATGAAATTGATAGTTCCATTGTGTTGGGATTATTAGTGTTAGTGGAAATCGACATTTATTTCGATAATAATTGATGTCTGGAGGTTATATTGACCAATCGGGTAATTAATCGGATAAATGAGCAATTAAATGCTATTATTTCAAATGCTTATAACTATTTGTTCACATATATGTACTATTGATTCACATTCATGTACTATTAGGGTAGGTGGTGCAAGATTGATAATACTTGCATGACTAAATTAAAAATTGAGGTATAGTTGAAGGTACTATACTGTAATTAGTTTGTTGCACATGATTATACTATTGAGTCACATGAATGATATATTAATTCACATTATTTACTATTAGGGGAGGTGGTGGAAGTTTGATAATACTTGCAGGACTAAATAAAAAATGAAGAAAAAGACGAAGATATTATACAATAATATTTGGAGCCCCAAAACGTGCAATTATCAAAACTATATTTTCCTATAAATAGAAGCTCATTCTTCCTTCATTTCTCACATATTCACAAAAGCTTTAGAGAAATTATTATAGAGAGAAATTAAAGAGAGAATGTAACGACCCAAAAATTCATACAATTTAATTCTCGACTTCGGTCGTTAATAATACATTCAACCTTTAATTTTACATCATTAAACGATAATACAACAATTGAAATTTGCGGAATAATTAAAATTTTCTATTACAAACTATCCTCCTTCCCAAAACCTTTTACCTTTACATCTAAATATCTCAGAATCATTTTGATACTACAATAGTTTACATTCGCAAAACAATATTACAATTCAACATTAATACATTATTCGAAACATTAGACATGGTTTACAAGAATAACAACTTAGATAGGATATTAAATCTTCATATATCACTTTTGATTCATAACAATCAAGTAGCACATAACGTTACCTTCAATTCTTGAATCTGCAAAAATGGTTATTTGCAAGAATTAGCTCGACAGCTCAGCAAAATCTAACAGTTTTCATGCATCACGTAGCACATAATAACATGCTCAACATACAAGAATAATCATAAACAAACATAGCATACATGTTATAGTTCACATAACAACTATAAAGATTGAGTACCTTACTCAATCATCATTCATAGTTCAATCATCATAGTCATAGATTGACTTTCACATTTCATACTTTTGACATATATAATACAGCATACACTAAAATTTTAAAGCAGATCATCATCAAGTTCATATAGCAAAAAGGAACTGAAAGACTTGCCTTTACCGGCGTTTTACCAACACGCTAATACTTCGTGTCCTTGCACAACCTACACTGTATGTGAGATTGATAATAAATAAAATCAATACTCAATCTCATGGTCAAATTTATTCTAAGAACTTACTTTATCTTATTATCCTTTATAATATCTTTATATACATCTAACTGTGTTTTATATGCA
This sequence comes from Panax japonicus, assembly GCA_020205505.1. Taxonomy (NCBI): domain Eukaryota; kingdom Viridiplantae; phylum Streptophyta; class Magnoliopsida; order Apiales; family Araliaceae; genus Panax; species Panax japonicus. Next base: position 49,390,400 of record CM035107.1, read on the forward strand.
ACTCAGTTTTATTTTCATTTTTATCACCATACATGCTAGACTATCTCACTTGTAGTTTAATGTGCGTATATCACACCATTTTATTTTACCAATTTGGTTTCAAAAATGCATATTCAACACATTGTTTACATGTTTAATTTTCCTTCTTAAATCAAAAATCACCCTTTTCGATTTCTTTCCATTATTATTCTTGTATTATCATCTTTTCATACTTAGATATCCAATATTAGCCATTAGTTAGACACTTTGTATACCAAAGTTTAGAAAACACTATTACTCTTTGGCATTTTATCGAGCACGTTATGTGCACACATTAACTTATCTCAGCGCTTGATCTTAAATGGTTAATTATGCATAGAATATGATAACACATATCTATACTCATTACATATGTCAAAACATATTTTTAATCATCAAAATATATCATCCCCCAAAATCTTAATTCAAACAGAATTATAAAACTCATCTTCACAATTTCTTTAACAAAACGTTGTTTTCGTTTTTAACGTAACTTGTTCGTTACATGTCCATTTTTGTTCCTTCTTATATAGAATTAACCCTTACTCAGTGTACTAAAACCTCATTTAGGCCTTAAATTCAGACCCTTATCCATCTAAACCAGATTCTATAATTCATCAACTAGTCTAGAAAATTTCATTTTCTGGACATCTTTACTAAACAATTTATTTCGGACATGATCCGGTCCATAAAATGACTCAATCTCGCGAGTCTAGCTAGTAAACTTCCATATCTACAATATTGCAGGTTTAAGTTTCTTCAGATTCAAAATACACGAATTTATATGAATTTTTTAAAGTCAGAAACCGTAACCGTTTTGATTTTCTGGACAGATTATTTCCCCTTCGTACCAGCCTTACTAAAACAGACATTGCAAGAAATCTACAAAGAATTTTCAAGTGATTCCACTTTCAGAATATAGCTTACTTCCATATCTTCAATTTGATATAAGGCTCGCTTTCTAACTCATTATACCCAAAGAGGTATAAATTTCACAAGATATATCCACAATTACTAAAAACCTACTAATTTTGTTCTTCAAATTTTCTTTCCATTTCATTTTCTTTCTTGAATCCTCTTGTTTGATTCTTGATAATCCAAGATTAAACCAATACAAACAGATTAAGCATGATCTACTACCCTAAAACATAGATCTACCCAAAAAAAATCAAGGATTAAATAAGAGTTTAGAAGTTACCTTCTTCTAGCTTCTTTTCTTCTTCTTCTTCTTCTTCTAGCTCATCTCAATTCCTCTATTTCTCTCTATCTCTCTCAATTTCTCAATACAACTTCTACATAAGAATTATCTACATTATAAAGAACATAAAAATATAATTAAAACAAGGAATTTAGATTATAACTTTATTAGTATGAATTTAAGAGAGAGATGGAGATGATGATAATGTGGCTTTTTTTGTTTTCTCAAAGCTTTCCCTTCTTCTTCTTTTTCTTCCTCTTCTTCTTCTCCTACAAGTCTCTTTAACTCTCTTCTTCTTTCTTTGGTTTGTTTTCTAAAACTAACATACTAACTTGTAGTATATACATATAATATACAATACTAGTAATATATAATATATGTAACTCCTAGTAATTATTAGATATACTAATTACTAGTTAATACATAGGTTACACCAATTTGAACTTGAAAAGCCTAAGACCATGCTTGACAAATACTCATTATTTTAATTAATCAATAGCTTAACATCAATCAATCTCATCAAATTGTCACATAATTATATTTACTTGTTAATTGTAATTTTCTGTAACAATCATCACATAACTCATATAATTTAATTATCTCAATTAAATTAGAATTATGACATAAAATTATTATATTAATTAAATTAAATACTAAATATTCATTTAATTAATCTGCTACACTTAATTACATTACTCTATAATCAAATTTTTTTTTATTTATTTAACTCAATAAATAATTCAATTAAATATTTATATATATTAAAATTAATATATAACATTTTCTTCACATCAATTCACATATTCTACAATATATGACATACACATACTCACACCCAACATATCTCATAAATAATACTTTTATTTATAAAATTCTCATTTATAATTTCTAAAAATCTGGGATGTTACAGAGAAAGAAGAAGAGAAGTGTGCTACCTCACTATTTTAGTATCTAGTTTTTTTGAGGTAAGAGGTATTATTCTTTCGTATTCATGAAGAGAGTTATTTTCTTTCAATACTCGTAAGGGTTGTTATTTCATTCTTTATTATTATGTTGGAATAACCTGTGTATGCGAAGTACCGCATAAATGATGAAATTCTTCTGTTATTCCATTCTTTATTATTATGTTAGAACATCCTGTCTGTGCGGATTACGCATGACCTGATTCCATTCTTTATTATTCTGTTGGAACATCCTGTCTGTGCGGATTACGCATGACCTGGTTCCATTCTTTATTATTCTGTTAGAACATCCTGTCTGTGCGAATTACACATGACCTGGTTCTATTCTTTATTATTCTGTTGGAATAACCTGTAACGACCGAGAAATTCGGATCTTATTGTAAAATGATTTTATTAAATTAAATAATACTAAAGTTATATTCGATGTGATATCAAGATGGTTGTCATTGTATAACCTATTGATGTTAGAATGTCGTAGTATTTGAGCTACGTGAAGGAATTAAAGTGTTTGAATTTCCAAGACGAAAATAAATATTTTCTGAGAAATTTTCCAAAAAACACTATTCATCGGTATTTGCTCGGGATTTATTTTTTAATTTCCGAGAAATACGTAATGATATAATTACAATGTAAGATGGATTATGTAATAAAAATCTAGTTATGGAAAATATAATATTTCGCTTGCGGACTTAATTTATAAACGTTAAGAATGGCAAAGTAGTAACGAGTAAGTAATAATTGTATGATACTTTGGTATTGTGCAAAGTAATGAAAACAAGTATAATACGAAGTATTATACGAGTTTGTATGAAGGAGAAAATATCATATATAAATTCTATATGAGTTAGAATACAAAAATGATACATAGACAATACGTTTTATGTATTAAGCTATAGTATTGGACTTGTAGGGTTTGGTAGGAATTTACTACAAGTCCAAGTGAATTAAAGGGTGAGGCCCAATTATTGATTAATGAATCAACTAGTGTTTGTTAATGTAACGCCCCAGAAAATTGAACATTTTGTAATTTCTTTCAATAATGAATAAAATAATATTATTTATTATTATTGTGTGTTGAGAAGATGGATGTCGTTCTATAACCTAGAAACGTCGTAACGTCGTAGTATTTTATCTACGTGGGAGAATTAAAGTGTTTGAATTTCTAAAACAAAAATAAAAGTTTTCTGAGAAATTTTTTCGAAAAAACTATTCATCAATTTCTGCTCGGGAATTATTTTTGAACTTCCGAGAAATACGTAATGTTATAATATCGAGATGATATCGATTATGTAATAATAATCTAAGTATGGAAAATGAAATATTTTGCATGCGTACCTAATTTGAGATAGTTAGGTTATTAAGTGTTAAAAGAAGGAAGTTGTGATCATATAATGTGTAAACATTATATGGAGTAAGGAAGGTAGGTATAATATGGCGTATTGTATTATTATGTACGAAGAATGAGATAACGTATATTTCGAATTAATATACGGGATAGCATATGAGAATTATACGTAGGATATGTATGTTAAACTATTGAATTTAAGATAATGGACTTGTGGGATTTCTAGTTTATTGATAGAAACCTAAGTGTATGATTATCACAAGTCCTATCAATTGTAAATCAAGCCCAATAGGAAAGTAGTTGGACTAATTAATCAAGCCCAAGGTGAAGCCTTGACCCATGGGTCAAACCAAGTTAGGAAGTGGGTGGTCTTGATGGGCAAGGATTAAGTGTGATGACCAAGTGTTGTGGTGAGCAAGTAAAAGAAGTGGCTAGCAAGAAGACTTGAAGGTTAAGTTGTGAATAGTAAGGAGGTTGAATGAGGAGGTGGAATGAGGAGGTGGGATTGATTATTGTCCATTTTGCCCCAAGCTTTGGTGGCCTATAAATACCAAGTTCATTTCATCTTTGTTGGTTGTTTTGTTATCATCCAACACTTTCCTCTCAAGCATATAAGCTACTTATTTGGTAGAGAGAATAAGTCACTTAAAGCACTTATAAGCCACTTCAACCTTTGATAGTTTCCAAAGCAAATAGAAGTCTTCAAGGGTAAGACTCCTTTTCTTTTATCTATATCTTTTCTATGATAGGATTGATAGAGAAGGGGGATTGCTTGAGGATAACATGTAATAAGTTATAAGGAATGAACTTAAGACGAATAAGTTGAATAAGCAACTTGAACCCTAATAAGTTGTTAAGATCATGAAGGACTTGTCATATGATGTTAGTATGTTGTTTATAACATGAGAACATTGATTGAAGGACTTAGATTATTGGTAAGTCATGAGTATGAAGATTTCTAGTTCATAAGTTGAGAAAGTCAATGACTTATAGAAATAAGTCAAAACCTACTTTGTTTATAAGTTGGTGTAGTAAATAAACTTGAAATGATTATATGTTGGTTAAAATCCACTTAGAACGCTTAGTATGCTTGATTTGACAAACTTCGCACGATTAGACGATTAACGTCGAATTCGTGAAATTCTCGGAATAGAAGTCATATTTTGTATTGGAAGTCGGAAACGTTGGTTTTCGATGGAGACAAGTCATTGTAGTCATTATAGAGTTGCGGACTCAAAAATGACCGGATTCCGACTTAGAACGAAGAAATGAGCGTTGAACGTTCACGAACGTTTATCGTTTTCGTTAAAATGGACTAATAGGTCAAATTTTAGCAAATGAATTCAAATAGATAAAATTCTTGCATGAACGCATAGATTATGAAATTTGTGAACCGTAGGCTTTTGAACGGACCAATTCGGAGTTAAAACGAAGAAGATATGCGTCCGGGAAGTTAGCAAAATTTTCAAAAACTGCAAAATTTTCTGAGAAACAGAGTCCGCGCCGCGGCGCGACTCTAAGCCTTCTTGGCCGCGCCGCAGCGCGAGGCCGGATGATAGCACACTGCTAACTCGCGCCGCAACGCGAGTTACAGACCAATTAGTGGCGCCGCGGCGCCAGTGCCAGGAAGAAGATAGAGAAAAAGGGTTCCAAGTATAGAATGAAAGAGGGATTAATAGTAATGAATTGAGATGTAATCGCAACATAATTAAGACATTGTAAGGTGCTTGTAATACACTAATGCATGTTTATAATAAATCAAAGATGAGCGGGATATGAATGACGTAATGAAAGCCGAAACCCTTAATAACGAAACTAAGTTAGAATTACATTGAGATGAAGGGTAAGGTATAATAGAAAGCATACCTGGTTAATTATGATCTAATATGATACGTTATATGATTATGAATTGTAGAATCATAGAGACTTAAAGTGTACGTGTATTAACCAGTAAGCAGACGCCAAAGGCAAGTATTCTAACCCTTGTTCCAGTTCAGTCTGGACAAGCTTTGTAATTCATGTACTCTTTCACATGAAATCTAGAATGATGAAGTCTTAAGCCAATTCTTCCGGCTAGACTTATATTATGATTCTGTCAAGCATGATTGGTAAAATACCGAGTTATATTGGTATGGTTTTCAATCGAAGACCATACATGTTCAAATGTTTTTGTCGTTTAACGACAGGCACGTGAGGTTGCCACAATTAAACGTATACACGTTTAAAGAATGTAGTGTTGATCAACATAGAGTACTATGAGCTGATCACTCAGAAGTGCTCGTAAGCTATGCCGGACTTACGGACTTAGTGCCGGGATGTCTTTTTTAAAAGAACTTATGTATACTCATAATCTTGAGCCATAATTGTCATTCTACTGAATGTTGATGGAAAAACGTTTTGAAGGAAATGAAGTGCTATTTTGAATCATCGATAGTACTTCGTAGCTATTGTTCAGTTACTGGAGATATATTAGTTCTATGTTTCAAGCATGTTGTTTATTAGAATTATAGTACTTGCTGAGCTAGCCATGCTCACTCTTGCTTGAACCATATGAACACAGCTAAGATCGAGCGGACTGAAGGATCCGGCAAGGATAAAGGCAAGGCGAAGATGAAACCGTAGCATACTTATGTAATAGTATAGGAAGAATGTCTGTAATATATTGATATTATGACAAGAACAAATGAAAGGGTTACAAAGAACCTGGGTAATGTAATATTATTTTGATATATATGGAGTTATATTAGTCCTCTTGTGACTATTTGAGGAAATGTGTGAATGAATGGTAGTACCGTGTAGCACCATTTGTCGGGTTGGAAGAGACCCGGATTTGGGGGCGTCACAGGTTGGTATCAGAGCAAGAGGTTATAAAACTTAAGGTGGGAATTAAAACCTTAAGCCATAACCTTAGGAAGAATTAAAGAAATACAAAAAGAAAATAACCTTATAAAAATGCATTATGATTATGATATGTATTTTTATTATTTTACTGACATGTACTAATCAACTCATTTGTTTTATGTAGATGTCAGGAGTAAACGGGATGTTTGATTATGAACAGACCATAAGTGAAGAGTCGGTGAACCAAGTAGAGGTTGTACCAAACCCTATAGCAGTAGAGCCAGAAGTAGTAATCATTGAGTCAAAAGACTCAGAAGAAGCTGACTACATGTCAGTATTTGACGGGATGATAGAGGAGGAGGTAGAGACAGTCTCCTTTAACCCAGTTGCTATAGCAGCAGAGATAGCTCCTGGGGGGTCGATGATGTCTCTGTTTATGTCAGTGTTGGATAGAAATAACCATTACTGTCAGGAGGTTAAGGAGCTGAAGGCAGAGCTTCAAATGCTTATAGAGGACAAGACTGATGTCGAGTCCATGTGGGAGCAGGAGCATGACGAGAGGATTTTGGCTAAGGACAAAGTCCAGGATTTAAAGCACGAGGTCTTGGAGCTCAAGGAGGAGCTCAAGACAAAAGTGCAGAAAATAGGGAGGATGTCCTATATCTATAGGAGTTCTCACACGGATTTTCAGCAGCAGGTAGCTGGATATCCGGTGGAGGTGGGGCAAACGCGGCATACTATTAGCCGTGATATCATTGCCGGTCTGGCCAAGGCAGATTTCAATAATGCCTTGAGGCAGATGTAGTTTAGTGGTGGTTAGAGTAGTTTGTAGATATTTTTGCAAGTAGTAGTGATGTAAAACCCTTTTTGTATAGTAAAGGGTAGTCTTTTGTAAATCCCAATTTTTGGAAAGTGATAGCGGGAAAGTAATGTAATCAGCTTAGGCTGAGTATGTAACCGATGTAGTATTATACTACAAAGAATGTATATAAAGATCGTTTTATGGAAAGCAATGAGTTATGAATGTTTGGAGTTATTGTTTTATATTAATGATAGCTAATAAAGAAAGGAATAATAATGTAATGTGTTTATTGTATCAGGCAAAATGCCGCCGAGAAGAGTGCAACGTAATCAAGGTGCGAACGTAAATCAACCGGAGGGAGGTCCGGTTAACGCGATGCAGGAGTTTGTTAATTTATTAACAGCCGCCTTTAATAGAACAGGGGCTAATATCCCCGTAAATCCAGGAGTAGCACGAGCTACTACCTTTAAGGATTTTAAGAGTGTAGGTCCGCCGGAGTTCAAAGGAACTACGGACCCAATCGAAGCCCAAGCGTGGGTTAAGGAGATAGAGAAGGCATTCGTAATTGCAAATGTTGATGAGGCCCAGAAGGTTGCCTTTTCAACCTATATGATGAAGGGAGAGGCCAATTTTTGGTGGGAAGCCAATCAGGCTAGGGTCGGGATAACGACTTTAACGTGGGATAGATTCAAGGAGATATTCTTCGAGAACTATTTTTCCACGAGCATGCAGGGAAGGATGGAGATGCGGTTTTTAGAGCTGAAATAAGGGGAAATGACGGTTCCCCAATACGCTGCCAAGTTCAATGAATTGGCTAGGTTCGCTCCACACCAAGTGGATACCGAGGTGAGGAAGGTGCGACGGTTCGAGCAGGGCTTGAAACCCTGGCTCTATAACCGTATATCCTTATTCCAAAGTATTTCTTTTGGGATCATTTTAGAGAAGGCGATAATCGCCGAAGGTGGTAGTGAGGCGTTGAGCCAATACCACAAGGAAAAGAGGAATAAGGGGAAGGTTGACGGGAGAGTCAAGATTGAGGGAGCCAGCGGGAGTGGCGAAGGTCAAAAGAGGAAGGTAATTAACTCTGGGAATACCAGAGTAAAGCAAGGAGACCTAAAGAGAAGAATGGAGGCCTGCAAGACTTGTGGAAAGACTCATTTACGAGTCTGTCTCAAGGGGAAGGCTGTCTGTTACAACTGCGGACAGGAGGGGCATATTGCGCCAAATTGTCCGAGTCCAAAAAAGAATCATGGATGCTTTGTGTGTGGGTCAACCGACCACATGGCAAAGAACTGCCCGAAGAAGGGGACGGACGGGAATCGGGGCACTAATAGCGGTAAGTTAGCTATTGGGGGTCCAGCTCAGCAGGGTAGGCCGATTGGTCGTACCTTTAACATGACAGTCCAGGATGCAGTTGCATCAGGGGACGTCGTTGCAGGTATTATCCCGATCAACGATATCAATGCGTACGTGCTGTTTGATTCGGGTGCTACTTGTTCATTTATAGCATGCGGTTTTGCTAGACGATTAGGACTACTTCCCGAAAAGTTACCTATACCTGTAAATATTAAGGTAGCAAACGAAGATATAATTCCTATTGAAGATGTTCATAGGAGTTGTTGTGTAGATATACGGGGTTGTAAATTATCGGTAGATTTATTACCAATAAAGTTAGAAGAATTCGATGTAATTCTTGGAATGGATTGGTTAGTAAACCATGGGGCAATAATAGATTGTCAAAAGAAGTGTGTGAACATAAAGACGTTAGAACAACCTCAGGTAGTATTTTATGGGAATAGATCGCCGGGACGTTCGTGTTGTCTAACCATGACACAAACTAGAAAATTACTGAGGAAGGGATGCGTAGGATATCTGTGCCATGTTGTTGATACCGAAAGAGTGGTAGCAACCATGGAACAAATACCTATAGTGAGGGAATTCGCCGATGTATTTCCGAGTAAATTACCTGGTCTTCCGCCGGATAGGGAGACATAATTTGTGATAGACATTGTGCCAGGAGCGGCACCAGTTTCCAGGGCACCGTACCGTATGGCGCCAGTAGAGATGAAGGAGTTGATGGTGCAGTTACAAGAACTGTTGGATAAGAAGTACATTCAGCCGAGTGTGTCACCGTGGGGAGCACCGGTACTGTTTGTCAAGAAGAAGGACTGATCGTTAAGACTTTGTATCGACTACAGAGAGTTGAACAAGTTAACGATAAAGAATAAATACCCATTGCCCAGGATCGATGATCTCTTTGATCAGCTGAAAGGGGCTAATTATTTTTCTAAAATAGATTTACGAACGGGGTATCATCTGTTGAAGGTTAGGAAGGAGGACGTGCCAAAGACAGCATTCAGGACTCGTTACGGTCATTACGAGTTTTTAGTGATGTCATTTGGGTTGACAAATGCACCAGCTGCATTCATGGATATGATGAACAGAGTGTTCAAACAATATTTGGAAAAGTTCGTTATGGTGTTTATAGATGATATTCTAGTCTATTCTAAGACGCCAGAAGATCATTCTGAACACCTTAGATTAGTGTTGGAGACATTAAGGAAGGAGAAGTTGTATGCGAAATTCACAAAGTGTGAATTTTGGTTAGAGAAGGTGCAATTTTTAGGTCATGTCATTGACCATGAGGGGATTTTAGTGGATCCAGCGAAGGTAGAAGCCGTGATGAATTGGGAACAACCGAAAACGCCGACTGAGGTGCGGAGTTTCCTAGGATTAGCGGATTACTATCGGAGATTTATCCAGGATTTTTCAAAGATAGCTACTCCGTTGACTAATTTGACGAGGAAGACGGTGAAATACGCTTGGACTGACAAGTGTGAGAACAGTTTCCAAGAACTAAAGAAGAGGATGAGTGAGGCACCTGTGTTGTCATTACCCGATGACACGGGAAATTTTGTAGTTTATAGTGATGCTTCGCATAGAGGACTTGGTTGCGTTCTCATGCCGCATGGTAAGGTCATTGCGTATGCATCTAGGCAGTTGAAGGATTATGAGAAAGTTTACCCTACTCATGATCTAGAACTAGCCGCAGTAGTTTTTGCTCTAAAGATATGGAGACATTATCTTTATGGAGAAAAATGTGAGATATACACGGACCATAAAAGTCTAAAATATATCTTCACACAGAAGGAGTTGAATATGAGGCAGAGAAGATGGCTGGAGTTGATAAAGGATTACGACTGTAAAATCCTGTATCACCCTGGAAAAGCCAATGTAGTTGTCGATGCCTTAAGTAGAAAGGGTCGGGAAAAGTTGTCTTTGTTAACGGCTCAAACTGAGTTAATAACAGAGATGGCTAGGATGGAGTTAGAGGTAAAGCTACCCAGTGAAGAAGAAGGACCAATGTTGTTTGCAATGGAGATGCAACCAACCATTGTAGAGAGAATTAAGGAGGTGCAACTCAAAACTGATGAGTGTGACCGGATGAAGGAACGGCTGACCAATGAAAAAGATACTAAATATAGTCTTGATAACAAGGGATTATTGAGATTTGACGGAAGAATTTGGGTTCCAGATGAGACGGAATTAAAGGAGCAGGTTCTACAAGAGGCTCATAGTTCAAGATTTTCGATTCATCCTGGTAGCACTAAGATGTATCAAGACCTTCGACAGAGTTTCTGGTGGCCGAACATGAAGAGAGAGATTGCTGAGTACGTTAGTAAGTGCTTAACTTGTCAGAGAGTTAAGGCTGAACATCAACGACCTAGTGGCTTGTTACAGTCATTAGAGATTCCGGAGTGGAAATGGGAGAATATCACAAGGGATTTTGTGGTGGGACTTCCGACTACTCATAAGGGGTATGATGCGATTTGGGTAATAGTGGACCGATTGACGAAATCAGCTCACTTTTTGCCAATTAGGGTTAAGTATAACTTAGACCAGTTAGCTAGACTTTATATTAAGGAAATAATCTCTAGACATGGAGTGCCAGTATCGATTGTGTCAGATCGTGATCCACGATTCACGTCGAACTTTTGGAGAAGTCTGCAAGAGCAGTTGGGAACGCAGTTGAAGCTAAGTACGACGTATCATCCACAAACGGATGGACAAAGCGAGAGGACAATTCAGACATTAGAAGATATGCTAAGAGCATGCGTTATGGATTTCAAGGGTAGTTGGGATGATCATCTACCATTAGTGGAGTTTGCGTATAACAATAGTTATTATGCAAGCATAGGTATGCCGCCTTACGAAGCTTTGTATGGTAGGAAATGCAGAACGCCACTGTATTGGGATGAGGTAGGAGAACGCCGAATGTTGGGACCAGAATTGGTGCAACAGACAGCGGATATTGTTAAAAAGATTCAGATGCGTCTCTTAGCAGCTCAAGACAGACAGAAAAAGTTTACAGATCTGCATAGAGAAAATCGAGAGTTTGAAGTGGGTTCATACGTATTCCTAAAAGTATCTCCTGGAAAGGAAAGATACATTTTGGGAAGAAAGGAAAGTTAAGTCCGAGATTTATAGGACCTTTTGAGGGTTTAAAACGGGTAGGTGAGGTAGCTTACATGGTAGCGTTACCTCCAGACCTAGAACGAATACATAATGTATTTCATGTTTCGGTATTGCGTCCTTATAAGCCGGATTATAAGCACGTGATAAAATACGAGCCTATTCATGTCGAGAAGGACTTAACGTATGAGGAAACGCCTATTCAAATTGTCGATAGGAAAGAACAAGTTCTGCGGAACAAAAGTATAGTTTCAGTAAAGGTGATATGGAAGAACCATGATCCAGAAGAAGCAACGTGGGAGTTAGAAGAAGTGATGAAAAAGAATTACCCGAATTTATTTGTGTAATTTTTTTTTATATATAGCGAGATTCTGGGGACAGAATCCTTATAAGGGGGAGAGAGTGTAACGTCCCAGAAAATTGAACATTTTGTAATTTCTTTTAATAATGAATAAAATAATATTATTTATTATTATTGCGTGTTGAGAAGATGGATGTCGTTCTATAACGTCGTAACGTCGTAGTATTTTATCTACGTGGGAGAATTAAAGTGTTTGAATTTCTAAAACAAAAATAAAAGTTTTCTGAGAAATTTTTCCGAAAAACACTATTCATCAATTTCTGCTCGGGAATTATTTTTGAACTTCCGAGAAATACGTAATGTTATAATATCGAGATGATATCGATTATGTAATAATTATCTAAGTATGGAAAATGAAATATTTCGCATGCGTACCTAATTTGAGACAGTTAGGTTATTAAGTGTTAAAAGAAGGAAGTTGTGATCATATAATGTGTAAACATTATATGGAGTAAGGAAGGTAGGTATAATATGGCGTATTGTATTATTATGTACGAAGAATGAGATAACGTATATTTCGAATTAATATACGAGATATCATATGAGAATTATACGTAGGATATGTATGTTAAGTTATTGAATTTAAGATAATGGACTTGTGGGATTTCTAGTTTATTGATAGAAACCCAAGTGTATGATTATCACAAGTCCAATCTATTGTAAATCAAGCCCAATAGGAAAGTAGTTGGACTAATTAATCAAGCCCAAGGTGAAGCCTTGACCCATGGGTCAAACCAAGTGAGGAAGTGGGTAGTCTTGATGGGCAAGGATTAAGTGTGATGACCAAGTGTTGTGGTGAGCAAGTAAAAGAAGTGGCTAGCAAGAAGACTTGAAGGTTAAGTTGTGAATAGTAAGGAGGTGGAATGAGGAGGTGGAATGAGGAGGTGGGATTGATTATTGTCCATTTTGCCCCAAGCTTTGGTGGCCTATAAATACCAAGTTCATTTCATCTTTGTTGGTTGTTTTGTTATCATCCAACACTTTCCTCTCAAGCATATAAGCTACTTATTTGGTAGAGAGAATAAGTCACTTAAAGCACTTATAAGCCACTTCAACCTTTGATAGTTTCCAAAGCAAATAGAAGTCTTCAAGGGTAAGACTCCTTTTCTTTTATCTATATCTTTTCTATGATAGGATTGATAGAGAAGGGGGATTGCTTGAGGATAACATGTAATAAGTTATAAGGAATGAACTTAAGCCGAATAAGTTGAATAAACAACTTGAACCCTAATAAGTTGTTAAGATAATGAAGGACTTGTCATATGATGTTAGTATGTTGTTTATAACATGAGAACATTGATTGAAGGACTTAGATTATTGGTAAGTCATGAGTATGAAGATTTCTAGTTCATAAGTTAAGAAAGTCAATGACTTATAGAAATAAGTCAAAACCTACTTTGTTTATAAGTTGGTGTAGTAAATAAACTTGAAATGATTATATGTTGGTTAAAATCCACTTAGAACGCTTAGTATGGTTGATTTGACAAACTTCGCACGATTAGACGATTAATGTCGAATTCGTGAAATTCTCGGAATAGAAGTCATATTTTGTATTGGAAGTCGGAAACGTTGGTTTTCGATGGAGACAAGTCATTGTAGTCATTATAGAGTTGCGGACTCAAAAATGACCAGATTCCGACTTAGAACGAAGAAATGAGCGTTGAACGTTCACGAACGTTTATCGTTTTCGTTAAAATGGACTAATAGGTCAAATTTTAGCAAATGAAGTCAAATAGATAAAATTCTTGCATGAACGCATAGATTATGAAATTTGTGAACCGTAGGCTTTTGAACGGACCAATTCGGAGTTAAAACGAAGAAGATATGCGTCCGGGAAGTTAGCAAAATTTTCAAAAACTGCAAAATTTTCTGAGAAACAGAGTCCGCGCCGCGGCGCGACTCTAAGCCTTCTTGGCCGCTCCGCAGCGCGAGGCCGGATGATAGCACACTGCTAACTCGCGCCGCAGCGCGAGTTACAGACCAATTAGTGGCGCCGCGGCGCCAGTGCAAGGAAGAAGATAGAGAAAAAGGGTTCCAAGTATAGAATGAAAGAGGGATTAATAGTAATGAATTGGGATGTAATCGCAACATAATTAAGACATTGTAAGGTGCTTGTAATACACTAATGCAGGTTTATAATCAATCAAAGATGAGCGGGATATGAATGACGTAATGAAAGCCGAAACCCTTAATAACGAAACTAAGTTAGAATTACATTGAGATGAAGGGTAAGGTATAATAGAAAGCATACCTGGTTAATTATGATCTAATATGATACGTTATATGATTATGAATTGTAGAATCATAGAGACTTAAAGTGTACGTGTATTAACCAGTAAGTAGACGCCAAAGGCAAGTATTCTAACCCTTGTTCCAGTTCAGTCTGGACAAGCTTTGTAATTCATGTACTCTTTCACATGAAATCTAGAATGATGAAGTCTTAAGCCAATTCTTCCGGCTAGACTTATATTATGATTCTGTCAAGCATGATTGGTAAAATACCGAGTTATATTGGTATGGTTTTCAATCGAAGACCATACATGTTCAAATGTTTTTGTCGTTTAACGATAGGCACGTGAGGTTGCCACAATTAAACGTATACACGTTTAAAGAATGTAGTGTTGATCAACATAGAGTACTATGAGCTGATCACTCAGAAGTGCTCGTAAGCTATGCCGGACTTACGGACTTAGTGCCGGGATGTCCTTTTTAAAAGAACTTATGTATACTCATAATCTTGAGCCATAATTGTCATTCTACTGAATGTTGATGGAAAAACGTTTTGAAGGAAATGAAGTGCTATTTTGAATCATCGATAGTACTTCGTAACTATTGTTCAGTTACTGGAGATATATTAGTTCTGTGTTTCAAGCATGTTGTTTATTAGAATTATAGTACTTGCTGAGCTAGCCATGCTCACTCTTGCTTGAACCATATGAACACAGCTAAGATCGAGCGGACTGAAGGATCCGGCAAGGATAAAGGCAAGGCGAAGAGGAAACCGTAGCATACTTATGTAATAGTATAGGAAGAATGTCTGTAATATATTGATATTATGACAAGAACAAATGAAAGGGTTACAAAGAACCTGGGTAATGTAATATTATTTTGATATATATGGAGTTATATTAGTCCTCTTGTGACTATTTGAGGAAATGTGTGAATAAATGGTAGTACCGTGTAGCACCATTTGTCGGGTTGGAAGAGACCCGGATTTGGGGGCGTCACAGTTAATGCGAAGCCCAATGGTTGATTTAATGTAAGCCCAAGTTAGAATCCACGAGTTGTTTGACCCATGGGGCAAACCATATTAATATGGTTAATATGATGACCAAGTTAATGTGGTGACCAAGTTAAAGTAATGACCAAGTTAATGTAATGACCAAGTAATAAGAGTAATGATCAAGCAAAGGATAAATTTTGTGTTAATCAAGTAATGAATAGTAAGGAGGTGGCTTAAGGAGGTGGGTTGAATTAATGACTAAACTACCCTAGCTTTGCAATTTCTATAAATAGAGAAGGCTTGCTAGCCATTTAACACTTGTTCAAACAATCTAGCTATTACAAAGTGCTTAATTGGTAGAGAGATTAAGTTACAAATAAGTTACTTCCATAAGTAAGAAGAAGAAGAAGCTACTTACCAAGACTTCAAAAGTAAGATCTCTTCTCCAATTATCTTCTATCTCTACCATGAGAGTTCGATAAGAAAAGTTTGGATTAAGGAACATGAATGTTAAAAAGTAAGAAGAATGAGTAATAAATGAACTTAAGTGTAAGACCCCAACTTTTATGAATAAAGAATAATTTTGTCGAATTATATTTTTGAATATTAGGGTGTTGATTTGATATAATGTTATAGTTGTGGGTAATATTTATAAATTTTGCAAAGTAAGCAAGTGGTTATATAATATTCGAGTGGTCGGGGAATATTCGTTTTTATAGGGAATACTCGTACGATGGCACAATCATTGGTGGACCCCACAACGGAAGTATTGTCGTAGTTAGAAAACGACAAAATTATCTTTCTATAAAAATAACGATGGAGGTGTTACTGTTAAAACTGTTGAACTACCCGGTAGTAAAAGTACAGTAATACGCGTGGTTGCATAGTAGAACACAATACTGATTATTGATGCTTAAGTGAGAAGTCACTCAGTTATACTCAATTATTGCTACAGTAGTTACTGCATCATATCTCTCATATTATGGATTAAATTATTGTTACAGTATTATCTGCATAATATGATATATTTTTAAATCAATAATTGAGACGACAAAGTTATTCATATTATTATTTGCAATATTGACAATTTCTAGATGTTTTGTCAAGGAGAGGTTTGGTCAACTAATTGCGCGCCAATAAGGAGAAATCCTTATCGGAAAGCCCCCTCTTTCCTTGGAACGATCTGGTTGTTAAATATTATGAATTATAATATTAATGATGAATAAGTTCGTGTTGATTAAAGATGAATTTTATAGTTCCATTGTGTTGGACTTAGTTATGTTAGTATAATTGATGTCTGGAAAATATATTGTTCAATCGGGTATTCGGGACACTTTTTGTGTCGAAGTACTATTCACGAGTTACTATTCAGGAGTTACTATTCACAGGGTACTATTCACCCGTAAGATATATTTATTTTCGGTCCAAATCATTTTTGGGTACAATATTATTCCATGAGGAGATGTGCTAATTTTTCAGACCGTTGGTTGAAGATATAATAGTAAATCAACATGGACCGCTAGTGGAAAGTTATAATAGTAAATCAACATGGATCGCTGGTTTAAAGTTTTAATAGTAAATCAGTATGGACCATTGCTTTAAGTTTTAATAGTAAACCAATATGGACCGTCCGTTTAAAAGTAAATCAATCTGGATCGTTCATAAATTAGTTACTATTTAGTCCATTCTCCTATAAATAGAAGCTCATTCCTTCATTATTTCTTACGAATTCACTAAAACTCTAGAGAGAGAAACTATAGAGAGAAAGAAGAAAAGTATTTTGTTACTTCACTTTTCCAATATCCAGTTTCTTCTAAGGTAGGGAATATTATTTGTTGTTCCCATAAGGGCTATTATTTCTTTTGTATTCATGAAGAGAACTTCTGTTACTCCATTATTTATTATTCTGTTGGAATAACCTGTATATGCGGGCTACCCTATACTTGGTGAAATTCTTCTGTTATTTTATTCTTTATTATTCTATTGGAATATCCTGTCTGTACGTTTTACGTCGGACCTGGTTCCAGTCTTTATTATTCTATTGGAATATCCTGTCTGTGCGTTTTACGCCGGACCTGGTTCCTTTCTTTATTATTCTGTTGGAATATCCTGTCTGTGCATTTTACGCTGGACCTATTTCTGTTATTTATTATTCTATTGGAATAACCTGCATGTGCGGTCTATTGCATGCATGGTGATTTCTTTTGTTATTCCATTCTTTATTATGCTCAGTTGGTTAAAACTTTGATTTCTATACTCCATGAAATTAGTGGAATATCCTTGATATTTGCGCTTCATCCAGTATCTTTTCATGGAAATATTCTTCTGAGCATTCTTGAATTTTACTCTACAAAGAAGTATCATGTTGACAATTTGGACGTTATTAGTTCCTGGATAAATTAATTCTTTAACTTGTTTTATTGAATTCTTATATCATTGTCATCATCCTCATGTTTATATTTTGTTAAAAGTGATATGTGGCCTGTAGTGCATAGATGGACTTGGTATAATTATGAATAGGGATTATTCGGTGTAATCATGACTATAATGTTACAAATGATGTGGTAAAAGTACTCATTGGCCCATAGTGCATTGATGGATAATTGTTGGCATGATCATGACCATTAATGAATACACGAATGTCCTTAGCCCGTAGTGCATGGATAATTTGTGGTCGTGATACTAAAGAATATCCTTGGTCGTAGTGCAGGGGTGATTCGATGATGTGGATTGTTTATTAAGCTGAGTCCCAGCGATAAAAGTGATGAAAAACCTTTTAAATCACAGAAGATAGTAGATTTTATTCTCTACTTGACTCTTCTAATGGATTGCTTGTTCCGCTGCAGTTAAACTTGATATTTATTATATTTTATCAGTTTAACATTGTTGAAGGCTAACGATAAATTATTCTGCATTATCTTAGTCATAATATTTCTTACTGGACTAGTTGAGCTCACCCTTTTGCTTTCATTGTTCTCTTCTGGAAATGAGAACGTAACAGGGACTAGTCGGGGAACAGAGTGATGGTCCTAGATGGTGCATTAGTAGTCCTCACTATTCTGTAAAATAGTGTGATAATAATTGTAATGAGAACTCCTTTTGAGTTTTTATATTCTCTAGTAGACATAATTTGTATTCAAACTCACAGGTTATATTTTGTCGTATTGTACACGACGGTTGTATAATTAAGTTGTATTTAAATTCAGTACATTGTACCTGGCGAACCAAGATGGGTGATGTAACCAGTTTTGGGGGCGTCACATTAAGTCATATAAGTTGGTAATAAGTCATTTAAGCTAACATAAGTTATAAAATTATGTGAAAGTATTATGAACTTGTAATGAGTTTATTAAGAGAAGTGATATGGATGTAAAAGAACTTGTATGATCATATGTATCATGTATACATAAGTAAAGTTATATGTTAAGAACTTATAAGGTATGATGATTAAGAAACTTTAATTGTCATAAGTCATGAACAATGAAATCTTAAGTAGTTTATAATTTGACAAGTTATAAGCTCATGAAGAAATAAGACTAAAATCCAACAATGAATATAAGTTGTTGTAATAAGTATGTTGAGATGTTCACATAATAAATGGAATTCATTTGTAATGTTGAACAAATCATAAGAATGAAGATTTGCCGAAAATTACACGATTGAACGATAATTGTCGAATTCGTAAATTTCTCGGAATAGAAGTCAAATTTTGTGTTTGAACTAAGAACCATTGTTTTCCGATGGAGACAAGTGATATTTGGTATTAAAGAGTTGCGGACTCAAAAATGACCGAATTCCGACTTAGAAAGAAGAAACGAGCGTTGAACGTTCACGAACGTTTATCATTTTCGTTAAAAAGGAACCAATAGGTGATTTTTTAGCAAACGAAGACAAATTGATAAAATTCTTGCATGAACGCGTAGATTACGTAATTTGTGAACCGTAGTCTTTTGAACGAGCCAATTCGGACTTTTAACGAAGAAGTTATGCGTCTGGGAAGTTCAAAAAAATTCAAGGACTGAATTTTTTTCTGGTGCACAGAGTTGGCGCCGCGGCGCCAACCATAGGGCCAAAGTGGTCACGCCGCAGTGCGTAACAGTGTTCGAGCACCCTGAAAACTCATGCTGCAGCGCGAACCGTAGTACAAATGGTGGCACCACAATGCCAATTCCGGGACAATGCCACTATTAACGCGCGCCGCAGCGCGAGATGTAAGTATAAAGCCGGCGCCGCAGCGTCAGCCTCAGAACAAGGATAGTGATGAATGTTTTTAATTACAAAGAAAAGAAAGTTAATTGATTTAAAAGTAAACACAACCTAAGGAATGTAATGTAACATTGTTTAAACTTTGTTAAACGTTAAGGATGTTGTATAAAGGTTGAGATAACCTAGTCGAATATAAATGCAAGGATAATGATAAGCCGGAACAGATAGTAACTGAATCTAATAAACAATTAGATTGAGATGAAGGGTAAGATATAGTCATATACATACTTGATTATATGTGACCTAATGTAAGGCATTATGTGATCATGTATTGTAGAGACTTGAAAGACTGGAACATAAAGTAAATATACCGTAGAAGACGCTAAAGGCAAGTATTCTAACTCTTGTCTCAGTTCAATCTGAACAACTTTTTGAAGTTCATGTATTCTTACGCGTGAATTGAGGTATGTTGAAGTTAAAGCCAATTCTTTTGGCTAGAATTGATATATTGCGTGAATTATTGATAATCTATTCATCTATTATCAAATGTTGTTATCTTTTGTCAACTACTTGATATGGTTTTCAAAAGAAGACTGGAATGTTAAACAAATGTTTTGTCGGTAAAATGACAGACACGTGAGGTTGCCAAATGATTAAACATATATACGTTTAATGGATGTAGTGTTGATCAACATAGAGTACAATAAGTTGATCACCTAAAAGTGTTCATAAGTAATATCGGGCTTACAAACTTAGTTCCGGTTTGTCCTTCTCAAAGAAAGAATGAATACTCGAGGTCTTTCACCGTAGTGAATGTTTTACTAAATATTGTTATTATTGTAAAACATTTTGAAAGAAAGATGAAGTGCTATTTTGAATTATCAATAGTACTTCATAACTATTGTTCAGTTATTGAAGATATACGATTTGTATGTATCAAGCATGTTATTATTGAATTGTTATACTTGTTGAGGTAGTTATGCTCACTCTTGCTTGAACCATATAAATGCAGCTAAGACTGAACGTCCCGAAGGATTGAATAAGGATAAAGGAAAAGCTAAGGCAGATTATTAAGCTGTCTTGTAATAGTATAGGTCTATTGTTGTAATGTAATTGATATTATGACAAAGAACCTCTGTAATGGGTATAGAACCTGTGAAATGTAAATATTACCTTAAATATATAGAAGTTATGTTCGTTCTTTGAGACTTTTCAGTTGAATGAATGTATGAATGTTTGTACAGTATAGAACCATCTGTTGGGTTAGAAGATACCCGGATTTGGGGGCGCTACATAACCTGTCTGTGCGGATTATGCACGCATAGTGAATTCTTCTGTTATTCCATTCTTTATTATTTTGTTTGAATAATTTGTCTACGTGGATTACCGCATGACGACAAAAATCAATTTGCGATTTCATATATTCTATTATACTCAGTTGATTAAAGTTTTGGCTTCTATATCCAATGAAATTAGTGGAATATACTTGATATTTGCGCTTCATCCAATATCTTTTCATGGAAATATTCTTCTGAGCATTATTGAATTTTACTCCACAATGCAGTATCATGTTAACAATTTGGACGTTATTGATTTCTAGATAAATTAAATTATAAATCTTTACAAAAATATCCTTGAACTTGTTTTATTGAATTCTTATATCATTGTCATCATCCTCATGTTTATATTATGTTGAAAGTCATCTGTGGCCTGTAGTGCATAGATGGACTTGGTATGATTATGACCAGGGATTATTCGGTATAATTGATAAGTAGGATTTTTACCTACTTATGGAGTACATTTCAAGTACATTTTAGTTTGTTTTAGCTGCATTTCATGTTAATTTGCATTGCACGTTCTTAAAACTCCTTTCGGTGAATAAGTGCAGGAATCAGCCTATTTTGGTGGTGTTATGGAGCATAAGGCAAATGGATGCTTGAAATGAGGTAAAAGGATGGGATATGCATGCCATGAAGGTGCATTGGTGCAAAGAGATAAAACATGACTGAGCAAGCAGCAGCAGCAGTAGGAAAAAAGGAACCAGGATCTGCAGATTTCAAGCCACACGGCAAAATAGCCTTAAGAACGCGCGCCCGCGCGATTACCCAGCTAGATCTTGGATGCTACTGTAAGTCTAGCGGATGCGAGAAAGACAAACCAATGGAGCGCGCGCCCGCGCGTGAGATCAGCCAACCATACGAACCTACTGCAAGTCTCGCGGCCGCGAGACTATCATGCTGGTAGAGCGCGCGGCCGCCCGCGATGTCTGATGTTGCTGATGTGTTTTATTTTATTTCCAAATTTTAAAGGTTGTATTTAATTTAAAACGATTCCTGACTGGTGTTAGGGGTATTATTCGACATTTTATTAGTTTGTCACGTAACTTTACATCGTAATTAGGGTTTTTACTCTCTAGAGAGGATTCCAACGTGGAAGGAGGCTATAACTCTACTTTTTTACTCCTTCTAGGGATTTCTCTACGAGATCAGATTATTAATATTAGTTTTTGCTGGAATCTTATGAGGATTGAATATTGATGTGTATTCAGAAATTGGGTTTGATAGTTTCATCTTTCATCTTTTAATTGTTGCTTATTGATCATGTTTAACTTCGATCCCATAATGGCTTTTGGTTCAGTCATGAACTAAACTCCATTATGGGATTCTAACGGATTTTATTATATAGTTTGATTGCACACTTAAATGCTGGGTTGTTTTGCATATTATATGGGATGTCTGTCATGATTGTTTTGTATACATGAATGCTTGATCACCATTCGTTTAAGTATTTGTATGGAATTGACAATGAACATGCAAATATGGACTGTAATCATGATAGTATACGTATATAGGGCTTTGTTATATGGCTTATGTATTTCGTGAACCAGATAGACATATACTGTTTCACCATATAAGTTAAGATAAGAGATTGAACTTAAAATCAATATAGTTGTAATTTCATATAGATATATAGTGATGTTGGTTATATTGATGATTACATAGAGTCTATCATATGTGGATGCTGTGAAAGTAGGTCTTAGTGCATTGAAAAATGGCTAATACTCTTTTAGTGCTTTTGGCTACTTTCCTATGATATGTGAACAAGTCAGGCATGATAGTGGCGATTGAATGAAATATTGAATGAAGTTAGAATCCCATTAGTTCCAATATCATTTATTATATCGTTTATATTGTTTTAGTTGTTATTTGCAATTCAAGAATAAACCAAGTTTAATCCATAGTGTGAGCATATGAATATAGTGATTTAATTAATGAATAGTAGTTTAAGTTAAACAACTTTCTCTTTGGGATCGATACTTTACTTGCTCTGTATTACTTGTTGACGCATGTATGCTTGCATGAGTTAGAGCTCTTTTGTTAGTCATAAAAAAGAGGCAACAAGTTTTTGGCGCCGTTGCCGGGGAAAGGCGTTTAATTTAGTATTATTATCATTAGTTTTAAGCTATATTGTATGACTTAGACAAATCTAATCTTGTCTCATTTCAGTTTTTTGTTTTTGTTTCAGGAATTTGGATAAATTTTTATGCGTACACGGTCAACCAACTCCGAGTTAACATCTGTTTAGGATAATATAAACCAGAGAGGTTGGAAAGAGGGTGTACGTAGAAATTTACAAGAACAGTTGGAAAACACGACAGCTAACATGGCTGCCGATGCACAAACAGAGGAACAAAGAGAGGAGCATCGGGCTTTGAAAGAGTATTCCATGCCCAATATCAACGGACTACAGTCCAGCATAGTCAGACCAGCGATAGCGGCCAATACCTTCGAGAACAAGACTGGCACTATTCAAATGGTGCATAATACAGTTCAGTTTGGGGGTGCTGCTACGGATGAAACCATTGACACCTCCAGAACAGGTGACAAAAACAGGTGAAACCACCGTAAAATTAAAACCATCTCTAGAGACACCTCCAGAACTTGAATTGAAACCACTTCTAGATCATCTTAGGTACGCATTTTTAAATATAGAATTTAAGCTCCCTGTGATTATTTCTTCTGCATTAACATCTTTTCAAGAAGAAAAACTGCTACGGGTACTCCGAGAGTTCAAATCAGCGATTGGATGGACCATAGTGGATATCAAAGGGATCAACCCTTCATTTTGTATGCATAAAATTCTGATGGAAGATGAAAGTAAACCATTGGTTGAGCAGTAAATGAGACTTAATCTGATAATGAAAGAAGTGGTTAAGAAAGAGGTACTAAAATGGTTGTATGCAGGAATAATCTATCCTATCTCAGACAGCTCATGGGTGAGCCCAGTGCAGTGTGTATCGAAAGAAGGTGGCATGACAGTAGTGACTAATAAGAACAACGAGTTGATTCCAACACAAACAGTGACAGGGTGGAGAGTTTACATGGACTATCGCAAACTTAATAAAGCTACAAGGAAAGATCATTTTCCACTACCAATCATTGATCAGATGCTGGATAGATTAGCAGGTCATGAATACTATTGTCTATTAGACGGATATTCGGGCTACAATCAAATAATGATAGCTCCAGAAGACCAAGAGAAGACAACTTTCACATATCCATATGGTACATTTGCCTTTAGAAGGATGTTATAGACACTCGAAATTTTGCTTTCATGTTACTAACTATGCAGTAGGACAAAAATGACTTCTTCACACTCCAGAGATAACCATGGAGGATCACAACATCAATTCCAACCCTAGAGATAACCCCAGGAGATCCAGTTTCTAACCCCGGAGATAGCCCCGGGAAATCAGGTTCCAACCCCGGAGATAATATAGGGAAAGTCAGTTTCAACCCCGGAGATAGCCCCGGGAGATCAAGATCAAAGCCTGGAGATAACCCCAGGAGGTCAAGACAACCTCAGATATGACCCTGAGGATAGTCAAAGTCAACAGCAAGCCAACCTCAGAGATAACCCTGAGAAACGACTGCTACAATTGCGCAAAAACCGGAGATAACCCCGGGAGGGAAAAAATTATCATTTTGCAAACTCAACTTCACTTCAAATCAAATAAACTCATTTCAACTCAAAATACTTCAAAGGAAGTCCCACAAGAGCGATATCTTAACTCCGGAGCGCAAACTACACAAAATGGCTCACCAGATTGCCTGATAGAAACCTGGGAATGCCATTTCGGTTATGGACCCATCTTCCTGAAATCAAAAAAGGTCAAATCATATGTCATTGTGTAGCTCTCGGAAAGAGCTTTCTGGAACGGTATGTCACACTTCCATCGGACTCCCGGATTGAAAGTTATGAGCGATCAAGCGAACAGCGCGTACGTACTTCGACACGGAGGCACCCACACTGCCCGGGGCACCCCGGGCAGCCGTAGGTACACCTGCTACTAGGTGCCGCAGGTAGACTTGCGGCTCCTCCCTCTATAAATAGAGGGTGTAATAACCCGAGATTTTCTATATAAAATAAATAAGAAATTTTGCGTATAATTTTTTTTTTTATTTAATGACGAGAATGAAAGTCTAGTAATGTGAACGATAGATACAAATATATTTATTACTTGAAAAATTAGAAATAATTTTGGAATAATTAATTACTACAAATTATATTTTTATGGTAATTAATTTCTGAAAGCATAAATGTTTTTATTAATTATTTTCCATGAAATCATGATTGGAAATAATATATGAAGTGGCAATTAGATTTATATAATAAATATTTTATTATATGAATTGTTCAGAATATTTAAATCAAGTATTTTAACTTGATATGCGAAAGAGAAGTCAGATATGAGATCCAAAACCCTGGATTAGCATTGTGATCAAGAGATGAGAATAGTAATATTATATTATTGTTATAATGATTTTACAGTACAATAATTATGTACTGTGTATGTGCGGACAGATAATATTGTGCAATGACGGTCAATTAGGTCATAACATATTACCGTGTTGTGAAACCCTAATTATTAAAATCAGTTATGAGATATGACTGAGTAGTGACTATGTTATATGAAGTTACTGTGTATAAGAATGTCAGTAATTAGAAGAAACCCTAATTACTATTTTTACGCCGATAATTAGGACAAACCCTAATTATTATAACCCTAATCGGTTGAAGTTAGAAATCGTAATGACTGTGTTAGAACACACATAGATAATTAGAGAACCCTAATGGTCAATTAGAATCCTAATTGATGACGTTAAGAAACCCTAATTATAAAACCCTAAATTTTCTATAGAAACCCTAATTTAAAATTATTGGGTTTAATTATAATGTTAATGTACAAGTGTTTTAATTTACCAAAGGATAGAATTAATTGGTAAATGATAAGAATTACCATCTAGTGATTAAATATTACATTTAATTGCCTTGTACAAAAATGCCCATGAAATTATATGTAAAATTACCAAAATACCCTTTTAGTGTATTATTAGTGAATTATTGTCCATTATTAGTTGCATTGTTGGTAGAATCTTACAAGTGACAAGCCAACCACCTTACCCTACTGATTTAACATTTATGCAACACATTTCTCAACTATTACAAACACATGGTAGCAATTCATTGCATTATTTAAGAGAGAAAGTCCTCATTACACACTAAAAATTTTTCAAAGTCTCATCCTATACTCTCTCAACCTCTAGCCAACGAAATTATCTTGCCCATAACCTCATAATCAAAGCTCAGCCATCACAAACCACAAATCAGAAGCATCAAAGCCAAAAAAATCAAAAATCAAAGCTAGAAAAGGTATGAAATTCCCTAATTTTGAAATCCTTCGATTCGATGTTAATTGATGCAATTGATTATGTAAAGTAGTGTAATAGGGAGTCTATTAATGTTCTGGATTGTAAAAACACAGACCCATAACATCAAAGTGGACGAATTTGAAGATTTGAGCAAGTTGGAAAAACCGAATTCTATGATTTTTCATCAAATGTCAGGGATTATAACTCTTAGCTCGATCATGATTTGTGTTGTTTAAAAGTTGTTATGTGTATCTTGTTATGTGTTCTTTAACGTCAAAAAGGAATCAAGTTCATAGATATTGTAGATCGGAATTTATAAGCGGTTAAAATGGGTTGACCGGCATTGACCGGCTGTTCTTCAAACCCCGAAAATATTCTAAGTGTTCAGAATTTTGTTTTTTGGAAAATGTCAGGTCTTATATCTCGGTTATCTTTAATGTTTTTTGTGTTTTGAAAGTTTATATGTGTAGTATGTTATGTGGAATTTAATCTCCAAAACGAATCAGGTCCATATATATTATGGATTAAGAGTTATTTAAGGTCAAAGTGGGTTCACCGGCATTGACCGGAAAATTCTGGGCAGCCCAAAGTTTTCTAAGTATTGATTTTTCTGATAAGGTTTGACCATACTTTAGATGCTTGATTTATTATTTTTATGATGATGTTAAGGTTTGAAGTTGTAGTCCTATATGTTTTCTACACACTTGAGTTGATAGATCACCAAAACGTTACACGATCATCAAGTTATAGAGGTCCAAAGTAGGCACCTCGAACTGTTCTTAGTGAAGAACAGCTTTGGAAGCTACTTTTATGGCTGATTTCTCCAATATCTGATGTTGTTTAAACGTTATGATTGTTGATAATTGTAGTCTGGTATGTCCTCTACAAGATGCAATTTATAGATTGTCCAAAATCGTTAAGACCAGAGAGTTATTCAGGGTCAAAGTAGGTCACTCGAATCCGTCTTATGAAAATCTGGGCAGACTCAAGAACACCTATAGCGACGCTTCTGTCACTATAGAGGCCTTTAGCGACTGTTTATTTATTTTATTTTTTGGAAATTAATTTAAAAATTAGAAAAATTAGATTTTAATTATTAAAAATACCAAATAAATTCTGAAAAATTATTTTAAAGTACGAAAAATATTTTTTAATTATTTTGAGTATATTTCATAAATATTCAATATTTTTGGAATATAAAAGGTATTTATTTATTTAATTATAATATTAAATAAATGATTTAAAAATAGTTTTAATTCATGAAAAATCATGAAAAATTATATTATGATATAAGAAAATATTTGAAGCTATTTTCCATGACTTTTAATATTTTGTGATGAATTTCATTAATTAATTATATATTAATGATATAAAAGTTATTTATTGATTATAATAAATATTTAGTTTAAAATGATTTTAATCTTTTAAAAATCATTTTAAATGAAAATAAAGTATTTAAAGATATTTTGAGTTATAAAATATAACTTTTAATATTTAGAAGATAATTTCATTAATAATTATATATTAATAATATTTAGTTAATGATTTGTGATATTAAGTTTATTTAATATTTATATTAAATAAATAGTTTAAAAATGGTTTTATTTATTTAAAAATGATTTAAGGAGGATATTAATAATTTAAAAATATTTTAAGTTATAATTAATGACTTTTAATATTTGAATGAATAGTACATTAATATTTAAATATTAATGGTAATTATTTAAAAATGATTTTAATTATTTTAAAAATCATTTAAGGGTAATATAAGTGTTTTAAAAATAGTTTGAGTTATTATAAATAACTTTTATATTTTGGCAATGGTTTCATTAATAGTTTAATATAAATTAATTATTAATGATGATGAAATTGTTTAATGTTTAAATCATTTAATTATGATTCTGATGTTTGAAAGTCATAGCCAGACAAACTAGCTGACTTGAGAACCGGATATGAAGTCCAGGATTTGATGAAGAGCACCCATAATGACAGTTATGTCACTATAGATCCTTTTAGAGACAGATTTGAATGATTTTAAATTTTTCAATTTCTGGAAAATTCCAAAAATGATTAAAAATAAAATGATTGATATTTACAGATGTTGAAGTACAGAATAAGAGTCTTAGACTCAGTATTTACCCGATAAGGCTGTCGGTACACCGACAATTGTCAGAAATTGACCCGAACTTAGATATTTGAATGTGTTTATGATCGTTTATGATGTAATGACTATTAGAGATGTGTGATAATGTGATAAGACTATGTGCTGACTGTAATAGACAGTACTATGTGTTATGATATATTGTTCTAATCGAACGAATAATCTGATTATTGATAGATTGTGATAAAGAGATAAAACCTAAGTTGAGATTTGTAATCAGCAAATCAGGCAAGTATCTTACCTTTGCATTTCCTTTATGCAATGGACATGAGTAAGAGAGTTTCAGAATTCTTTTCTATTCCTGTACAGATTATGTACGCTTTGATTATCAACATGTTAGCTCAGATATATATTCTATTCATTGATTTCTAAATGGTTATACAAGTGTCCCCACTTGGATAATCATGACATTTATTCACATGTTGATACACTTTTTCAAATTACCCGTATACATATATGTTGAATTACATATTATTGTTGAGCAAGATTAAAAACCTTCGGGTTTGGAACCAGGCATGTATGAACATCCCTATATTGGAAAATTTTTGCGCCCGAGGCGGACAGAATAAAACGATGAATTTCGTTCAGAGTTATGTAGTATTGATCAATACAGGGTACAACTGGCCTGATCACCCTCCATACCCGTTAGCTAGAGCGGTTTGCGGATGAATTTCTGCTAAACCTTTTCGAAAATGAAAAATAATATTCATAGTATGTTTCTTAAACCCTATTCATGGGTAGAGCCAGAGCAAAATTTAAATAATTGTGAAGAGAGTTATTATGTGAATTTTTTATCAGTACAGATTACTTCACAACTTTCGATTCGTTGTAGAAGTGTTATGTAAAGAGAATACTTATATTCTTTCAGCTTATATATATAATTGCTATTACTTACTGGGCACTCAAATGCTCATCCTTGCTTAAACTAAATGTTTTCAGTTACGTACGATCGACCTGAAGGCTCAGGCACAAACAAGGGAAAAGAAAAGCTGTTCGAATGAGATTTAGTATGAGTTAATGGTTATAGTTAGTAAGACAATGGAATCTATTGTCAGGTATTGTAAGGAATGTATTTGAAGGTCACGTACCTAGGGAAGTAAACTTTGATGTATGTAATTTTAATTCGAATGTATTATTATTTAGTATTATTCAGCTTAAAGAAATGGTATCGTGGAGAACTGAGTTCGGGTTTCAAGTACCTGGATTTGGTGTCGCCACAGGTTGGTATCAGAGCTGTAGGTTATAAACGTTAGGAATGCGAAACCTAGGTTATAACCTTAGTAGAATGGATAACGAAAGTTAAGATAGACATTCAGTGAACTAGGAGACGAAGCACTCTGGTGAGAAGTTATAGGATATGATGAGTTGAAGAGATTCATCGAGTTTTAGTGGTACTAAATAAAATATTACTTCATTTTAATGATGAATATATTTTATTTCAGTAATGATGTTGTCTCGTTTATTATGGTCATAGGATGGATGACGAAAGTCAAGATAGTAATTCCTTGACCCAAGAGACGATGGACTCCAGCGAGGAGTACACATATAGTGAGATGATAAGAGATTTGATAGTTAGGAATGAAGAATTAATGGTTAGAGCCGAGCAAGCGGAGACACGAAATCAGACTCTCCAGATTTCAGAACAGCAGTACAAGGATGCTGCTCACCGAACACAGATAGAATTAGCCGAGTTACGAGGAAGGTTGGAGCAGAGAGAGATACAGATAGGACAATTGAAGGTTGAGATAGAAGCCAAAGACACCAAGATATATACCTTGGAGCAGGCTTTAGACATCGCCTTCATGTGATTCGATGCAGAGTAGATGAAGCTGCCTTTCGGCAGAGGAAGATAGGCGTTGATGTGTTTATAGAGATGGATTGAATAAATTCATCGTCAAACAAAATAAGAGACAACGTATATAGAACTCTTGATTGCTGTGTATATATACTATATGCTAATCAGGGTAACTTATGTATGTAGATGTCTGGTGGAAAAGATATGTGGAATAAGAAGGATCAGGTCCCTACCCTCGAGCTAGTATTGAGGCCAACAGATGAAATAGAAGCTCACCAGGAACCCAAATCGGACGAGGTGACTATCGTGGAAAACGTAGCATCAGATCCAAAAATCGTGGATTTGACAAATAGTGATTTAGACACTAAAGTTGAAGCTGCTCAAGCATCAACGGAGGTACAGGATCTGGAGAACAAGGCTTCTTCCCTGGAAAGGTTGTGGGAGATAGAAAAGTTATTGCGTCAGGCATTAAAAGAAATAATGGAAAAGCAAGATAAGCTTAAGATCCAAATTGATCAGATGGGAGCCTCAAACAACACTTCGTGTGCAGCTCCGAGAGATAAGGGAAAAAGAAAGATAGAAGATCCTGACTCAGAAAAACCTGATAAGAAGAAAGGGAAGAAGATATGTTATATTTGCGGCTGTGAGGGACATACCTCTCCTCGTTGCCCCAACTATAAGAAAGATGGATGTTTTAATTGTGGAAAGAAAGATCATCAGGCGAAAAACTGTCCAAGAAAGAAGACTTAGTAAATAGGTAGTATGGGTTATGTTGTGTTATGTAATGTGTTTTATAAGTAACGAAATATTTTCAACTTTTATGTTGGTCAAGATTTTAAATCCCGACTGTTGTAGTCACAAAGGGATAGCTGATGTTTAAAGCAATATGTGCTATGGTATATTAAGTTCTATTAATGTGAGGTGCTATGGTTGGAAGTACCATGAGTGTCACAAGTTGGATTAATGAAGTAAGTTGTTATAAAAGTAGCAGATATTTATCTGAATATTGGTTAATATAGTAAACCAAGTTTCAAATTTAATATTTTGGAATACATGATTATTTGAGTAGAAAATTTTGTGTTATTAGTCGAACGTATACGATGAGGCTTAAAATGTAATGAAATGAAGAATAATTTATGATTATGCCACCGAGATGAAAACGAAAAACCAACTATGGAAGATCAACCAGATAATCGAACATAGAACGCCAAAGACTTTAAGGCAATCCTATTGCTAGGGTATAGAGGATTAAGTGACTCAGTAGAAACGTTTATGATAGTTAAGATAACGGAAAAGGGCAAAAGATAACTTTTATCATTTATACGATAAAAGGGAAATGAGATAAAGAGAAAGTTTGTGGGCAGAAGAGACATATCTCTTCCAATTGTCCCAATTCTAGAATGTATAGCGAATGTTTTATTTATGAATCAATGGATTATAAGGTGAAAGATTATTCAAGAAGGAGAAGTGAGATAAGGAATGCGAATACGAGAAATGACAACATGATATAGGCGATAACGAAACCAATCTTAACAAACAACCCAACTGCGAGGGTCTACAACATGACGGTCCAGGATACGGTGGCAGCTGGAAACAGAACTCCAGGTGCTATTTGAATAACTTATGTGTCTTATATGATTTTCCTGTATATATACATATAGTAGATTACTTTATTCAAGAAATTTTGAGGAAGAAATTTGAGTTCTTTTAGAAATCAAATTTCTGTTTGTCAGATAGACAAGCGTTATGGAGAATAGTTAAAGATAAGTTCGATCAAGTATTGATCGAGGTCTACAAGCAAGGATTATATGCGTTATGTACTCTTCTGTGTATGAGTTTTAAAGCGGTGATTCCGGGGACGAAATCCTTATAAGGGAGGGTGAATGTAATAACCCGAGATTTTCTATATAAAATAAATAAGAAATTTTGCGTATAATTTTTTTTTTTTATTTAATGACGAGAATGAAAGTCTAGTAATGTGAACGATAGATACAAATATATTTATTACTTGAAAAATTAGAAATAATTTTGGAATAATTAATTACTACAAATTATATTTTTATGGTAATTAATTTCTGAAAGCAGAAATGTT
Organism: Panax japonicus; assembly: GCA_020205505.1. Classification (NCBI taxonomy): domain Eukaryota; kingdom Viridiplantae; phylum Streptophyta; class Magnoliopsida; order Apiales; family Araliaceae; genus Panax; species Panax japonicus. The sequence goes on from CM035107.1 coordinate 49,422,590, forward strand.
TTTATTAATTATTTTCCATGAAATCATGATTGGAAATAATATATGAAGTGGCAATTAGATTTATATAATAAATATTTTATTATATGAATTGTTCAGAATATTTAAATCAAGTATTTTAACTTGATATGCGAAAGAGAAGTCAGATATGAGATCCAAAACCCTGGATTGGCATTGTGATCAAGAGATGAGAATAGTAATATTATATTATTGTTATAATGATTTTACAGTACAATAATTATGTACTGTGTATGTGCGGACAGATAATATTGTGCAATGACGGTCAATTAGGTCATAACATATTACCGTGTTGTGAAACCCTAATTATTAAAATCAGTTATGAGATATGACTGAGTAGTGACTATGTTATATGAAGTTACTGTGTATAAGAATGTCAGTAATTAGAAGAAACCCTAATTACTATTTTTACGCCGATAATTAGGACAAACCCTAATTATTATAACCCTAATCGGTTGAAGTTAGAAATCGTAATGACTGTGTTAGAACACACATAGATAATTAGAGAACCCTAATGGTCAATTAGAATCCTAATTGATGACGTTAAGAAACCCTAATTATAAAACCCTAAATTTTCTATAGAAACCCTAATTTAAAATTATTGGGTTTAATTATAATGTTAATGTACAAGTGTTTTAATTTACCAAAGGATAGAATTAATTGGTAAATGATAAGAATTACCATCTAGTGATTAAATATTACATTTAATTGCTTTGTACAAAAATGCCCATGAAATTATATGTAAAATTACCAAAATACCCTTTTAGTGTATTATTAGTGAATTATTGTCCATTATTAGTTGCATTGTTGGTAGAATCTTACAAGTGACAAGCCAACCACCTTACCCTACTGATTTAACATTTATGCAACACATTTCTCAACTATTACAAACACATGGTAGCAATTCATTGCATTATTTAAGAGAGAAAGTCCTCATTACACACTAAAATTTTTTCAAAGTCTCATCCTATACTCTCTCAACCTCTAGCCAACGAAATTATCTTGCCCATAACCTCATAATCAAAGCTCAGCCATCACAAACCACAAATCAGAAGCATCAAAGCCAAAAAAATCAAAAATCAAAGCTAGAAAAGGTATGAAATTCCCTAATTTTGAAATCCTTCGATTCGATTTTAATTGATGCAATTGATTATGTAAAGTAGTGTAATAGGGAGTCTATTAATGTTCTGGATTGTAAAAACACAGACCCATAACATCAAAGTGCACGAATTTGAAGATTTGAGCAAGTTGGAAAAACCGAATTCTATGATTTTTCATCAAATGTCAGGGATTATAACTCTTAGCTCGATCATGATTTGTGTTGTTTAAAAGTTGTTATGTGTATCTTGTTATGTGTTCTTTAACTTCAAAAAGGAATCAAGTTCATTGATATTGTAGATCGGAATTTATAAGGGGTTAAAATGGGTTGACCGGCATTGACCGGCTGTTCTTCAAACCCCGAAAATATTCTAAGTGTTCAGAATTTATTTTTTTGGCAAATGTCAGGTCTTATATCTCGGTTATCTTTAATGTTTTTTGTGTTTTCAAAGTTTATATGTGTAGTATGTTATGTGGAATTTAATCTCCAAAACGAATCAGGTCCATATATATTACGGATTAAGAGTTATTTAAGGTCAAAGTGGGTTGACCGGCATTGACCGGAAAATTCTGGGCAGCCAAAAGTTTTCTAAGTATTGATTTTTCTGATAAGGTTTGACCATACTTTAGATGCTTGATTTATTATTTTTATGATTATGTTAAGGTTTGAGGTTGTAGTCCTATATTTTTTCTACACACTTGAGTTGATAGATCATCAAAACGTTACACGATCATCAAGTTATAGAGGTCCAAAGTAGGCACCTCGAACTGTTCTTAGTGAAGAACAGCTTTGGAAGCTACTTTGATGGATGATTTCTCCAAGATCTGATGTTGTTTATACTTTATGATTGTTGATAATTGTATTCTGGTTTGTCCTCTACAAGATGCAATTTATAGATTGTCCAAAATCGTTAAGACCAGAGAGTTATTCAGGGTCAAAGTAGGTCACTCGAATCCGTCTTATGAAAATCTGGGCAGACTCAAGAACACCTATAGCGACGCTTCTGTCACTATAGAGGCCTTTAGCGACTGTTTATTTATTTTATTTTTTGGAAATTAATTTAAAAATTAGAAAAATTAGATTTTAATTATTAAAAATACCAAATAAATTCTGAAAAATTATTTTAAAGTACGAAAAATATTTTTTAATTATTTTGAGTATATTTCATAAATATTCAATATTTTTGGAATATAAAAGGTATTTATTTATTTAATTATAATATTAAATAAATGATTTAAAAATAGTTTTAATTCATGAAAAATCATGAAAAATTATATTATGATATAAGAAAATATTTGAAGCTATTTTCCATGACTTTTAATATTTTGTGATGAATTTCATTAATTAATTATATATTAATGATATAAAAGTTATTTATTGATTATAATAAATAATTAGTTTAAAATGATTTTAATCTTTTAAAAATCATTTTAAATGAAAATAAAGTATTTAAAGATATTTTGAGTTATAAAATATAACTTTTAATATTTAGAAGATAATTTCATTAATAATTATATATTAATAATATTTAGTTAATGATTTGTGATATTAAGTTTATTTAATATTTATATTAAATAAATAGTTTAAAAATGGTTTTATTTATTTAAAAATGATTTAAGGAGGATATTAATAATTTAAAAATATTTTAAGTTATAATTAATGACTTTTAATATTTGAATGAATAGTACATTAATATTTAAATATTAATGGTAATTATTTAAAAATGATTTTAATTATTTTAAAAATCATTTAAGGGTAATATAAGTGTTTTAAAAATAGTTTGAGTTATTATAAATAACTTTTATATTTTGGCAATGGTTTCATTAATAGTTTAATATAAATTAATTATTAATGATGATGAAATTGTTTAATGTTTAAATCATTTAATTATGATTCTGATGTTTGAAAGTCATAGCCAGACAAACTAGCTGACTTGAGAACCGGATATGAAGTCCAGGATTTGATGAAGAGCACCCATAATGACAGTTATGTCACTATAGATCCTTTTAGAGACAGATTTGAATGATTTTAAATTTTTCAATTTCTGGAAAATTCCAAAAATGATTAAAAATAAAATGATTGATATTTACAGATGTTGAAGTACAGAATAAGAGTCTTAGACTCAGTATTTACCCGATAAGGCTGTCGGTACACCGACAATTGTCAGAAATTGACCCGAACTTAGATATTTGAATGTGTTTATGATCGTTTATGATGTAATGACTATTAGAGATGTGTGATAATGTGATAAGACTATGTGCTGACTGTAATAGACAGTACTATGTGTTATGATATATTGTTCTAATCGAACGAATAATCTGATTATTGATAGATTGTGATAAAGAGATAAAACCTAAGTTGAGATTTGTAATCAGCAAATCAGGCAAGTATCTTACCTTTGCATTTCCTTTATGCAATGGACATGAGTAAGAGAGTTTCAGAATTCTTTTCTATTCCTGTACAGATTATGTACGCTTTGATTATCAACATGTTAGCTCAGATATATATTCTATTCATTGATTTCTAAATGGTTATACAAGTGTCCCCACTTGGATAATCATGACATTTATTCACATGTTGATACACTTTTTCAAATTACCCGTATACATATATGTTGAATTACATATTATTGTTGAGCAAGATTAAAAACCTTCGGGTTTGGAACCAGGCATGTATGAACATCCCTATATGGGAAAATTTTTGCGCCCGAGGCGGACAGAATAAAACGATGAATTTCGTTCAGAGTTATGTAGTATTGATCAATACAGGGTACAACTGGCCTGATCACCCTCCATACCCGTTAGCTAGAGCGGTTTGCGGATGAATTTCTGCTAAACCTTTTCGAAAATGAAAAATAATATTCATAGTATGTTTCTTAAACCCTATTCATGGGTAGAGCCAGAGCCAAATTTAAATAATTGTGAAGAGAGTTATTATGTGAATTTTTTATCAGTACAGATTACTTCACAACTTTCGATTCGTTGTAGAAGTGTTATGTAAAGAGAATACTTATATTCTTTCAGCTTATATATATAATTGCTATTACTTACTGGGCACTCAAATGCTCATCCTTGCTTAAACTAAATGTTTTCAGTTACGTACGATCGACCTGAAGGCTCAGGCACGAACAAGGGAAAAGAAAAGCTGTTCGAATGAGATTTAGTATGAGTTAATGGTTATAGTTAGTAAGACAATGGAATCTATTGTCAGGTATTGTAAGGAATGTATTTGAAGGTCACGTACCTAGGGAAGTAAACTTTGATGTATGTAATTTTAATTCGAATGTATTATTATTTAGTATTATTCAGCTTAAAGAAATGGTATCGTGGAGAACTGAGTTCGGGTTTCAAGTACCTGGATTTGGTGTCGCCACAGGTTGGTATCAGAGCTGTAGGTTATAAACGTTAGGAATGCGAAACCTAGGTTATAACCTTAGTAGAATGGATAACGAAAGTTAAGATAGATATTCAGTAGACGAAGGACTCTGGTGAAGAATTATAACCTTAGTAGAATGGATAACGAAAGTTAAGATAGACATTCAGTGAACTAGGAGACGAAGCACTCTGGTGAGAAGTTATAGGATATGATGAGTTGAAGAGATTCATCGAGTTTTAGTGGTACTAAATAAAATATTACTTCATTTTAATGATGAATATATTTTATTTCAGTAATGATGTTGTCTCGTTTATTATGGTCATAGGATGGATGACGAAAGTCAAGATAGTAATTCCTTGACCCAAGAGACGATGGACTCCAGCGAGGAGTACACATATAGTGAGATGATAAGAGATTTGATAGTTAGGAATGAAGAATTAATGGTTAGAGCCGAACAAGCGGAGACACGAAATCAGACTCTCCAGATTTCAGAACAGCAGTACAAGGATGCTGCTCACCGAACACAGATAGAATTAGCCGAGTTACGAGGAAGGTTGGAGCAGAGAGAGATACAGATAGGACAATTGAAGGTTGAGATAGAAGCCAAAGACACCAAGATATATACCTTGGAGCAGGCTTTAGACATCGCCTTCATGTGATTCGATGCAGAGTAGATGAAGCTGCCTTTCGGCAGAGGAAGATAGGCGTTGATGTGTTTATAGAGATGGATTGAATAAATTCATTGTCAAACAAAATAAGAGACAACATATATAGAACTCTTGATTGCTGTGTATATATACTATATGCTAATCAGGGTAACTTATGTATGTAGATGTCTGGTGGAAAAGATATGTGGAATAAGAAGGATCAGGTCCCTACCCTCGAGCTAGTATTGAGGCCAACAGATGAAATAGAAGCTCACCAGGAACCCAAATCGGACGAGGTGACTATCGTGGAAAACGTATCATCAGATCCAAAAATCGTGGATTTGACAAATAGTGATTTAGACACTAAAGTTGAAGCTGCTCAAGCATCAACGGAGGTACAGGATCTGGAGAACAAGGCTTCTTCCCTGGAAAGGTTGTGGGAGATAGAAAAGTTATTGCGTCAGGCATTAAAAGAAATAATGGAAAAGCAAGATAAGCTTAAGATCCAAATTGATCAGATGGGAGCCTCAAACAACACTTCGTGTGCAGCTCCGAGAGATAAGGGAAAAAGAAAGATAGAAGATCCTGACTCAGAAAAACCTGATAAGAAGAAAGGGAAGAAGATATGTTATATTTGCGGCTGTGAGGGACATACCTCTCCTCGTTGCCCCAACTATAAGAAAGATGGATGTTTTAATTGTGGAAAGAAAGATCATCAGGCGAAAAACTGTCCAAGAAAGAAGACTTAGTAAATAGGTAGTATGGGTTATGTTGTGTTATGTAATGTGTTTTATAAGTAACGAAATATTTTCAACTTTTATGTTGGTCAAGATTTTAAATCCCGACTGTTGTAGTCACAAAGGGATAGCTGATGTTTAAAGCAATATGTGCTATGGTATATTAAGTTCTATTAATGTGAGGTGCTATGGTTGGAAGTACCATGAGTGTCACAAGTTGGATTAATGAAGTAAGTTGTTATAAAAGTAGCAGATATTTATCTGAATATTGGTTAATATAGTAAACCAAGTTTCAAATTTAATATTTTGGAATACATGATTATTTGAGTAGAAAATTTTGTGTTATTAGTCGAACGTATACGATGAGGCTTAAAATGTAATGAAATGAAGAATAATTTATGATTATGCCACCGAGATGAAAACGAAAAACCAACTATGGAAGATCAACCAGATAATCGAACATAGAACGCCAAAGACTTTAAGGCAATCCTATTGCTAGGGTATAGAGGATTAAGTGACTCAGTAGAAACGTTTATGATAGTTAAGATAACGGAAAAGGGCAAAAGATAACTTTTATCATTTATACGATAAAAGGGAAATGAGATAAAGAGAAAGTTTGTGGGCAGAAGAGACATATCTCTTCCGATTGTCCCAATTCTAGAATGTATAGCGAATGTTTTATTTATGAATCAATGGATTATAAGGTGAAAGATTATTCAAGAAGGAGAAGTGAGATAAGGAATGCGAATACGAGAAATGACAACATGATATAGGCGATAACGAAACCAATCTTAACAAACAACCCAACTGCGAGGGTCTACAACATGACGGTCCAGGATACGGTGGCAGCTGGAAACAGAACTCCGGGTGCTATTTGAATAACTTATGTGTCTTATATGATTTTCCTGTATATATACATATAGTAGATTACTTTATTCAAGAAATTTTGAGGAAGAAATTTGAGTTCTTTTAGAAATCAAATTTCTGTTTGTCAGATAGACAAGCGTTATGGAGAATAGTTAAAGATAAGTTCGATCAAGTATTGATCGAGGTCTACATGCAAGGATTATATGCGTTATGTACTCTTCTGTGTATGAGTTTTAAAGCGGTGATTCCGGGGACGAAATCCTTATAAGGGAGGGTGAATGTAATAACCCGAGATTTTCTATATAAAATAAATAAGAAATTTTGCGTTTAATTTTTTTTATTTATTTAATGACGAGAATGAATGTCTAGTAATGTGAACGATAGATACAAATATATTTATTACTTGAAAAATTAAAAATAATTTTGGAATAATTAATTACTACAAATTATATTTTTATGGTAATTAATTTCTGAAAGCAGAAATGTTTTTATTAATTATTTTCCATGAAATCATGATTGGAAATAATATATGAAGTGACAATTAGATTTATATAATAAATATTTTATTATATGAATTGTTCAGAATATTTAAATCAAGTATTTTAACTTGATATGCGAAAGAGAAGTCAGATATGAGATCCAAAACCCTGGATTGGGATTGTGATCAAGAGATGAGAATAGTAATATTATATTATTGTTATAATGATTTTACAGTACAATAATTATGTACTGTGTATGTGCGGACAGATAATATTGTGCAATGACGGTCAATTAGGTCATAACATATTACCGTGTTGTGAAACCCTAATTATTAAAATCAGTTATGAGATATGACTGAGTAGTGACTATGTTATATGAAGTTATTGTATATAAGAATGTCGGTAATTAGAAGAAACCATAATTACTATTTTTACGCCGATAATTAGGACAAACCCTAATTATTATAACCCTAATCGGTTGAAGTTAGAAATCGTAATGACTGTGTTAGAACACACATAGATAATTAGAGAACCCTAATGGTCAATTAGAACCCTAATTGATGACGTTAAGAAACCCTAATTATAAAACCCTAAATTTTCTATAGAAACCCTAATTTAAAATTATTGGGTTTAATTATAATGTTAATGTACAAGTGTTTTAATTTACCAAAGGATAGAATTAATTGGTAAATGATAAGAATTACCATCTAGTGATTAAATATTACATTTAATTGCCTTGTACAAAAATGCCCATGAAATTATATGTAAAATTACTAAAATACCCTTTTAGTGTATTATTAGTGAATTATTGTCCATTATTAGTTGCATTGTTGGTAGAATCTTATAAGTGACCAGCCAACCACCTTACCCTACTGATTTAACATTTATGCAACACATTTCTCAACTATTACAAACACATGGTAGCAATTCATTGCATTATTTAAGAGAGAAAGTCCTCATTACACACTAAAATTTTTTCAAAGTCTCATCCTATACTCTCTCAACCTCTAGCCAACGAAATTATCTTGCCCATAACCTCATAATCAAAGCTCAGCCATCGCAAACCACAAATCAGAAGCATCAAAGCCAAAAAAATAAAAAATCAAAGCTAGAAAAGGTATGAAATTCCCTAATTTTGAAATCCTTCGATTCGATGTTAATTGATGCAATTGATTGTTTAAAGTAGTGTAATAGGGAGTCTATTAATGTTCTGGATTGTAAAAACACAGACCCATAACATCAAAGTGCACGAATTAGAAGATTTGAGCAAGTTGGATAAACCGAATTTTGTGATTTTTCATCAAATGTCAGGGCTTATAACGCTTTGCTCGATCATGATTTGTGTTGTTTAAAAGTTTTTATGTGTATCTTGTTATGTGTTCTTTAACTTCCAAAAGGAATCAAGTTCATAGATATTGTAGATCGGAATTTATAAGCGGTCAAAATGGGTTGACCGGCATTGACCGGCTGTTCTTCAAACCCCGAAAATATTCTAAGTGTTCAGAAAATATTTTTTAACAAATGTCAGGTCTTATATCTCTGTTATCTTTAACGTTTTTTGTGTTTTGAAAGTTTATATGTGTATTATGTTATGTGGAATTTAATCTCCAAAACGAATCAGGTCAAAATATATTATGGATTAAGAGTTATTTAAGGTCAAAGTGGGTTGACCGGTATTGACCGGAAAATTCTGGGCAGCCCAGAGTTTTCTAAGTGTTGATTTTTCTGATAAGGTTTGACCATACTTTAGATGCTTTATTTATTACTTTTATGATGATGTTAAGGTTTGAGGTTGTATTCCTACATGTTTTCTACACATTTGAGTTGATAGATCACGAAAAAGTTACACGATCATCAAGTTATAGAGGTCCAAAGTAGGCACCTCGAACTGTTCTTCGTGAAGAACAGCTTTTGAAGCTATTTTGATGGCTGATTTCTCCAAGATCTGATGTTTGTTAAACGTTATGATTGTTGATAATTGTATTCTGGTATGTCCTCTACAAGATCCAATTTATAGATTGTCCAAAATCGTTAAGACCAGAGAATTATTTATGGTCAAAGTAGGTCACTCGAATCTGTCTTATGAAAATCTGGGCAGACTCAAGAACACCTATAGCGACGCTTCTGTCACTATAGAGGCCTTTAGCGACGGTTTATTTATTTTATTTTCTGGAAATTAATTTAAAAATTAGAAAAATTAGATTTTAATTATTAAAAATACCAAATTAATTCCAAAAAATTATTTTAAAGTCCGAAAAATAGTTTTTAATTATTTTGAGTATATTTCATAAATATTCAATATTTTTGGAATATAAAAGGTATTTATTTATTTAATTATAATATTAAATAAATGATTTAAAAATAGTTTTAATTCATGAAAAATCATGAAAAATTATATTATGATATAAGAAAATATTTGAAGCTATTTTCCATGACTTTTAATATTTTGTGATGAATTTCAGTAATTAATTATATATTAATGATATAAAAGTTATTTATTGATTATAATAAATAATTAGTTTAAAAATGATTTTAATCTTTTAAAAATCATTTTAAATAAAAATAAAGTATTTAAAGATATTTTGAGTTATAAAATATAACTTTTAATATTTAGAAGATAATTTCATTAATAATTATATATTAATGATATTTAATTAATGATTTGTGATATTAAGTTTATTTAATATTTATATTAAATAAATAGTTTAAAAATGGTTTTATTTATTTAAAAATGATTTAAGGAGGATATTAAGAATTTAAAAATATTTTAAGTTATAATTAATGACTTTTAATATTTGAATGAATAGTACATTAATATTTAAATATTAATAGTAATTATTTAAAAATGATTTTAATTGTTTTAAAAATCATTTAAGGGTAATATAAGTGTTTTAAAAATAGTTTGAGTTATTATAAATAACTTTTATATTTTGGCAATGGTTTCATTAATAGTTTAATATAAATTAATTATTAATGATGATGAAATTGTTTAATGTTTAAATAATTTAATTATGATTCCGATGTTTGAATGTCATAGCCAGACAAACTAGCTGACTTGAGAACCGGATATGAAGTCCAGGATTTGATGAAAATTCCAAAAATGATTAAAAATAAAATGTCTGATATTTACAGATGTTGAAGTACAGAATAAGAGTCTTAGACTCAGTATTTACCCGATAAGGCTGTCGGTACACCGATAATTGTCAGAAATTGACTCGAACTTAGATATTTGAATGTGTTTATGATCGTTTATGATGTAATGACTATTAGAGATGTGTGATAATGTGATAAGACTATGTGCTGATTGTAATAGACAGTACTATGTGTTATGATATATTGTTCTAACCGAACGAATGATCTGATTATTGATAGGTTGTGATAAAGCGATAAAACCTAATTTGAGATTTGTAATCAGCAAATCAGGCAAGTATCTTACCTTTGCATTTCCTTTATGCAATGGACATGAGTAAGAGAGTTTAAGAATTCTTTTCTATTCCTGTACAGATTATGTACGCTTTGATTATCAACATGTTAGCTCAGATATATATTTTGTTCATTGATTTCTAAATGGTTATACAAGTGTCCCCACTTGGATAATCATGGCATTTATTCACATGTTGATACACTTTTTCAAATTACCCGTATATATATATGTTGAATTACATATTATTATTGAGCAAGATTAAAAACCTTCGGGTTTGGAACCAGGCATGTATGAACATCCCTATATGGGAAAATTTTTGCGCCCGAGGCGGACAGAATAAAACGATGAATTTCGTTCAGAGTTATGTAGTATTGATCAATACAGGGTACAACGGGGCTGATCACCCTCCATACCCGTAAGCTAGAGCGGTTTGCGGATGAATTTCTGCTAAACCTTTTCGAAAATGAAAAACAATGTTCATAGTATGTTTCTTAAACCCTATTCATGGGTAGAGCCAGAGCCAAATTTAAATAATTGTGAAGAGAGTTATTATGTGAATTTTTTATCCGTACATATTACTTCTCAACTTTCGATTCGTTGTAGAAGTGTTATGTAAAGAGAATACTTATATTCTTTCAGCTTATATATATAATTGCTATTACTTGCTGGGCACTCAAATGCTCATCCTTGTTTAAACAAATTGTTTTCAGTTACGTACGATCTACCTGAAGGCTCAGGCACGAACAAGGGAAAAGAAAAGCTGTTCGAATGAGATTTAGTATGAGTTAATGGTTATAGTTAGTAAGACAATGGAATCTATTGTCAGGTATTGTAAGGAATGTATTTGAAGGTCACGTACCTGGGGAAGTAAACTTTGATGTATGTAATTTGAGTTCGAATGTATTATTATTTAGTATTATTCAGCTTAAAGAAATGGTATCGTGGAGAACTGAGTTCGGGTTTCAAGTACCTAGATTTGGGGTCGCCACAGAGGGCTTGGGGTTCTAATTTTCTATGAGAAAAAGACGGGGAAACCCTGCACAATTCGCTCTGCACTCGCCAATACAGTGTATTTTCCCACTTTTAAACACATGTGAGCTCATATATAGCCTCTTTTGTACCCACAAAAGCCAGTGTTTACCCACTCTAAAGATATAGAAACCTTTTTTATCAGTCAGCTGTAAGCCTTCTCACACACTTTAGAGTCTTTCTCTTCATCTTTGCACACACCCTTCTACACGTTGAGAGTCGTGTTGCTAGCTTTTGCCCGGACTTTGGTTCGTGGTTTCATTCCAGCCTGTATATATTATATATATATAAATATATATTGACTAACATTATCGAGTTATGCCTCGATTGAGCCTAGACTTCGGTCTGTATCGTTTATTTGCTTTCCTATATATATATATATATATATATATATATATATATATATATATATATATATATATATATATTAACTGTGGTCGGACTTTGTTCGATGAGCCTGGATTTTATATCCGGTGCGTTTATTCGCTCATATATATATATATATATATATATATATATATATATATATATTTTGTCCCACCTAGAGTTTACTTCGTGGTGGTTGATCGCTTTTACAACTTTCTTTACATTTCGTCCGGTCTGGAGCTTACTTTGTGGCAGTTGACCTCATTTACAGCTTTATTTACATTCTGTCCCGCCTGGAGTTTCCTTCGTGGCAGTTGACCGTATTTACAGCTTTATTTACATTTCTGATCCCCATGGAGGTGCTTCATGGTTGGTGATCCTGTCTATATATATATATATTTATATATTTACAACTTATATATATATACCTGCTTACTACTTTCATATAAAAATGTAGTATTTTGTGAGCCTAGGAATCATGTGATCACAGATTCATCCCATTGAACCTAGATTCGGTTCCCGTGATGGACATTTTCAGCTGTAAGCAGCTTGTAAATTATTCTACGGTGTCTGAATTTCCTCAGATGGTTTCCAAACCCACGAGGAAGTCGGCATTATGTTTGTACATTATTTTTATACGGATGCCTCGCATCCGTCAAATAAAATCAATCAAGCCGATCACTTAATAAAATGGGACTGTAAAAGGTCTCAATTCCTATTGAGCATCAGGGTTTAAAAAACCTCTTTTATAAAATATCACTACCATATCTTGGTAAAAACTGAATTTTTACATAAATTCAGACCTTGTGTATATAGGTTCGAACGAGGTCTCGCACAACTTCCAAATAACATCACATTGACCCACCCACACACACACACACACACACACACACACACTCTCAGATAATAGTTTCTTGTAAAGAGGCGATCACCGTGGTAAAACGGATGTCGGGGGGTGCCTAATACCTTCCCCCCGCATAACCAAGTCCTCGGACCCTAAACAAATCTCGGTTTCATTGTCCCGTATAATAGTGTCACATCGCTGGGTCAATGTGCAAACCTTTTCTCGGTTGTGTTGGTACAACCATTTAAAAAACCAACGGGCAACTCTTAACAGTCCCATCGTTGACATTATACATGTCGGACCTTTTTCACTTGTTTTTCAACAAATCTCACCTAAAATGAGAACACCAAAGAACAAGTAATGGAAAGGGACATCCAAAAATCCTAACGTCGACAGGTGGCGACTCTGCTGGGGACTCCAGTAAGAGGACTTAAGCTGCTATTACAATCTTTTCAAAACTGTTATCTGCTTGTGTGTGGATGTTGCATTTACATTTGATGAATGTGTACGAATGCATTTCCTTATTGCACTTAGTGCTTCGCACCATAACTGCTTGTGATGCTAGTGTTTCGCACCATAACTGCTTGTGATATTAGTGCTTCGCACCATATCTGCTTGTGATATTAGTGCTTCGTATATGTCATCATTTTCATACTGTGAGACACGATGTATTTGAATGTTTGTTGTGTGGTCCCTCCACCAGGAAGCTATCCCGTCGGTGTTTGATTACTGGACTCGTGAGAAGTCTAATTCTCCGAGGCTCAGGAAAGGCACCACCGAAATTCGCTCCAGTTGAAAGACCGGATTAACTTCCCGTCAAGTAGATTGCAATGATTTGGTAAACCTTCATGCCAAAAAGCCGCGAGAGTAACCTAAGATAGGTTAGTCTCTGATAAACCCAAAACGAATGAAAGTCTCTTCATGCTCTCTCATTTCTATTACTTGTAAACACAATTAATTGAAATTTCATTCCATATCTATCTCCATGTAATGAGAAATATGAAGAAATGTGTACACATACATATTTAACATGCTACAAACAGCTGACATCAGTTTTACAGGATAAAATTCCTAAAATAAACACGTCACATAGCATGTTATTATATACATTCCTTAAAGACTAAACTATGTAAGTCTTTCGCAGGGAAGCAATCGGTCCCGTTACCAGTTTAAAGTCCAAGAAGGCACTGATCCCACCCTTAGGCATGGCTACACCGGGCCAACCTGATCCTACTCCTGTTTCCCGAGAGGAGTTTGAAGGATTAAGGAATCAGATAGCAGAATTGGTTGTCTTTCTAAAAGAACAAAGTAAAAATATGCAGGGCCAAACAATGCCTACTCAACCAGAGTCCTTCACAACAGGGGGCAGTCAGGGCATTGGTAAAAAGATGGAAACCCAGATACCTAAACCTCATTCCAATAAAGAAATCACAAATCTCAAGAATGATCGAGAAACTGGGGATATAAGAAAAAAATTCCAACAAATGGAGGATACAATCCGGTCAATTAAAGGGACTGGAAATTATGGGAGTGTCACCTATTCAGATCTCTGTATATTCCTAGGGGCTCAATATCATACCAAATTCAAAGTCCCAGAGTTTGAAAAGTACAATGGGGCAGGCGATCCCTATACACACCTAAAAGTGTACATTGGTGAACTGGGGTCTTATGCTGAAAATGAAAGCATCAGAATGCAACTTTTTCAAAAGAGTCTCACTGGAGAAGCTAAAGCCTGGTATGCCCAACTTGACAATGCCAAAATCCACAACTGGGAAGAATTGGCCCACGCCTTTCTAAATCAGTACAGTTTTTAGTCACAAATGGCACCAGATCGATATCAAGTGACTAAAGTGAAAAAGCAAAGTACTGAATCTTTCCAAGAATATGCCCAAAGGTGGAGAAATCTAGCAGCGCAAGTCATTCTATCAATGACAAAAACTGAGATGGTAATGACATTTATTGATATCCAAGAGGCTTTTTACTATGAGAGGAACCTAGCAGGCATAGGAAAGCCATTTGCGGAAATGATCAAACACGACAAAATGGAAGAGATGGGCCTGAAGGCAGACAAGATTAAAGACTTCACTGCCTTGGAAGCAGTCGCCAAACATATACAGACTAGAAAGTATGCGAGTGATCCCAAAGGGGTACCCGATAAAGGTAATGAACATGTATCCCTTGTTGTACAGGGGCAAGCTAGGAGACCAAACTACAGTCCCCCCATTTGGAAAATGCAAGACAATTTGCCATCTCCACAACATGTTGCATTCAACCAATACCCAGACAGGAAAAGAACATTTGAAAGAACAAAAAATCGGGTATTCACTCCACTGGGCAATTCCCTTGAACCTGTATTGGCGATATTAATGGATCACAAGAAAATTATCGAACTAGCTCCACCTCTGGAACCAGGGAGCAAAAGATACAATCCAAGCCAGAGATGTGCTTACCACTCAGGGTCTCCAGGACATGATACACATGATTGTTGTTCCTTAAAACATTAGATTCAAAATTTGATCGAAAGTGGCAGTATTGTGGTCGAACAACTTGACCAACAAAATGTCAACACCAATCTTCCATTGCGACATGATACAGAAGAAGTAAACATGATCGGATCAGGAAGTGCTGAAATGTATCCAATTCGTAAGTACATACGAAGGATGGAGGAATACCCCCCAAAGCATATAAAAAATGTCCTAGAGTGGGAAAACTTGGAGGAGGGTATGTCAGTAATGCAAAAATTGGATGCGATCCAGAATCAAGTGAACCTGCTGGCTAAGCTGATAGTGCGCCAACATCAGGAAACATGGCAATTTTTCACTCAACTATCATAAAGCCAATAGAAAAAGGACTCCACAATGAGCCAGGTAAATGAAGAAGATCAAAGCAGGCTGAAAGTAAAAGAAAATGGGGATGATAAAATTGTTAGAGGATCTCGCTAGAGGAAGAACCAATCGAGGGAATACAAATTCTTAAAGATGAAAGATCAAACAACCTCCAAAAGAGTCCGAAAATTCACCCCTCTAAGAAAATCCAAAAAAGAAATGCTACACTTTCTGATAAGCGAAGGAAGGATTACTGAGTTGCTGCCTCTTATAAAACCCAAGATAAAGAGTTATGAATCCACCAAGATATGTCTCTACCATTCTAACTCACTTGGGCATACAACTGAAGAATGCTGGTATTTGCGATATAAAATCAAGGATCTCATTGAAAATGGGGAGATGGATATAGAATTTCCCATGACCAAAAAAGGCCAAAAGGAAATAAAAAACTTAAGATGTCCAGTCGAGATAGGCAGTTCAAATGAGGCGAAGGCTATGAGCGACAATTCTGCCAGAACACAAGGTGGACTGATCCTAATGCAAGAAATGACAGAGGAGACAAAGGCATCCCCAAAGGAGATTCCCCCGCCAACATCAAACGTCCTATGTTTCCAAGATATCAACCACGTTCCTGATCTTATCACCTTGGATGATGCAGAGAAAATACTAATCCTTTCTGAGGAAGAAAAAACCAAAGAGGAAAGTTCTTTGCAAGAAATGCAACAACAGTTCGAGGAAGATTTCATGGTTGAATGCTTTGAAACCCATGAAAAAGGCGAAGGAATAGATGAAGAAAAAGGTGGTGAGATTATCGGGGAATCCAACCCATTAAAGAATCCAGAGTTCATCCCTTTTTGCAATGCGTCCATTTCAAGCGTCCCTGAGGAATGTACTAAATCAGGAAGCAATCAAGTTATGGCCACAAGCGAGGACATTCAGAATAAAGGGGTAAACTCTATCACGAGCCCTGAAGGCAACATAACCACTGACAACTGGACTATCAGGCCTCAACTAGCCGAGAAAATGTAGATCTAGGGGATAAAGTTGCGAGTTCCAGAAAATGTTGGAACGATATCACTTTCTTCGTAATATGGCTTTTATTTTCCATGCATTAAATAAATAAAAAAAAACATCTCTACACTCTTCTCACCACTTACCCCTTTGAACCTTTTCAAACCAAAGCCTGAACTACGAAAGACCTGATCTCCTCTTCACTAGGAGTACGTAGGCAGCCATCAATGGTGCGGTCAAACCAAACAAAAACCCAAACAAACCCTTCTCAAAACGATACACCCAGACGATGATTGCCCAGACGTAATGATCATCATTCGGGAGAAGGAGGGTGATGATAGCCCCTCCATCACTGCAGTCCACCAAGACTTTGCCCTCGATAATTGAAGCAGCACTCCTTGCATTAGCCGATGAGGGTAAAAAGGGAAGAAACTCTCTCTACCTTGTAGATAGCAATAACTGCTTACTTTTTATGTACAGTATTAGCAGTTACTTTTGTCATTACGGGCTAACACTTTGTGTGATTGAACAGTGTTATATACTAAGTGAAAGCATATTTTGTTTCAGGACTCTGAATTTAGATGTGCCTGTACTTGCTGATGAGGTGCCTATTCTCCCCAAGGACTGTAAATTTGATGTAAAGTTGGACTCAAACATGATGGAAATACAAGATTACTATGAGATACCTCAGGAGATCAAAAAATGGGTTGAAGACAAAACCAAGCCAAATCTTGATCAAACCACCTCTTTTTAAACCTCGAAACCTTAGAAAACCCCAAACAAGTCCAGATTGGTACGAACCTCACTCCAAACCAAAGGAATGATATGGTTACTCTATTCCTGGATGTGTTTGCATGGTCTCACGAAGACATGGTCTGTTATCCACTGACATTGTCATTCATCGCCTTCCCATTAGAGGGAAATTCAAGCCAGTCGGGCAGAAGCTCAGGCGATTAAAACCTGAGTAGAGGTTAAAAGTTAAAGAAGAAATTGTGAAACAATTTCAAGCCGACATCATCATGGTGTCAACATACCCTGAATGGCTATTCAACATAGTCCCCGTGCCGAAACCGGGAAGGGAGGTGCGAGTTTATGTGGATTATAGAGATTTGAATAAAGCTTACCTCAAAGATAGCTTTCATGTGCCGTTCATCCACATACTCATTGACAATATAGCTCGATACGACATGTACTCCTTTGCTGATTGCTCTACGAGGTACCATCAAATCATGGTTGCTGAAGATGATCATTAGAAAACTTCATTCATCACGCCTTGGGGAGCCCTTTGCAACATAAGATTGTCATTCGGCCTCATCAATGCCGGAGCTACCTATCAGTGAGCCATATGGCTCTTTTCCACGATCTAATAAGAAAAAAAATAAAAAATAAAATAAAATAAAAAGAAAAAAGAAAAAAATCTCTTCAAAAGGTTCTAGAGTCTCTGCTTTACCATCGACATGTTCTACAGATGGCTGCGGAGTTTGAAGAAAAATCCTTCCTCCACATTCTTTGAAATAAGAATGATTTTGCAGATGCTCTAGCTACTTGGGACTCCTTGATCAACATACATGACAATGAAGACATGCTAACCCTCACATTTGCCCAATAAAAGGCTTCAGCCTATGTGAATTACATCGGAGAAGTATCGGATGAACTACCTTCCATCTAGCACCGTTGATATCAATATATCAATGAGCACTCACAAGATAGATCTACACCTGCTGAGGCGAGCCTGACTGAGAAAAGGTGGATCCATCGACTTGCTATGAAATTCTACCTGATCGGAGATGCAATATACAAAAAAGATGCAGGACTATGTCTCCTCAGATGTCTGGACCAAGACCAAGCTCACAGACTCATGGATGAGATCCATGGTGTAGTATGTGGCCCAGACATGAGCGGCCCTCTACTTGTAAAGAAGATCCTACAACAGAGAAGTCCAACTACGACAGTTCAAACAACACGACTTGATTTTGAAAAAGATCGTTGGCAACCAAGCTCAGTCTAAAGGAAAATTCTCCCCGAACTGGGAAGGCCCATTTATTGGCAAGGAGGTATTGACAGGGGGCGCTTTCAGATTACAGGAAATGGACGGTGATGAATTTCCAAAGCTTATCATGTTGGACACCGTGAAACGGTACTATGTCTAAGGTTACCATCAAGCGAACATCCTGGTTTTAGATCATCAGATCACCAGTCATTCCGGTTCATTAACCCTTTACCACATACAACTCCTTTCCACGCTTTGCCCCTCAGGGAAACATCATTTCAAGCCAGCAGCCTAGCTTCACTGCGATCATACCACTTAGGTTATCCCACCGCGAATTGAACCTCTTACGTTTGTAGTTTAGCTACCCATACATGGGATCAAACTTTTCATACCTCCAGTTTATCCTCAACCTAGGATCAAACTTTCTTTTCCCCGCACTCTGACCTTCACATAGGATTACACTTTTCATCTCTCCCTGAGGGGCGAACTAGGTCAACCTGATCTCCCCAATACACGGGAGTACGTAGGCAGCCATGTTATATGGTCCGGTCTCACCACAGAAAAACAAAAACAAACATACTCACTGCCCATCCATCAAGGAGGAGTTCAGAATACATCCAGATCACAAAGTCTTGGAGAAACAAGTGAATATCAAGCAAGTAGCAGGGCATAACTAAAAGGGAAGTGAATCAACATATATTTCCCTGCCATATATAATGATTTTTAATATATACAATGTGTACTATACATGACAAAATAGCTAAGCTAGTCTATGCAGGAAAATACAAGCCCATCTACAAATCAGTGTATATGCGGGCTATCAAGTCAAACATGAATTCCTTCTCAAAAGAAGGAGGTAACACTGTGATCTCCTACCTAAGGGTTTCTACACGAGCCAACAGATCCACTGCCAACTATATGCGATATCTTGGGTGGATATAACGTCATCCCGCTCAGCAACAACGATATCCCTATGAGTTAGAGCATCATCTCTCTAACAAAGCGACATATTTACCAGAAAGAGCTGTCAACATGAAAGCCCACATCCACTACCTGTTCACCAGATGGTACAGATCTCGGTGTCTTATCAGCTCATCTATCAAAGAAACTATCCCAGACAACAAGCGAGGCTGGGGTAATTTCAAAATTAGCGACAACCGGATAGTGGATCCCTTATAACAAGATCGGGGGAAATCTCGGACGCAGCAACAACTCAACACTGGGGAATTTATCAATCATCCTAAAATGGAAAATGCATCAGTTAGCACCATCAGCACGGTCCATCATAATCTCAATGGCGATTCAGATATTATTCACTCACGACTTCATCAACAAAGAGAGTTTCTTATATGAACCCTCAGCATCAACATGCGAAAGGACTGGGGCATTTTTCCAATTCCAAGAAATGAAAGGAGTTTAAGGCGAGATCAAGCTTCTCATCAAAAAGAAAGGGGTGAATTCCTGAAAGAAATCATAGTGACATAAGCGTGCCCCTACGAAAGAAGGGGAAACTTCTCCAAAAAGTTCTTAACTTAGAAGTAGAAGGTCAACAACGAAAGGCCTAGCGAATGAAATCTACACCATCAACATGTGTTAAGTCCTCACAAGCTAAGGCCTCTACACCGACATTTAAATCTGGGTAGCGAAAGAATGAATTACACCCTCTAGGGATTTCAGCGACATTTAAGTCATCAGTTTAGCCAGGTTACGAATCAAACACTTTAGGAAATGGGGCACAGGTACCAAACAACGAAATAAAACTCCAAATCACCTCAAGATGGATGAGACATCGGGTGGTTGTCATGAATCTAACGTAACATCAGGCGAAGTCTAGTGAAGTAATTCGTGGAATATTACTTCACCGAAGGTATCGAAAGATCTGGTATCCTAAACCATTACCATCAATACAGCGTGACATCAACACAGTTCAGTGATAAAAGCTTCGTATACCACCGTTTGAGTGGGAACCAGAAAAGTTTGGCGATTAAGAGGATAGGCACCGTTGCAAACTACCCGCGAATACATCGGGAGGGTCTGGTGATTTCAGAGCGTCGTCCCCATCTGAGATGAGGAAAACATCTCAACTTATCTTCATTAAACAAGCATAAGCGATTAAATACCAAACCATTAAAGTCAACACCAGCATCTGCAGCAGCAATGATCAGTAAAAGGTAAAGCAATTTGCGAATATATTTTAACATTCAATATTCATTACATTGCGATTTGCAATTTTGCGATATGCGATATGCGATATGCGATTTGTGATGCGATATACGTAATGCGATATGCGAAATACGATGTGCGAGTTGCGAAGTGCGATTTGGCCAAATGCAAAAAGCGATGTGCGATGTGTGAAATGCGATGTGCGATTTACGAACTACGATTTGTAAAAAAAATTTCATATTCATTATAAACATTCACTACAATGCGATTTACATCATTGAAAATACCTAGTCATGTTTCAAGTGTCTACTAATCTTTATCATGTCCATTCCATTGCATTGCATGAACATGATAAAGAGGGGCATCTATAGACACTCGAAATTTTGCTTTATTGTTACTAACTATGCAGGAGGACAAAAATGACTTCTTCACACTCCAGAGATAACCCTAGAGGATCACAACATCAATTCCAACCCCGGAGATAACCCCGGGAGATCCAGTTTCCAACCCCGGAGATAGCCCCAGGAAATCAGGTTCCAACCCCGGAGATATTCCCGGGAAAGTCAGTTTTAACCCCGGAGATATCCCCGAGAGATCAAGATCAAAGCCTGGAGATAACCCCAGGAGGTCAAGCCAACCTTAGAGATGAACCCGAGGATATTCAAAGTCAACAGCAAGCCAACCTTAGAGATAACCCTGAGAAACGACTGCTACAACTGCGCAAAAACCAGAGATAACCCTGGGAGGAGGAAAATGGTCATTTTTCCAACTAAACTTCACTTCAAATAAAATATACTCATTTCTACTCAAAATACTTCAAAGGAAGTCCCACAAGAGCGATATCTTAACTCCGGAGCGCAAACTACCCAAAATAGCTCACCGGATTGCCTGACAAAAACCCGGGAATGCCATTTCGTTCATGGACCCATCTTCCTGAAATCAAAAAGGTCAAATCATATGTCATTGTGTAGCTCTCGGAAATAGCTTTTTGGAATGGTATGGCACGCTTCCACCGGACTTTCGGATTGAAAGTTATGAGCGACTGAACGAACAGCGCGTACGTACTTCGACACGGCAGGACGCACACTGCCCGGGGCACCACGGGAAGCCGCAGGTACACCTGCTACTAGGTGCCGCAGGTAGACCTGCGGCTCCTCCCTCTATAAATAGAGGGCTTGGGGTGCTGATTTTGTAAGAGAAAAAGACGGGGAAACCCTGCACAATTCACTCTGCACTCGCCCATACAGTGTATTTTCCCACTTTTAAACACCCGTGAGCTCATATATAGCCTCTTTGTACCCAAAAAAGCCAGTGTTTACCCACTCTAAAGATATAGAAGCCTTTTTTATCAGTCAGCTGTAAGCCTTCTCAAACACTTTAGAGTCTTGTTCTTCATCTTTGCACACACCATTTTACACGTTGAGAGTCGTGTTGATTGCTTTTGCCCAGACTTCGGTCCGTGGTTTTATTCCAGTCTATATATATATATATATATATATATTTACTAACATTATCGAGTTATGCCTCGATTGAGCCTAGACTTCGGTCTGTAGCGTTTACTTGTTTTCCTATATATTTATATATATGAACTGTGTGTCGGACTTTGTTCGATGAGCCTAGACTTCGGTCTGGTGCGTTTACTCGCTTTTATATATATATATATATATATATATATATATATATATACAGTCCATTTCTTAGGCTCAACCTTATTGAGCTCACCTCGAGCTCACCCTGCCTTTTTTTTTTATAAAAAAAAACATAAAACATTTTTTTTAAAAACTTTCAATTCCAAAAATTATTATTCATTTTTTATTAGTTATGTTTTTTTATATAAAAAAAATGCAGGGTGAGCTCGAGGTGAGCTCAATAAGGGTGAGCCTAAGATCCTTTTCGTATATATATATATATATATATATATATATATATATATATATATATATATATATATATATATATATATATATGAACTGCGGTCGGACTTTGTTCGATGAGCCTGGATTTTATATCCGGTGCGTTTATTCACTTATATATATATTGTCCCACCTGGAGTTTACTTCGTGGTGGTTGATCACTTTTACAACTTTCTTTACATTTCGTCCTGCCTGGAGTTTACTTCGTGGCAGTTGACAGCATTTACAGCTTTATTTACATTATGTCCCGCGTGGAGTTTCTTTCGTGTCGGTTGACCGTATCTATAGCTTTATTTACATTTCTGATCCCCCATGGAGGTGCTTCGTGGTTGGTGATCCTGTTTGTATATATATATTTACAGCTTTTATATATATACCTGCTTACTGCTTTCATATATAAATGCAGTATTTTGTGAGCCTAGGAATCATGTGATCACAGATTCATCCCATTGAATCTAGATTCGGTTCCCGTGATGGACATTTTCAGCTGTAAGCAGCTTGTAAATTATTCTGTGGTGTCTGAATTTCCTCAGATGGTTTCCAAACCCACGAGGAAGTCGGCATTATCATTGTACATTATTTTTATACGGATGCCTCGCATCCGTTAAATAAAATCAATCAAGCTGATCACTTAATAAACTGGGAGTATAAAGGTCTCAATTCCTATTGAGCATCAGGGTTTAAAAAACTTCTTTTATAAAACATCACTGCCATATCTTACTAAAAACTGAATTTTTACATAAATTCAGACCATGTGTATATAGGTTCGAACGAGGCCTCGCATAACTTCTAAATAACATCACATTGACCCATACACACACACACACACTCAGATAATAGTTTCTTGTAAAGAGGCGGTCACTGTGGTAACACAGATGTCGGGGGGTGCTTGACACCTTCCCCCCGCATAACCATGTCCCCGGACCCTAAACGAATCTCGGTTTCACCGACCCATATAACAGTGTCACATCGCTGGGTCAATGTTCAAACCTTTTCTCGGTTGTGTTGGTACAACCATTTAAAAAACCAATTGGCGACTCTTAACAGTCCCATCATCAACATTATACATGCCAGACCTTTTTCACTTGTTTTTTCAAACAAATCTCACCTAAAATGAGAACACCAAAGAACAAGTAATGGAAAGGGACATCCAAAAATCCCGACATCAACAGATGTCTTTTGGGTTGTGCAACGTTCCAGCCACTTTTCAGAGATGCATGATGGCTATATTTTCAGATATGGTAGAGCAGAATGTGGAAGTATTTATGGATGACTTCTCAATTTTCGGAGACTCGTTTGACCTATGTCTCAGAAACTTGGTGATGGTGTTAAAGAGATGTGTTTAAACAAATCTGGTACTAAACTAGGAAAAATGCCATTTTATGGTACAAGAAGGAATCATACTTGGACACAAAGTGTCAAAGAAGGGACTCGAGGTATATAGGGCAAAGTTGGAAACCATAGAGAAATTGCCACCGCCTACCTTAGTAAAAGGTGTTCGTAGCTTTCTGGGTCATGCAGGTTTCTACCGCAGATTTATCAAAGACTTTTCCAAGATAACTAAACCATTATGCAATTTATTGGAGAAGGATGTACATTTTATCTTCGATAAGGCTTGCGTGTCGGCATTCGAGCATCTGAAAGGAAAATTAACATCAGCACCAATTATTACTGCTCCAGATTGGGAATTGCCATTTGAGATGATGTGTGATGCCAGTGATTACGCAGTAGGGGCTGCGTTGGGACAAAGGAAAGAGAAGATGTTACATGTTATTTACTATGCCAACAAGACCCTTATAGATGCACAGTTGAACTATACCACCACGGAGAAAGAATTACTAGCAGTAGTGTACACCTTTGATAATATTTGAGCTTATTTGACCGGCACAAAGGTGATAATGTATACGGATCACGCTGCTATTCGACATTTAGTGGCGAAAAAGGATGAAAAGCCTTGGTTGATCAGATGGATTTTACTACTGCAGGAATTTGATTTGGAAATCAAGGACAGGAAGGGTACTGAAAAACCAAGTGGCGGACCACTTATCGTGACTTGAGAATCCGAAAAGGGAAACAAACGACATGGTGTTAATTAATGAATCTTTTCCAGATGAACAGTTGTTTGTGGTGAAAGGGGAAGTTCCATGGTTTGTAGATTATACGAACTATTTGGTAAGTAAATTGCTACCTTCCGATGTGGTGGGCTATCAGAAGAAGGAATTTCTGCATGATGTCAAATGGTACATATGAGATGAGCCTTATTTGTTCAAACAATGTTCAGATCAAGTTATACGAAGGTGTGTTCCATATATCGAGACCGAGTGGATTATGCAGGATTGTCATTCTACAATGTACGGTGGACACTATGGAGGTGAAAGAACAGCGGTGAAAATACTACAAGCGGGATTCTACTGGCCGATAATTTTTAAGGATGCGTACAATTTTCTCCAGCAATGTGATAAATGTCAGCGAATGGGGAACATTTCTAAAAGGAATTAAATGCCATTAAATACAATCTTAAAAGTCAAAATTTTTGATGTATAGGGGATTGATTTTATTGGACCGTTTGTTTCCTCTTGCAAAAATCTCTACATTCTGCTTGCTGTTGATTATGTCTCAAAATGGGTAAAAGTGGTAGCTCTTCCGATAAATGATGCTAAGGTTGTCCTCAGATTTTTACACAAAAATATCTTCACGAGGTTTGGGACTCCAAGGGCTATCATCAGTGACGAAGGTAGTCACTTTTACAACAGGCAGTTTACAGCTTTGTTGGCTAAATACGGGGTGAAACATCGCATCGCTACAACATACCACCCATAAATGAATGGCCAAGCAGAAGTGTCATATCGAGAGGTCAAGAGAATTCTGGAGAAAGTGGTAAATCCCACATGAAAAGATTGGTCATTGAAGCTAGATGATGCAGTATGGGCTTATAGGACAGCGTATAAAACACCGTTAGGAATATCACCTTTTCAGCTCGTATATGGAAAAGCTTTCCACCTTCCCATGGAGCTAGAGCATAAAGCATATTGGGCCATTCGAAAGCTAAATTTTTGATTTAACAGCTGTCGGGGAGAAACGCCTTTACCAACTCAATGAGTTGGATGAATTCATACTGCAGACATACGAGAATTTGTAACTTTAAAAGGAGAAAGTGAAAAAATGGCATGATCAAAAAATCATTGAGCGAGCATTTGAACTAGGAAAAAGGGTTTTACTGTACAACTCCAGACTTAAACTTTTTCTTGGAAAGCTGAAAGCAAGATGGTCAGGACCATTCACAGTGAAAACTATTTTTTCGCATGGTGCAATCGAAATATTCGATACGTCACCCGATAAGCCTTTTAAGGTTAATGGTCAGTGTTTAAAACATTACTATGGTGGTGAGGTAGACAGACAGAAATTTGCCTCAATTCTTTCTTCAACATGAGCTTCAGAGACAGTCAAGCTAATTGACTATAACTTAGCGCTGGATGGGAGGCAACCCAATATTTTTCTTATCTAAAATTTCTCTTTCACTTTTTGTTTATTTCGTTGATTTATTACTTCCTAAGTTAACACATTTACATAATAGCTGACAATATAGGGGAGCGTGAATCTGGATTCCATAAAATGATGTATATGATAAAAAAAAATTCTGATGCCGTTTGTTGATGAATTGAAGGTGCCATGGATAACACACATTTCTTTCTTGATGCACCTACAAATTGCATACAACACTGCAAAATAAAGGATTACGCAGCCGCGCGAGGCATAAAGCACATGATCGCATGCCTGCGTGCAGCACAGAGCATACCAATCTAGCCATTCGCGCGCCCGCGTTTGAATTGCATAGTCAAGCCGCGCGGCCGCGCGTTATCGTAGACCTGGAAAAAAAATTTAAGTCACAAATCCGAGTTGCGGTCTGAATTGGGTTTATCCTCCACTATAAAAGCCGCAACTTATTATATCTCCTATATCCAGACGGCTAAGTAACTCTTATCACAGTTCGTACCCAACCATCACGTTCCTGACATAATTTTAGGGTTCTTTGTGGGGTGTGAAGCACTAAATCTGAGGAACATTCATCCAAAATTCATTCCCATTATCTCTATCATCCCCACATGGGTCCACAATGAACACGTGCAATCTCACTCTCATCTTCATCCGAATTTTCTTCCGATCACCAGGAAGAGGAGGTCTTGGACGAGAGCAGATTTGTCAGTTTGGAAGCACAACAAGACTATTATCGGAGTATGGCCAAATCTCTTATGAAATAACGGGGATTCCAACCAGCAAAACAGGATGGCCAAATTTAGGAAATGATACGCGAACGAGATTGGGCGATACCTACCGAGTGGGCGATTATTTTGTGGGGAATCATCAAAGGGAAGTACATTGATATCGGCCTATTAATCCACAGAAACATGCTGAAGTATATGCGTGGGAATAGAAATGGAACTATTCCGCATGCGTTAATGATAGACATGCTCTGTACTCAACAAGGAATCCAATGACATAATGAGCTGCTGCAATACTCACACCATGTAATCACTAATGCTACTATTGCGAATTTCAAGGAGTGGACAGGTGGTGTACTGCATCCACGCGAACTAGGATTCATCCTTCATCCCATTTTTCTAGATCAACAACAACCACCCCCACAAATAGACAAAGCAGGCCCATCCACTTATGCGCGTGCCACCAATGGCGATCGACAGCTCCGAAGGTTGGAGCGCAAGGTCGATGCCATGTACGACAATTTGGGCACATTTGCGATGGGACTCACAAGGGCTTTAGCTGAAGTGTTTGCGCAACAAAGAACAACACAAGAATGGCCTCAGTTTGGAACCGTAACACCATATCCACTATAATTAGGGGAGTTTTCATACCTTTTACCTTCATTCAATTGGGACATTGAATATTTTAAGTTTGGGGGTATTAGGTAGTAGTTAGTATTTTTTTATTATTAGTTTTGCATGATTAATTTTACATAATTCATATAGTTTTGCATGATTAGTTTAATTTTTATATGCATGTTTAGTTTTACATTTTAGCACATAGTTGCATCTTGCCGTTTAAAAAAATATTTGTCTAGCCAATAATGAGAATGAAGTTTTTAAATGAATTCTGAATATTTTGGATAACATGAGCTGAGTTATAACGTTTTAAACAAAGAAATTCATAATGCTATATACATGCTCTCGGTTTGCACAAATGGGTTCGCAAGCAC
The DNA here is from genome assembly GCA_020205505.1 of Panax japonicus. Taxonomy (NCBI): domain Eukaryota; kingdom Viridiplantae; phylum Streptophyta; class Magnoliopsida; order Apiales; family Araliaceae; genus Panax; species Panax japonicus. The sequence continues at coordinate 49,450,586 of CM035107.1, forward strand.
TTGTAGGTATAAGAAACACGTGTGTTTTGCTCGACAGAAAAATGTAGTGTTAAAAAGAGAAATATGTGAAAAGTTGCTTGTAGACTGTATAAAACATCGATTTTTAACTCTGGGAAAACATGGGTATCTATGAATAAAAAAAAGAAAAAAAAAGAAAAGTAGAAATAGCATGGCTAGTCTTATTTCGGGGCCCTGGCTACTTGAGTAAGTACGCCCGAGGGGAGTCTCTACACCTAGCGCCCTAAGGTCTTTCATGGTCTGGGAGTCGTTGGTCGAAAGCTCACTAAGGGGTAGCAGTGTGCCTAATGGAGTAAGACATTGCACAGTCATCTAGAAAAAGAAAGAATAGAAAAATAGCAATAAACACCGCGAGAAAGAGCAAATTCGCCCTCGTGAGTAGAATAAAGCAGATAAACTCATTATTGAACCTTAATTTATTTTAAGATGTTGGAATAGTTCAAGTCGCATATATAAATATAAGTCTTGATTGATGCTATATTTTTTTTTGGGTTGAGCATGATAGCATGAGCATTCTACATCTAAATCAAGTACTGGGCGAACACAACACACACACACACAACATCTGTATAGCATTGGTGAATTGTTTGAGTATATGACATTGTGCATGTAGTTTGGTTTAAATTTGTATTCTCAAATCTAGAATGTCTATAATGGTTGGGATAATGTGAGAATTAAGTGCATAGTAATGTAGTTGCATCATTTATTAATCATTAGTATGCATTGCTTGAGGGCAAACAATGGTTCAAGTTTGGGGGTATTTGATAAGTAGGTTTTTTACCTATTTATGGAGTACCAATTCATGTGAACTATGCCCATCACAAGCACATTTTAGTTTGTTTTAGCTGCATTTCATGTTAATTTGCATTGCACGTTCTTAAAACTCCATTTGGTGAATAAGTGCAGGAATCGGCCTATTTTGGTGGTGTTATGGAGCATAAGGCAAATGGATGCTTGAAACGAGGTAAAAGGATGGGATATGTATGGCATGAAGGTGCATTGGTGCAAGGATATAAAGCATGACTGATCAAGCAGCAGCAGCAGGAAAAAAGGAACCAGGATCTGCAGATTTCAAGCTGCGAGGCCGCGCAGGAAAATAGCCTTAAGAACGCGCGCTCGCGCGATTACCCAGCCAGATCTTGGATGTTACTACAAGTCTGGCGGCCGCGAGAAATACAAGCCTATGGATCGTGCGCCCTCGTGCGAGATCAGCCAACCATACGAACCTACTGCAAGTCTCGCGGCCGCGAGACTATCATGCTGGAAGAGCGCGCGGCCACGCGCAATGTCTGATGCTACTGATGTGTTTTTTTGTTTCCAAATTTTAAAGGTTGTATTTGATTTAAAATGACTCCTGACTGGTGTCAAGGGTATCATTCGACATTTTATTAGTTTTTCACGTAACTTTACATCGTAATTAGGGTTTTTACTCTCTAGAGAGGATTCCAACGTGGAAGGAGGCTATAACTCTACTTTTCTACTCCTTCTTGGGATTTCTCTACGAGAGAGGATTATTAATATTAGTTTTTGCTGGAATCTTATGAGGATTGAATATTGATGTGTATTCAGCAATTGGGTTTGATAGTTTCATCTTTTAATTGTTGATTATTGATCATGTTTAACTTTGATCCCATAATGGCTTTTGGTTCAGTCATTAACTAAACTCCATTATGGCATTCTAACGGATTTTATTATGTAGTTTGATTGCACACTTAAATGCTGGGTTATTTTGCATATTATATGGAATGTCTGTCATGATTGTTTTGCATACATAAATGCTTGATCACCATTCGTTTCAGTATTTGTATGGAATTGACAATGAACATTCAAATATAGACTGTAATCATGATAGTATACATATATAGGGCTGTGTTATATGGCTTATATATTTCGTGAACCAGATAGACATATACTGTTTCATCGTATAAGTTAAGATAAGAGCTTGAACTTAAAATCAATATAGTTGAAATTTCACATAGATATATAGTGATGTTAGTTATATTGATGATTACATAGAGTGTATCATCTGTGGATGTTGTGTATGTAGGTCTTAGTGCATTGAAAAATGGCTAATATTCTTTTAGTGCTCTTGGCTACTTTCCTATGATATGTTAACAAGTCAAGCATGATAGTGGCGATTGAATGAAATATTGAATGAAGTTAGAATCCCATTAGTTCTAATATCATTTATTATATCGTTTATATTGTTTTATTTGTTATTTGCAATTCAAGAACAAACCAAGTTTAATCCATAGTGTGAGCATATGAATATAGTGATTTAATTAATGAATAGTAGTTTAAGTTAAACAACTTTCTCTATGGGATCGATACTTTACTTGCTCTGTATTACTTGTTGACGCATGTATGCTTGCATGAGTTAGAGCTCTTTTGTAAGTCGTAAAAAAGAGGCAATAATAATCATGACCGTAATGTTACAAATGATGTGGTAAAAGTCCTTATTATCCGTAGTGCATTGATGGACAGTTGGTGGCATGATCATGACCATTGATGAATACACAAATATCCTTAGCCCGTAGTGCATGGATAATTTATGGTCGTGATACTAATGAATATCCTTGGCCGTAGTGCAAGGATGATGTGGATTATTTATTAAGCTGAGTCTCAGCGATAAAAGTGATGAAAAAACTTTTAAATCACAGAAGATAGTAGATTTTATTCTCTACTTGACTCTTCTAATGGATTGCTTGTTCCGGTGCAGTTAAACTTGATGTTTATTATATTTTATCAATTTAACACTGTTGAAGGCTAATGATAATTTATTCTGCATTATCTTAGTCATAATATTTCTTACTGGGCTAGTTGAGCTCACCCTTTCTTTCACTGTCCTCTTCAGGAAATGAGAGCGTAGCCAAGACTAGTCAGGGAACGGAGTGACTGTCTAGATGATAACATTAGTAATCCTCATTATTCTATTAAATAGTGTGACAATAAATGTAATGAGGACACCATTGAGTGTGGATATTGTCTAGATAACAATATTCTTATTAAAACTCTTAGATTATATTTTGTCGTATTTTACACGACTGTTGTATAATTACGTTGTATTTGGATTTTGTACCATGTATTTGGCGACTCAAGATGGGTGATGTATACCTATTTTGGGGGCGTCACAAATAACCTATTGGGTTACACACATAGAACGTTATTAAAAGGGAATTAATTTAAATTGTAAAGATTTAAATATGTCAATATGATTGATAGTATTTAAATTAATAGGATAATATATATATATATATATATAGGTATATTAATTAAGTAAGGCTTAATTAAGATATATATAAATTCAAATTTTAATAATGGGTTTTGATTAATTCCTCTTAACTGCTATATATATGATATATATCAGTCATTTTAGGGATTACGTCAAAATACAAAACCCTAGCCGCTCTTAGAGAGAGACTAGAGAAAATAGTTTCAAAAATTCTCATCCTTGGTGGCTAGTATTACGGTTCCTTCTTCTGCAGATCGTAAGACGATTCGCGGAGCGTTCTTGTGGATACCATAGAGACGCAGTTCATTTGGATTGCGATGGAGATTTGATCGCATCAATTCTTGCTTCATAATCGGTATATAATCTTTTACACACTGAATTAATTTTGGTTTTGAATGGATCCTGTTTAGGTTTTGGATTATTTTGTTCAATTTATTTTCCACTGTGCATTACGTTGATGTGCCAAAAACCCTGTAATATTTTCCAACTCTGGAGGTAGAGCTACTTCATAAGCCACTTGAATTTATCCCTTCCCAGGAGAAATTTTTAGGAAAACGAAAGTTCCTATTTCAAATTCGCGATTATGCCTATGTTGATCGGCATACTTTTTCTGTGTGTCTTGGACTGCTACCAATCTTATCTTGATGAGTTTGATAACCTCAGCAGTTTGTTGTACCAGTTCTGGTCCTAACAGTTGGTGTTCACCGACTTCATCCCAGCACAATGTAGTTCTGTAATTTCTACCGTATAATGCCTCGTAAAGCGGCATGCCGATTGTTCATTCGCTTTCAGCATAACTTCCAACGTTTGGATTGTTCATTCGCTTTGCCTGTCGGTTTGCGGATGGTATGCTGTACTCGTTCGCAATTGTGTTCCCATACATTCTTGTAGTCTCTTCCAGAAGTTTGACATAAATCGCGGATCTTTATCTGACACAATTAACACTAACACTAACACTCCATGCCTAGAAATGATCTCTTTAACGTACAACCTTGCCAATTGATTAAGATTGAACCTAATCTTTATTGGTAAAAAGTGTGCTGATTTTGTCAGTTTGTCCACTATCACCCAAATCGCATCGCATCCTCTCTTAGTAGTTGGAAGACCCACCAAAAAATCCATTGTGATGTGTTCCCACTTCCAATCCGGTATTTCTAACGGTGGAAGTAATCCGCTTAATCTTTGATGCTCGGCCTTGACTCTTTGACATATCAAGCATTTCGCGACACATTCTGTAACATCTCTTTTCATGTTCGACCACCAAAAATGTCGCCGAAAATCTTGATACATCTTCGTAATTTGTGGATGAATCGAATATCTTGTGTTGTGTGCTTCGGTCAAGATTTCGTCTTTAAGCTCTGGTACTGCTGGAACCCAAATTCTTCCCTCGAACCGTAGTAGTCCTTTGATATCGATCTTGTATTTTACATCACTACCCTCAACCACTTTCTCTTTGATCGTTTTACACTCTTTATCTTGTAGTTGAGCATTCTTCACTTTGTCCACCAAAGTTGGACTAGCTTCTATCTTGTATAATCGTTCATCGGATTCCTTTGGAAATTTTATTTCCAACTCTAGTTTTGCCATTGCTGATATAAGCTCCTCCTGAGTGGTTATCAACATCAATTTTTCCCGACCTTTTCTACTTAACGCATCTGCAACCACATTTGCTTTGCCCGGGTGATAAAAGATCTCACAATCGTAACCTTTTATCAATTCCATCCATCTTCTTTGACGCATGTTTAGGTCCTTTTGTATGAAAATATACTTCAGACTTTTATGGTCTGTGTAGATCTCACATTTTTCTCCATAGAGATAGTGTCTCCATATCTTTATAGCAAATACTACTGCAGCCAATTCCAAATCATGAGTCAGATAACCTTTCTCATAATCCTTCAGTTGTCTTGATGCATACGCAATAACTTTGTCGCTCTTCATAAGAACACAACCCAATGTTTTATGTGAGGCATCACTATACACCACAAAGCTTCTTTAAATCTTGAAAACTCTCTTCACACTTCTCCGTCCAAATAAATTTTATCGTTTTCCTTGTCAAATTTGTTAGCGGAGTGGCTATCTTAGAATTTTTTTGAATAAATCTTCTATAATAACCGGCCAGTCCCAAGAAACTCCACACTTTCGACGATGTTCTTGGTTGTTCCCAATTGATTACAACTTCCACTTTTGATGGATCCACTGAAATCCCATCTTTATCAATCACGTGCCCAAGAAATTGTACACGATCCAGCCAAAATTTGCACTTAGAGAATTTTGTGCACAAATTTTCTTTTCTTAGTGTTTCTAATGTCAAACGTAAGTGTTCTACGTGTTCTTCTTGAGTTTTGGAATACACCAGAATGGCATCGATGAATACCACTACAAACTTGTCTAAGAATGGTTTAAACACCCTGTTCATCAAATCCATGAATACAGCAGGAGCATTGGTTAAACCAAAAGACATCACCAGAAACTCATAATGTTCATACCAAGTTTTGAATGTCGTTCTAGGTATATCCTCCTTCCTCACTTTCAATTGATTATACCCACTTTTCAAATCTATTTTCGAGAAGTATTTAACACCCATCAACTGATCAAACAAGTCATCCATTCTTGGTAACGGGTATTTATTTTTAATAGTGACTTTGTTTAATTCCCTATAATTAATGCAAAGACGCATTGACCCATCCTTCTTCTTCTTCACGAATAACTCCGGTGCTCCCCACGATGATACACTTGGTTGAATATACTTGTTTTCTAGCAACTATTGCAATTGCACCATCAGTTCCTTCATCTCTAGCGGAGCCATTCTGTACGGGGTCTTCGATAATGGTGTTGTTCCCGGCGCTAAGTCGATCACGAACTCAGTTTCTCTGTCAGGCGGAAGTCCTGGCAAATCCTCCGAAAACATGTCCTCAAATTCCCTCACCACTGGTATCACTTCCAGTTTCACATTCTTCTTCTGAGTGTCGACTATGTAAGCTAAATAGCCCACACAGCCTTGACTCAACAATTTCTTGGCCTGCATAATCGTCAGACATTTCATTTGTCTAGGCGACTTGCGACCATAGAATACAACCTTTGACGGGGTCACAAGGTTTACACACTTCTTTTGGTAATCAATTACCGCTCCATATTTGAATAGCCAACCCATTCCCAAAATAACATCAAACTCTCCAAGTCTAATCGGAATCAAATCTACCATCAAGATATTCTCCTTAATGTTCACTGTAAGATCCCAACTTTTATGAATAAAGATTAATTTTTCTCAAAATATATTTTTGAATATTATGGTGTGGATATGATATAATGTTATAGTTGTGGGTAATATTTACAAAGAAAGCAAGTGGTTATATAATATTCGATTGGTCGGAGAATATTCGTTTTAACAGGGAATATTCGTACGACGAAACAATCATTTGTGGACCCCACAACGGAAGTATTGTCGTAGTTAGAAAACGTCAAAATTATCTTTTTATAAAAATAACGGTGAAAGTTTTACCGTTAAACTGTTGAACTACCCGGTAGTAATACAGTAATACGCGTGGTTAATGTGACAACCCAAGAATTTGGACAATTTATGAAAATCTTAAATGATTGATTTAAGGTCAAATAATAGACCTAGACATGAAATAAGTGTATGGAATTGGCAGTTATGTAATGAAATTTTAAGAATTTCAAAAGTTTTGGACAAGACTTGAATTATGTGATAGACTGTGAGTGATAGTCTAGTAATGAGGTATAAGATTATGATAGATTTAAAATTATTTTGAAGAATTATCAGGGATAAGTATCGAAGTGAATACTAGTTGGTATATTTGATTATATATGTGAACCGTAATGATTTGAGATCAAGGATTGATCAGATAAGTTATAACTTTAGCAAAACCCTAAAGTTATGTTAATCATACGTTTATTAAGTTAGAAAAATCTAACGAATTGTTAGAAACCTTAACGGTACGCTCAGAAAATTTAGTTTTAGTTTCGGGAATCCAAAACCCTAAATTTATGATACGAATATGGTGATTAAGTTAGAAAACCCTAACGTCTGATGAGAAAACCCTAGAAAACGGTTCTGAAAACCCTAGTTTCAGTTTCGAGAATTTGAAACCCCAATTTGGGAATCCTAATGCAGAGTATTAAACCCTAAGGGTTAAAAAGTTGTGTGTAAGGAATATGAACATTAGATGATGGTTTATATTTGTTTATTATATAAACAAACAAAAGAAACAAGTGTAATCCTAATTATATATTAGGAATGAAGGACTTAATAACTTAAGGTTTATGGGAAAAGAGAATTGTGGTATTTAGAATACTTACTAATTCTAGGAAACTTATTTTATATATCTCAAATGATTAATTTTATAACCTAATTATAGCAAGTCTAATTGGGTTAAGGAAATAGATGTGCATGATCAAGGATTGGTGTTATAATGGAGAAAGTAAAAACCCTAAGTAAATGATTTGGGTTGGATAAGAATTTAAGGTATTAGACTATGTATATGTTATAGCTCTAGTATTGGTGAATGAAATTTGTTAGAGGACCAAGCAATACATTAAAAGAATGACTCAATTTTTAGCCCAAGTGGTAGAGGAATTTTTGGACAATTGTTGAATCAAATAAGCATTAAATCAAAAAGCCAAACTTGGAGCATTATTTAGGCCACATGGCCGGCCACGAGGGGCTAGAATAAGGGGGAATGAATGATGCATTAATGATTAGCTTTAGTTGGTTACCAACCCTCACCAACTCCATCCTTGTGTCAATTAGTTATTTTGTCCAACAATTGGTTCATTAATTTTGCAAGCAATCACTTGTTATTGCTAAAGGGAGAAAGAGAGGATTAGTGTATCTAGGAGCCATTTGGCCGGCCATATTAGAGAGGGAAAGGAGATGGAGTGTGGTCATTGGAAAAAAAAACAAAAAAACTACACCAAAGTCTAGTTTATTTATTTTCTTTCTTTCATCTCTTATATTCTTACAAGTTGCTAAGATCAAGAGGGAGAGAGAGAGAGAAAGATGTTAGGCCATACTAAGAGAAGAAGGAGAGGAGATTTGGATCTTCATTCAATCAAGATCCATGATCAAGCTATGGAGAAGAAGAAGAAGGAGAGCAAGTAAGCTAAGGTATAACAATTTATATTTGAAGGTTTGAGTTTCTTAGTAGTTTGATTTGATTTATGATAACTTGAAGTTGTGATCTTGAGGCTTAAAACCTTAGATTTATGTGCATATAAGTGTTTAATATGTAGATCTAACCTTTTTGAAGATCAAAAGTTAGATTTATAGCATGAATTGGAAGCTAGGTTTTTAAAGTATAGAAAATCTTATTTTTCTTACTTTTGAGTGTGTTTAATCTTGTATTTGATTTTAGTTATTTTGAACCATGAAGCTCATGATCTTGAACATGAAAACTATAGATCTACTTGTTAAATGGTATGTTATGTTTAGATCTAACTATTTTGTGTGTTAAAAGTTTAATCAAACAAGATAAGCAAATCAGTTTGTTGGAATTAGTGGACTGCTGCCCTAAACAGAAATTTCGGATTTGTTAGTATGCTCTAAAAATTCTGGACTTGTGATATGTTGTAGTACGCTCAATTAGCTTTCCATAGACTCCAAAACGGACTAAATCCGGCATCGGAGGAGAGAGTTATGGGATTTCTCCCAAACTACACAAAGTTAAGAAAAACTGTTAAAAGGACAGTTTTGGAACAGTCACTTCCGGGCTAAATTCCGGGAGCTAAACATGTCCAAATATTGATTGTGATATATGAAAACTGTAGTTCGGAAAGATACGAACCCAAAAAAAATTGACGGATCATTAATCAGAGTTACAGAACTCGTTCTATATAAGTTTTAGCAAAGGACTCTAAAACTGCCAAATGACAAAAACAAGCCGCCAAGAATTTTCCAAGGGCTATTTCGGACATTTAGTTAATGATAAAAATTCTAGACTTTTGGGAAATTAAAATATATGGTAATATGTAGCTCGTGTCCAAAAATGAGCTGATTCCGAGTTAAAATGACCAAGTTATGATCATTACAATTTTTGTGATTTTCCGACGGAAATCGCTATAAACGGAGTTCTACAACTCCGATTGCCACGAAATTTAAAATGGAGTATCACGTTAACATATATAAGGTTATGCCAAAAGATGGGCATTACTGGAGTTAAGCACGAGGTAGCTAATTTCTTAAGCTACACACTAGAAATTAAATTTTGAAAAATACCAAAGGATGTTGGAAAATTATGGAAAAATAATTTTTATGCATGAAATACATGTATATATGTTTGACCAAAGGATAGGAGAATAATTCACTGATTTGGTATTTTCATGATATGGATATAGAAAACAGTTTGATGAATTGAATCCGGTTTGCTGGATTGAGGTTTAAATTGATGGATTTGGAATTCAAGTTGCTGAATTATAAATTTGGTTGTTAGATATAGAATCCAGGGTGCTGGATTAGTGTTTGCCTTATTACATGTTAATGAATAATTTATGAAATGAAAAGCGAGTGTTAATTCATATGGGATATGATATAGTGATCGGAGAATTATCATATGGTGATATTAATATTGATGTGTTAAGATTGTTATCTAATATTTGATTATTTATTAGATAGTATTATGGAATAAAGCATGTTATATTGATTAAGAGATCAATCTTATAACTGATAGGTCTTTCGTGAGAGATTAAATTAATTTGCGTTGCGGTAATCAACGGTTCAGGCAAGTTTTCTTGTACTTAACTCTAATAAGAGTAGTTTATTCAAGCTTATGGTTAATCATTACTGATTGCCTTAAAAATTTGTAATCTGTACATCTTGCATGTATAAGTCAGGTATGAAAGGCTGATCACCTTCATTACCAATTGATTCAGAAATGTTTGTTCATGTAAAATACTTGTTCAGTCAAAAGTTTGTTCCCGCTAGTTCACAATTATATTGTTGAATTATAGCTAGCTAATTATTCATACTCTTCAATCATGATATATCGTTATGTTATTGTATATAAACTTGCTGGGCAATTTTTATGCTCACCCTTGCTATATCATGATAAAATATTGCAGATTAATGTGAATGCGTCAAAAACAAGGAAATGTCCAAGACAGTTCCAGCTTTAGTAGATGTGTGCAGTTAAATTTGTATTGTATGATATTAATAATGTTATGAGTTAGATAACTTATGAATTGTGTAATAAGTTAAGGTTACTCGACCTTGAGGATAAGTGTGTAAAATTTAATGTATAAACAATTTATGTTTATATCTTCCGCGATTAGTGAAATAATTAGTATACCGGATCCGAGTCGATTCGGGGCCCAAATTCGGGGATACTACAGTTGGTATCAGAGCTGTTGGTTATGAAGCTTAGGTAGTAATATCTGAGACCAATAACCGCAGTGATTAGGATTAAGTATTAACTCAAATCGAGTTAGTGTGTCGGTAAGATTCAAAGAAGAATCTCGGAGAGTTATAAGAGATACAGAGTTCCCTAACTCTGATAAAGAAGTTAAGAATCGAAAAGTTATATTTAAGTATGGTACCATTGTACTCTTTAATATTTGATGTATGGTATCTGGGCTAAACGATTCCTTCATAGAGCGGAGGTATATACGAACTAGCAACTCGGAACCTAGTTTGTTGGTTGTTTGTGGGAAACCACTCAGCGTGCCATACTGAAAACTGTTACAGACTCGATGTGTACCAAGTATAGGAAGTGGATAGATAGAGTCTAGAAGATTACAAGTGTAAGGATAAGAGATCGTAAAACAAAACGATCACAGAATAACAATGAATCGTATTATATACGATAAGATCACCCCGTGATCTGATAAGGTTATGATGTGGGAAAAGAATCAATCTTATGATTGAAAAGTTTACAGCAAGATGCTGTGTGTAAGTTGTACTATGAAATTGTACTATGAAAACTCATAAAAGAGTTATGGATTATGAATACGAATTGAATTCGTATTGATAAAGGGGGTAAAGATTAGGTGGGAATTTCAATGAGGACTCCTGTTAGCAACTGAGTTGTATGATTCTTTGTATGGGCGGGGAATTGTACTTGGTGTAAAAACTACTTAGTTGGTGGCATTGGTAATAATTGAAATGTTGTGTCGCGCTATTTGCTATATGCGTGTTAAGAGGGTGATTCCTTTCTCATGTGTATGACAGATAGATAGGTCATAGGTAGAGGATATAAGATTAAGTACGAGTTCTTAAAACTCATACTTATGTGACATTCTTGACTCATAGTTATATGAAATGTTTATGAACCCCTTAGCGAATGGACGCCAAAGGTCTGTCTAGGTAAGTTCGTAAACTCATATAATTGTGGTCAGGTTATGAACTCATAAGTGTGGTTTTATGAACTGGGTATAGTTATGTGTGAATGGAGTATTGAGGATAATAGGAACAGATAGAATGTTTAAGCATATGATCATTAGTGGAGACTTAGGTTTTCCTAAACCCCTATCTATGCTAGATTTCAAAATTTTTGATTTCAAGTAAATACGCACTATGTGCCTTTTAAAAAAAAATTGTTTTTATTTATCACTTATGTACCATGTGACCTGGTGCAGAGATGATAAAAAATGATGGAGTTATCAATGCAGAATTACTTGGTGTTGGATGTGATCTATGGATCGTCAGCCCACTACAGTATGATGTAGTGTAACAAAGTCACAAAATGACGAAATCTTCAACGGACTGTAAATACAGTGCGGCATCATGACGTCATTCTCAAAAAAAAATGTTTTACTGAAAGAAATTTCCCAAACCAAATTATTTTGCTATGGAATCAAATAAGACTGAGGTAAAATTTTTGTGCCTTTGGGCAGTGATGGGAAAACAGATAAAATAATTTTTGTGCCTTTGGGCAGTGATGGAAAAACAGATAAAATAATTTTGTGCCTTTGGCAGTGATGACGGTTTGTGGATGAATTTCCATAAAACCTTTTCTAAAATGACAAACGCAAAGTCTATACGATTCCTCAGCACAGTTTTAAAATTTTTACCCTTGCGAGTGGTGTATTGGGTAGCATGTAATGATATGTGTGAATGGTGTAAGGTGCACGGTGTAATATGTAAGGTGAATTTTGGGGGACGAAATTCTTATAAGGAGGGGTGAATGTGACAACCCAAGAATTTGGACAATTTATGAAAATCTTAAATGATTGATTTAAGGTCAAATAATAGACTTAGACAGGAAATAAGTGTATGGAATTGGCAGTTATGTAATGAAATTTTAAGAATTTCAAAAGTTTTGGACAAGACTTGAATTATGTGATAGACTGCGAGTGATAGTCTAGTAATGAGGTATAAGATTATGATAGATTTAAAATTCTTTTGAAGAATTATCAGGGATAAGTATCGAAGTGAATACTAGTTGGTATATTTGATTATATATGTGAACAGTAATGATTTGAGATCAAAGATTGATCAGATAAGTTATAACTTTAGCAAAACCCTAAAGTTATGTTAATCATACGTTTATTAAGTTAGAAAAATCTAACAAATTGTTAAAAACCTTAACGGTACGCTCAGAAACTTTAGTTTTAGTTTCGGGAATCCGAAACCCTAAATTTATGATATGAATATGGTGATTAAGTTAGAAAACCCTAACGTCTGATGAGAAAACCCTAGAAAACGGTTCTGAAAATCCTAGTTTCAGTTTCGAGAATTTGAAACCCCAATTTGGGAATCCTATTGCGGAGTATTAAACCCTAAGGGTTAAAAAGTTGTGTGTAAGGAATATGAACATTAGATGATGGTTTATATTTGTTTATTATATAAACAAACAAAAGAAACTAGTGTAATCCTAATTATATATTAGGAATGAAGGACTTAATAACTTAAGGTTTATGGGAAAAGAGAATTGTGGTATTTAGAATACTTACTAATTCTAGGAAATTTATTTTATATATCTCAAATGATTAATTTTATAACCTAATTATAGCAAGTCTAATTGGGTTAAGGAAATAGATGTGCATGATCAAGGATTGGTGTTATAATGGAGAAAGTAAAAACCCTAAGTAAATGATTTGGGTTGGATAAGAATTTAAAGTATTAGACTATGTATATGTTATAGCTCTAGTATTGGTGAATGAAATTGGTTAGAAGACCAAGCAATACATTAAAAGAATGACTCAATTTTTAGCCCAAGTGGTAGAGGAATTTTTGGACAATTGTTGAAGCAAATAAGCATTAAATCAAAAAGCCAAACTTGGAGCATTATTTAGGCCACATGGACGGCCTTGAGGGGCTAGAATAAGGGGGAATGAATGATGCATTAATGATTAGCTTTAGTTGGTTACCAACCCTCACCAACTCCATCCATGTGTCAATTAGTTATTTTGTCCAACAATTGGTTCATTAATTTTGCAAGCAATCACTTGTTATTGCTAAAGGGAGAAAGAGAGGATTAGTGTATCTAGGAGCCATTTGGCCGGCCATATTAGAGAGGGAAAGGAGATGGAGTGTGGTCATTGGAAAAAAAAACAAAAAAACTACACCAAAGTCTAGTTTATTTATTTTCTTTCTTTCATCTCTTATATTCTTACAAGTTGCTAAGATCAAGAGGGAGAGAGAGAGAGAGAGATGTTCGGCCATACTAAGAGAAGAAGGAGAGGAGATTTGGATCTTCATTCAATCAAGATCCATGATCAAGCTATGGAGAAGAAGAAGAAGGAGAGCAAGTAAGCTAAGGTATAACAATTTATATTTGAAGGTTTGAGTTTCTTAGTAGTTTGATTTGATTTATGATAACTTGAAGTTGTGATCTTGAGGCTTAAAACCTTAGATTTATGTGTATATAAGTGTTTAATATGTAGATCTAACCTTTTTGAAGATCAAAAGTTAGATTTATAGCATGAATTGGAAGCTAGGTTTTTAAAGTATAGAAAATCTTATTTTTCTTACTTTTGAGTGTGTTTAATCTTGTATTTGATTTTAGTTATTTTGAACCATGAAGTTCATGATCTTGAACATGAAAACTATAGATCTACTTGTTAAATGGTATGTTATGTTTAGATCTAACTATTTTGTGTGTTAAAAGTTTAATCAAACAAGATAAGCAAATCAGTTTGTTGGAATTAGTGGACTGCTGCCCTAAACAGAAATTTCGGATTTGTTAGTGTGCTCTAAAAATTCTGGACTTGTGATATGTTGTAGTACGCTCAAAAAGCTTTCCATAGACTCCGAAACGGACTAAATCCGGCATCGGAGGAGAGAGTTATGGGATTTCTCCCAAACTACACAAAGTTAAGAAAAACTGTTAAAAGGACAGTTTTGGAACAGTCACTTCCGGGCTCAATTCCGGGAGCTAAACATGTCCAAATATTGATTGTGATATATGAAAACTGTAGTTCGGAAAGATACGAACCCAAAAAAATTGACGGATCATTAATCGGAGTTACAGAACTCGTTCTATATAAGTTTTAGCAAAGGACTCTAAAACTGCCAAATGACAAAAACAAGCTGCCAAGAATTTTTCGAGGGCTGTTTCGGACATTTAGTTAATGAGAAAAATTCCAGGCTTTTGGGAAATTAAAATATATGGTAATATGTAGCTCCTGTCCAAAAATGAACTGATTCCGAGTTAAAATGACTAAGTTATGATCATTACAATTTTTGTGATTTTCCAACGGAAATCGCTATAAACGGAGTTCTACAACTCCGATTGCCACGAAATTTAAAATGGAGTATCACGTTAACATATATAAGGTTATTCCAAAATATGGGAATTACTGGAGTTAAGCACGAGGTAGCTAATTTCTTAAGCTACACACTAGAAATTAAATTTTGAAAAATACCAAAGGATGTTGGAAAATTATGGAAAAATAATTTGTATGCATGAAATACATGTATATATGTTTGACCAAAGGATATGAGAATAATTCACTGATTTGGTATTTTCGTGATATGGATATAGAAAACAGTTTGATGAATTGAATCCGGTTTGCTGGATTGAGGTTTAAATTGATGGATTTGGAATTCAAGTTGCTGAATTATAAATTTGGTTGTTAGATATAGAATCCAGGGTGCTGCATTAGTGTTTGCCTTATTACATGTTAATGAATAATTTATGAAATGAAAAGCGAGTGTTAAATCATATGGGATATGATATAGTGATCGGAGAATTATCATATGGTGATATTAATATTGATGTGTTAAGATTGTTATCTAATATTTGATTATGTATTAGATAGTATTATGGAATAAAGCATGTTATATTGATTAAAAGATCAATCTTATAACTGATAGGTCTTTTGTGAGATATTAAATTAATTTGCGTTGCGGTAATCAACGGTTCAGGCAAGTTTTCTTGTACTTAACTCTAATAAGAGTAGTTTATTCAAGCTTATGGTTAATCATTACTGATTGCCATAAAAATTTGTAATCTGTACATCTTGCATGTATAAGTCAGGTATAAAAGGCTGATCACCTTCATTACCAATTGATTCAGAAATGTTTGTTCATGTAAAATACTTGTTCAGTCAAAAGTTTGTTCCCGCTAGTTCACAATTATATTGTTGAATTATAGCTAGCCAATTATTCATACTCTTCAATCATGATATATCGTTATGTTATTGTATATAAACTTGCTGGGCAATTTTTATGCTCACCCTTGCTATATCATGATAAAATATTGCAGATTAAGGCGAATGCGTCGAAAACAAGGAAATGTCAAAGACAGTTCCAGCTTTAGTAGATGTGTGCAGTTAAATTTGTATTGTATGATATTAATAATGTTATGAGTTAGATAACTTATGAATTGTGTAATAAGTTAAGGTTACTCGACTTTGGGGATAAGTGTGTAAAATTTAATGTATAAACAATTTATGTTTATATCTTCCGCGATTAGTGAAATAATTAGTATACCGGATCTGAGTCGATTCGGGGCCCGGATTCGGGGTTGCTACAGTTGCATAATAGCACACGGTATTGATTATTGATGCTTACGTGAGAAGTCACTCAGTTATACTGAATTATTGCCAAAGTAATTGCTGCATCATATCTATCATATTATTGATTCAATTATTGTCACAATATCATCTGCATAATATTTATTATTATTAAATCAATAATTGAGACGACAAAGTTATTCATATTATTATTTGTAATATTGATAATATCTAGAAATTCTGTCAAGGAGAGGTTTGGTCACCTAATTGCGCACCAACAAGGAGAAATCCTTATCGGAAAGCCCCCTCTTTTCTGTGAATGACCTGGTTGTTAAATATTGTGAGTTATAATATTAATGATGAATAAGTTCGTGTTGATTAAAGATGAAATTGATAGTTCCATTATGTTGGGATTATTAGTGTTAGTGTAAACCAACAATTATTTCGATAATAATTGATGTCTAGAGGTTATATTGACCAATCGGGTAATTAATCGGATAAATGAGTAATTAATTGCTATTATTTCACATGCTTATAACTATTTGTTCACATTTGTGTACTATTGATTCGCATTCATGTACTATTAGGGGTGGTGGTGCAAGATTGATAATACTTGCATGACTAAATTAAAAATAGAGGTATAGATGAAGTTACTACAGTGTAATTAGTTTTTTCACATGATTATACTATTAAGTCACATGAATGAACTATTAATTCACATTATTTACTATTAAGGGAGGTGGTGCAAGTTTGATAATACTTGCAGGACTAAATTAAAAATGAAGAAAAAGAGGAAGGTATTATACTGTAATATTTGGAGCCCCAAAACGTGCAATTATCAAAACTATATTTTCCTATAAATAGAAGCTCATTCTTCTTTAATTATCGCCAATTCACTAAGTCTCACAAGAGCAATTATTATAGAGAGAAAGAAGAAGAGAAGTCTGCTACCTCACTATTCCAGTATCCAGTTTCTTATAAGGTAAGGGGTATTATTTCTTTCGTATTCATGAATAGAGTTATTTTCTTTCAATACTCGTAAGGGTTGTTATTCCATTCTTTATTATTCTGTTGGAATAACCTGTCTGTGCGTTCTATCGCATGCCTGGTTAATTCTTTTGTTATTCCATTCTTTATTATTCTGTTGGAATAACCTGTCTGTGCGGTCTATCGCATGCATGGTGAATTATTATGTTATTACATTCTTTATTATTCTGTTGGAATAACATGTCTATGTGGACTACCGCATGCATGGAGAATGATCTTTCATATTCATTCCTTATTAAATTGTGGAAATGATATGTCTACGTGGATTACCGCATGGCGGGCAAAAATCAATTTGCAATTTCATATATTCTATTATACTCAGTTGGTTAAAGTTTTGGCTTCTATACTCCATGAAATTAGTAGAATATCCTGGATATTTGCGCTTCATCTAGTATCTTTTCATGGAAATATTTTTCTGAGCATTCTTGAATTTTACTCCACAAAACAGTATCATGTTGACAATTTGGACGTTATTGATGTCTAGATAAATTAAATTATAAATCTTTAAAAATTTATCCTTGAACTTGTTTTATTGAATTCTTATATCATTGTCATCATCCTCATGTTTATAATATGTTGAAAGTCATATGTGGCTTGTAGTGCATAGATGAACTTGGTATGATTATGACCAGGGATTATTTGATATAATCATGAACGTAATGTTACAAATGATGTGGTAAAAGTCTTCATTGGTCATAGTGCATTGATGGACAATTGTTGGTATGATGATAACCATTGATGAATACATGAATATCTGTGATCTGTAGTGCATGGATAATTTGTGGTCGTGATACTAATGAATACACTTGGTCGTAGTGCATGGATGATGTGGTTCATTTATTAAATTGAGTCTCAGCGGTAAAAGAGATGAAAAACCTTTTAAATCATAGAAGATAGTAGATTTTATTCTCTACTTGACTCTTCTAATGGATTGTTTGTTCTGCCGCAGTTAAACTTGATGTTTATTATATTTTATCAGTTTAACACTATTGAAGGCTAACGATAAATTATTCTGCATTATCTTAGTCATAATATTTCTTACTGAGCTAGTTGAGCTCACCGTTTCTTACCGCTCAACTAGCCCAGCAAGAAATATTATGACTAAGATAATGCAGAATAATTTATCGTTAGACTTCAACGGTGTTAAACTGATAAAATATAATAAACATCAAGTTTAACTGCAACGGAACAATCAATCCATTAGAAGAGTCAAGTAGAGAATAAAATCTACTATCTTCTATGATTTAAAAGGTTTTTCATCACTTTTATTGCTGAGACTCAGCTTAAAAAATAAACCACATCATCCCTGCACTACGGCCAAGGATATTTATTAGTTTCACGACCACAAATTATCCATGCACTACTGGCCACGGATATTTGTGTATTCATCAATGGTCATGATCATGCCAACAACTTTCGATCAATGCACTACGCCAATGAGGACTTTTATCACATCATTTGTAACATTACGGTCATGATTATACCGAATAATCCCTGGTCATAATCATACCAAGTCCATCTATGCACTACATGCCACATATGACTTTAAACATATTATAAACATGAGTATGATGACAATGATATAAGAATTCAAAAAAACAAGTTCAAGGATAAATTTTTAAAAATTTATAATTTAATTTATCCAGAAATCAATAACGTCCAAATTGTCAACATGATACTGTTTAGTGGAGTAAAATTCAGGAATGCTCAGAAGAATATTTCCATGAAAAGATACTGGATGAAGCGCAAATATCCAGGATATTCTACTAATTTGATGGAGTATAGAAGCAACAACTTTAACCAACTGAGAATAATAGAATATATGAAATTGCAAATGGATTTTTGCCCACCATGCGGTAATCCACGTAGACAGATCATTTCCACAATTTAATAAGGAATGGATACGAAGGATCATTCACCATGAATGCGGTAGTCCACATAGACATGTTATTCCAACAGAATAATAAAGAATGGAATAACAGAAGAATTCACCATACATGCGATAGACCGTACAGACAGGTTATTCCAACATAATAATAAAGAATGGAATAACAAAAGAATTCACCAGGCATGCGATAGACCGCACAGACAGGTTATTCCAACAGAATAATATGAAATAACAAAGGAATTCGCCAGGCATGCGATAGACCGCACAGACAGGTTATTCCAACAGAATAATAAATAATGGAATAACAACCCTTACGAGTATTGAAAGAAATAATACCCCTTACCTTAGAAGAAACTGGATACCGGAATAGTGAGGTAGCAAACTTCTCTTCTTCTTATCTCTATAATTTCTCTCTATAATAATTGCTCTTGTGAGACTTAGTGAATTGGTGAGAATGAAAGAAGAATGAGCTTTTATTTATAGAAAAATATAGTTTCGATAATTTCACGTTTTGGGGCTCCAAATATTACTGTATAATACCTTCCTCTTTTTCTTTATTTTTAATTTAGTCATGCAAGTATTATCAAATTTGAACCACCTCCCCGAATAGTAAATAATGTGAATTATTAGTTCATTCATGTGATTTAATAGTATAATCATGTGAAAAAACTAATTACAGTAAAGTACCTTCATCTTTACCTCCATTTTTAATTTAGTCATGGAAGTATTATCAATCTTGCACCACCTGTGACGCCCCCAAAATTAGGTATACATCACCCATCTTGGGTCGTCAGATATATGGTACATAAATCAAATACAACTTACTAATACAACTGTCGTGTACAATACGACAAAACATAACTGTGAGTTTGAATACAATTATTGTCTACTAGAGATTATGCAAACTCAAAAAGAGTCCTCATTACAATTATTAATACACTATTTCACAGAATAGTGAGGACTACTAATGCTATCCTCTGGACCATTACTCCGTTCCCCGACTCGTCCCTTCTATGTTCTAATTTCCTTAAGAGAACAGTGAAAGAAAGGGTGAGCTCAACTAGCCCAGTAAGAAATATTATGACTAAGATAATGCAGAATAATTTATCGTTAGACTTCAACGGTGTTAAACTGATAAAATATAATAAACATCAAGTTTAACTGCAACGGAACAATCAATCCATTAGAAGAGTCAAGTAGAGAATAAAATATACTATCTTCTATGATTTAAAAGGTTTTTCATCACTTTTATTGCTGAGACTCAGCTTAAAAAATAAACCACATCATCCCTGCACTACGGCCAAGGATATTCATTAGTTTCACGACCACAAATTATCCATGCACTACTGGCCACGGATATTTGTGTATTCATCAATGGTCATGATCATGTCAACAACTATCCATCAATGCACTACGCCAATGAGGACTTTTATCACATCATTTGTAACATTACGGTCATGATTATACCGAATAATCCCTGGTCATAATCATACCAAGTCCATCTATCCACTACAGGCCACAGATGACTTTCAAAAAAATATAAACATGAGGATGATGACAATGATATGAGAATTCAATAAAACAAGTTCAAGAATTAATTTGTCCAAGAACCAATAACGTCCAAATTGGTAATAAGGTACTGTTTTGTGGGGTAAAATTCAAGAATAATCAGAAGAATATTTCCATGAAAAGATACTAGATGAAGCGCAAATATCAAGGATATTCTACTAATTTCATGAAGTATAGAAGTCAAAACTTTAACCAACTGAGTATAATAAAGAATGGAATAACAAAAAAAATCACCATGCTTGCGGTACTTCGCATCGACGGGTTATTCCAACAGAATAATAATAACGGAACCAGGCCAGGCAAAATTTGCACCGACAGGATGTTCCAACAGAATAATAAAGACGGAACCAGGTCCGGTGTAAAACACACAGACAGGATGTTCCAACGGAATAATATTAAAGACGGAACCAGGTCCGGTGTAAAACACACAGACAGGATGTTCCAACGGAATAATAATAAAGACGGAACCAAGTCCGGTGTAAAACACACAGACAGGATGTTCCAACGGAATAATAATAAAGACGGAACCAGGTCTGGTGTAAAACACACAGACAGGATATTCCGACAGAATAATAAAGACGGAATAATAAAAATGGAACCAGGTCCGGCGTATAGCACAGACAGGATATTCCGACAGAATAATAAAGACGGAATAATAAAAATGGAACCAGGTCCGGCGTATAGCATAGACAGGATATTCCGACAAAATAATAAAGACGGAATAATAGAAGAATGTCACCAAGTATAGGGTAGACCGCGTATACAGGTTATTCCAATAGAATAATAAGAAATGGAATAACAATAGTCCTCTTCATGAATAAGAAAGAATAACACCCCTTACCGTAACAGAAACTAGATATACGAAAAAAAAGTTAAGTAGCAGAAAACTTTTCTTCTTTCTCTCTTACAGTTTATCTCTCTAGAGTTTCAGTGAATTCGTAAGAAAATAATGAAGGAATGAGCTTCTATTTATAGGAAAATGGAATGCATAGTAACTAATCCATGAACGATCCAGATTGATTTACTTTAATCTGACGGTCCATATTTAAAGAAAAATCTTTTAAATAAAATATAATATATTCTATTTATATAAAAAGATTTTTACTATGCAAACACTATGCAAAATACTATGCAACACTATACATAATAAAATATAATATATTCTATTTATAAAATAACTTTAATAAAGTATTATGTTTTATATAAAAAGATGTTTCTATTTTATTACGTTAATAATACGAATAAAACAAAACGTCATCATCGCTATAATAATTCATATTATTAATCGACAATAATTGAATCAAACTGAGCGACTTCTCACATAAATATCAATAATCAATACCGTGTGCTACTATGAAACAACGCATATTACTGTACTTTTACTACCCAGTAGTTCAACAGTATAAACGGTAAAACTTCCGCCGTTATTTTCAATAAAATATTTTTGTCGTTTTCTCAATCCGACAATAATTCCATTGTGGGGTCCACCAATAATTGTACCGTCGTACGAATATTTTCTGACACAAAGAATATTCTCTGACCAATCGAATATAATATAACAACTTGCATACTTTGCAAAATTTATAAACACTACCCACAACTATAATATTATCTCAAATTCACACCATAATATAAAAAAATTATTTCGAAAATATTAATTCTTTATTCATAAAATCTGGGGTTTCACAATCTCCCCTCCTTATGGAATTTCACCCTCGAAATTTACGTACGTACATGGTATGCTGAACAGGTGAGAATACCTTGACTTCACTTCAAATTCTAACTCTTGAGATATAACCTTTGAGTGTTGAATACGATTCTTCTTATCCAAGATTGTAACACGTATCTCTTCAAACGTTAAATCATCCGCTATCTCATCCGGTTCTAAATTAATAATGTGGTTCGGGTCGTCCACATATTTACGTAACATCGATACGAAAAAAAAATGTTATGAACACGCAATATATTTGGCGGTAAAACGAGTCTATAAGCCACAGTTCCTACTCAATCGAGGATTTCAAATGGGCCAATTAAATCGAGGGTTGAGATTTCCTCTCTTCAGCAACTCTTGCTTCTAAAATAACACCCTCTTGAACCTTCTTCTTCACATTCATCAGATTCGGGTATGTAGCTTGAGCATCTTTAACTTTATCGATTAAAGTCAATTTTACTCGTATATTCGTTATCTTCACGTGGGTCCCTAGAGTCTTTAACTCTATCTTCATCATTTACAAGTTATACGAAATGAGTCTTTGTGTTAACAACATCATACTTGTAAACGCATACGATCTTTTACTCAACACGTTAGCTACCACGTTCGCTCTTCCACGATGATATTGAATAGTACGATCGTAATCTTCAACAGCTCGAGTCAACGTCTTTGGTGCATGTTACTTTCGTTTTAGTTGAAAAAATTATTTTGAGGGTTTAAGAAATGGGTTTTGTACTGGTGTCAATACAAAATTCGATTTCACGCTCTGGGGTAGGCTAAGAAGTCTTCAGGAATACGTCAAGAGATTTATTAATGATAAAAATATCATTCAAAACTGTTACTCACATCCAAGACTTGGATAGTTTGTCATATTGATACTAACTGTGACTTCTATCCCTTAACCTAGATAGCACCTCACAATGATACCTATCAACTTGTTATCGTCATTCACGACGTCGCCTACAGAAAGTCTGGCTTCGGTGCATTCCACACAAGGAAGTCATCAACAAAAGGATCGAGGCTCTTTACTTATGGCTTGATATGACAATGATTGAATTTAGTGGTTTGGTTGCTTGAATTAGCATAATAGGTTGGTTAGGAATATGAAAGCTAACAACCTTACGAAAAACATGATGAGTAGTTAACCAATCGTTTCCTAAAATAGCATCAAAGACAAGTATTTTCAAAGAGACAAGATCAACACGTAACGTGAAAGTGTCGATTTGAATCAAATAAGATTTATAAACAGTGGAGGTAATGAAGGTTTCTCCCAATGGAGTTTCAATAGATAAATCAACGTTTCACTTCTCCGGAGTTAAGTACAAACATTGAAAACAACTAGGTGAAATAAAAGAGTGAGTAGAACCGGTATCTAACACGGTATAGACTTCGTAAGAGCTTATGATTAACTTACCCGTGATAATTTTATTCAGGTTCCTCGTCACGAGAGAAAAAAAACGCTCTCTCTTAAACTACCGGCTTTGGCTTGTCTGGGACATCATTTGACATCATTATCCCAGATGGACTTGACTTCACCATACGACAAAATTGAGCTAGGTGACTCTCTCTTCCGCAATTAAAACACGCTTTGTATTATTGCGTACAGTTTGGACGGATGTGTCCCTCTTGTCCGCATTTGAAACATACGACCGATGGGCGTTCTTCTTACTTTGAAACGGGTGCTGGCGTTGCTGTCTTTCCATCATTATTGAACCTTCTCTTCTTGAAATGTCCATTTCTATTATCTTGGACACGATTACCACCGAAGTGGTTACCATTCTTGGTATGATAATTTCCCCCGCGATGGTTATCATTGTTCCGATGGCCGTTGCCAATGGTATGATTATTATCGTGTTGCTGGTCATTACCTTTTGGTTGTGATAACTCATTATCGCGCTCCACTAACTGAGCCCTATTCACAATATCTTAATATAAACAAAGTTTATGAGAAATGAGGTATTGACGTATATCGGGTTTCAAACCTCGCAGAAACATTCGCGCCATTCGCTCTTCATTATCGACCAAATGGGATGCAAACCGGGACAACTCCGCAAACTTAGCCTCGTACTGCAACACGGTCATATTGTTTTGCTCCAGCTTGATAAACTCCACCTCCTTTATGTGACGAATACTTTCGGGAAAGTACTTGTCGTTGAATAGCTCTTGGAACTTCTCCCAAGACATCTTGAGTGCGTCAGTCTGGGTACGTTTTACAGATTCCCACCAATGATCTGCTTCTTCACGCAACATAAAGGTGGCAAAAGGAACCTTTTACTCATCAGAGCATCCTAAGACATCAAATATCTTGGTGATCTGCTTTAACCACGTCTCCGCCTTAAGTGGTTCTGGCTTTCCCAAAAACTCCGGTGGTCCCAGCTCCTTGAACTGCTTAGCGGTGATCAACCGTGGGTTGCCATTGTCTTTACCTGCATTATGAACAGGAGTCGCCTTCGCCTGATGTTGCATGAATTCTAAAAAGCTCCTAAACGTACTGTCGTTCGTCAATTGATCAGTGTTGTTGTTTATAGGAGGATTATCGTCATCCTGTTGCACATTGTCCTGATTATTGATCTGTAGAGACTCAACGGTCTCATGTGCTCCATTGATAATCTCAACATTCTCGGATGCCATTTTCAAACACTGCCACAAAACAAGGGTTAATTAACATATCACATATTATCCCTATACTTTGACCGACCAATTAAATACCAAATAAACTTAGGTAGGTCATACTAGCGAAGGAATTCCCCGTCTCTCCCCTCCTAGTTCTTATCTCAAATCTTAGCCAGGGATCATATCCCTAAGCTCTGATACCAACTGTGACGCCCCCAAAATTAGGTATACATCACCCATCTTGGGTCGTCAGATATATGGTACATAAATCAAATACAACTTACTAATACAACTGTCGTGTACAATACGACAAAACATAACTGTGAGTTTGGATACAATTATTGTCTACTAGAGATTATACAAACTCAAAAAGAGTCATCATTACAATTATTAATACACTATTTCACAGAATAGTGAGGACTACTAATGTTATCCTCTGGACCATTACTCCATTCCCCGACTCGTCCCTGCTATGTTCTCATTTCCTGAAGAGAACAGTGAAAGAAAGGGTGAGCTCAACTAGCCCAGAAAGAAATATTATGACTAAGATAATGCAGAATAAATTATCGTTAGCCTTCAACAGTATTAAACTGATAAAATATAACAACATCAAGTTTAACAGCAGCGGATCAAGCAATCCATTAAAAGAGTCAAGTAGAGAATAGAATCTACTATCTTTTATGATTTAAAAAGTTTTTAATCACTTTTATCGCTGAGACTCAGCTTAATAAATAATCCACATCATCCCTGCACTACGGCCAAGGATACTCATTAGGGTCACGACCATAAATTCCATGCACTACGGGCCAAGGATATTTGTGTATTCATCAATGGTCATGATCATGCCAACAACTGTCCATCAATGCACTACGGGCCAATGAGGACTTTTACCACATCATTTGTAACATTACGGTCATGATTACACCGAATAATTCCTGGTCATAATAATACCAAGTCCATCTATGCACTACAGGCCACAGATGACTTTCAAAAAAATATAAACATGAGGATGATGACAATGATATGAGAATTCAATAAAACAAGTTCAAGAATTAATTTGTCCAAGAACCAATAACGTCCAAATTGGCAATAAGGTACTGTTTTATGGGGTAAAATTCAAGAATGATCAGAAGAATATTTCCATGAAAAGATACTGGATGAAGCGCAAATATCAAGGATATTCTACTAATTTCATGGAGTATAGAAGTCAAAACTTTAACCAACTGAGTATAATAAAGAATGGAATAACAAAAGAAATCACCATGCATGCGGTACTTCGCATCGACAGGTTAGTCCAACAGAATAATAATAACGGAACCAGGTCAGGAAAAATTTGCACCGACAGGATGTTCCAACAGAATAATAAAGACGGAACCAGGTCCGATATAAAACACACAGACAGGATGTTCCAACGAAATAATAATAAAGACGAAACCAGTTCCGGTGTAAAACACACAGACAGGATGTTCCAACGGAATAATAATAAAGACGGAACCAGGTCCGGTGTAAAACACACAGACAGGATGTTCCAACGAAATAATAATAAAGACGGAACCAGGTCTGGTGTAAAATACACAGACAGAATATTCTGACAGAATAATAAAGACGGAATAATAAAAATGGAACCAGGTCCGGCGTATAGCACAGACAGGATATTCCGACAGAATAATAAAGACGGAATAATAAAAATGGAACCAGGTCTAGCGTATAGCACAGACAGGATATTCTGACAAAATAATAAAGACGAAATAATAAAATAATGTCACCAAGTATAGGGTAGACCGCATATACAGGTTATTCCAATAGAATAATAAGAAATGGAATAACAATAGTTCTCTTCATGAATAAGAAAAAATAACACCCCTTACCGTAACAGAAACTGGATATACGAAAAGAAAGTTAAGTAGCAGAAAACTTTTCTTCTTTCTCTCTTATAGTTTATCTCTCTAGAGTTTCAGTGAATTCGTAAGAAAATAATGAATGAATGAGCTTCTATTTATAGAAAAATGGAATGCATAGTAACTAATCCATGAATAGGCCAGATTGATTTACTTTAATCTGACGGTCCATATTTAAAGAAAAATCTTTTAAACAAAATATAATATATTCTATTTATATAAAAAGATTTTTACTATGCAAACACTATACATCACTATGCAAAACACTATGCAACACTATGCATAAAAAATATAATATATTCTATTTATAAAATAACTTTAATAAAGTATTATGTTTTATATAAAAAGATGTTTCTGTTTTATTACGTTAATAATACGAATAAAACAAAACGTCATCATCGCTATAATAATTCATATTATTAATCGACAATAATTGAATCAAACTGAGCGACTTCTCACATAAATATCAATAATCAATACCGTGTGCTACTATGCAACAACGCATATTACTGTACTTTTACTACCCAGTAGTTCAACAGTATAAACGGTAAAACTTCCGCCGTTATTTTCAATAAAATATTTTTGTCGTTTTCTCAATCCGACAATAATTCCGTTGTGGGGTCCACCAATAATTGTACCGTCGTACGAATATTTTCCGACACAAAGAATATTCCCTAAGCAATCGAATATAATATAACAACTTGCATACTTTGCAAAATTTATAAATACTACCCACAACTATAATATTATCTCAAATTCACACCATAATATAAAAAAATTATTTCGAAAAAATTAATTCTTTATTCATAAAATCTGGGGTTTCACACCACCTCTCCTAATAGTACATGAATATGAATCAATAGTATACACATGTGAATAAATAGTTATAAGCATGTGAAATAATAGTAATTAATTGCTCATTTATCCGATTAATTACCCAATTGGTAAATATAACCTCCAGACATCAATTATTATAGAAATAAATGTCGATCTCCACTAACACTAATAATCCCAACACAATGGAACTATCAATTTCATTATTAATCAACACGAACTTATTCATCAATAATATTATAACTCACAATATTTAACAACCATGTCGTTCCCAGGAAAAATGGGGCTTTCCGATAAGAATTTCTCTTTATTGACGCGCAATTAGGTGACAAAACCTCTCCTTGATAGAACTTCTAGACATTGTCAATATTGCAAATAATAATATGAATAACTTTGTCGTCTTAATTATTGAATTAATAATAATAAATATTATGCAGATGATACTGTGACAATAATTGAATCAATAATATGAGAGATATGATGTAGCAATTAATTTTGCAATAATTAAGTATAACTGAGTGACTTCTCACGTAAGCATCAGTAATCAATACCGCGTGCTACTATACAACCACGCGTATTACTGTACTTTTACTACCGGGTAGTTCAACAGTTTAACGGTAAAACTTTCATCGTTATTTTTATAAAAAGATAATTTTGTTGTTTTCTAACTACGACAATACTTCTGTTGTGGGGTCCACCAATGATTGTGTCGTCGTACGAATATTTCCTATTAAAACAAATATTCCCTGACCAATAGAATATTATATAACCACTTGCTTTCTTTGCAAAATTTATAAATATTACCCACAACTATAACATTATATCATATCCACACCATAATATTCAAAATTATATTTCGAGAAAAATTAATCTTTATTCATAAAAGTTTGGGTCTTACAACCTCCCCTTCTTATAAAATTTCATCCTTGAAAATAGGGTGCGTACCTAGTATGTCGAAGAGGTGAGGATACCTTGATTTCATATCAAATTCTAACTCCCAGGTCATTTCCTCAACATCGTGGTTTCTCCACAAAAATTTGACTTAAGATATAACTTTAGAGCGTAGAATATTATCCTTCTTATCCAAGATTTTAACAGGTACCTCTTCATACGTTAAATCTTCCGCTATCTCGTCCGGTTCTAATTCAATAATGTGGTTCGGGTCTTTCACATATTTACGTAACATATATATATGAAAAACGTTATGAACATGAGACATACTTGGCGGTAAGGCGAGTCTATAGGCCACAGTTCCTACTCGATCGAGGATTAAAAATTGGCCAATGAATCGAGGATTGAGCTTTCCTCTCTTTCCAAATCTCGTAACTCCTTTCCATGGAACAACACGTAATAATACATGATCTCCAATATTGAATTCCATTTCCTTTTGATGAAGATCAACATAACTCTTTTGTCGATCTTATGAGGTTTTTATATGTTGTCGGATCATTTGAATCTTTTCTGTAATCATACGTACCAACTCTGGTCCCAACAACGTTGCTTCACCCACGTCATCTCAGCATACTGGAGAACGACACTTTCTTCCATACAACGCCTCAAATGGAGCCATGTCAATACTTGCTTGATAACTGTTGTTGTAGGAAAACTCAACCAATGGTAAGAACTTGTCCCAAATTTCTTTGAAGTTAAGGACACAAAGTCTTAATAAATCTTCAAGAGTTTTAATAGTACTCTCTGACTGCCCGTCCGTTTGAGGATGATATGCCGAACTAAATCGTAAATCGGTGTCCATTGCTTTTTGCAAACTAACCCAAAATCATGAAGTAAATCTTGGGTCTCGATTAGAAACTATGGATACTGGCATACCATGCAATCTTACAATCTCATTTATGTACATACGAGCAAGATGTTTAAGTGTATAAGTGTCTCGTATCGATAAGAAATTGTCAGACTTGGTTAATCTATCAAAAATGACCCAAATCACATATATGCCATGAGAAACCTTGGGATGACCAATAACGAAATCCATGGTAATGTGCTCCCACTTCCATTCTGGAATTTCAAGTGGTTGCAATGGACCTTTTGGCATTTGATGCTCCACCTTGACTCGTTGACAAGTTAGAAACCTTGAGATAAACTCCGCTATCTCTCTCTTCATATTGCTCCACCAAAATGTATGTCGAAGACCACGATATATTTTGGTACTCCCTGGATGGATTGCAAATGGTGTGTTGTGTGCCTCCATCATGATTTTATACTTCAAGTCAGAATCGTTAAGAACACAAAGTCTGGAGTTGACTTGAAGTATTCCTTCTTCATCAATTCTTTTTTCTAGAATAGCACCTTCTTGCACTTTCTTCCTCATACGCATCAGCTTCGAGTCTGTAGCTTGAGCAGCTTTAACTTTATCGATTAAAGTCAGTTCTACTCGTATATTCGCCACCATCACATGGGTCCCTGGAGTCTTTAACTCTATCTTCATCCTTTGTAAGTCATACAAAATGGGCCTTTACGTTGACAATATTGCACTTGTACTCGCATATGATCTCCTACTTAATGCGTCAGCTACTATGATCACTTTTCCAAGATGGTATTTAATGGTATGATCGTAATCTTTCAATAGCTCAAGCCATCGTCGTTGCTGCATGCTGAGTTCCTTTTGAGTGAAGAAATATTTGAGGCTTTTATGATCCTTATAGATCTCCACATTCTCTCCATACAGGTAATGCCTCCACATCTTAAGTGCAAAAATGACACCTGCCAACTCTAGATCATGAGTAGGATAATTCCTCTCATATTCTTTGAGTTATCGTGAGGCATAGGCTATGAATTTCCCATGTTGCATGAGAACACACCCTAAACCTTTTCCTGAAGCATCGCTGTGTATGACAAATCCCTCCGAACCAGCTGGTATTGTCAAAACAGGTGCTGAAATGAGCCTCCTCTTGAGTTCTTGAAAACTCTTCTCACATTACTTGCTCCAACCAAATTTTGTATCTTTTTGAGTCAACTAAGTTAATGGAGTAGCAATTCGAGAAGATCCTTCCATGAACCACCAATAATAACCAGCTATGTCGAGAAAGCTATGTACTTTGGTTACTGACTTAGGTTTCTCCCAGCTTTAAATTGCTTCAATCTTTGTCGGGTCAATATATATTCCGTGATTTGATATTACGTGCCCAAGGAATGCTACTTCCTCAAGCAAGAACTCACATTTCTTCAACTTGGCAAATAACTTGTTTTCACGAAGCTTTTGCAGTATCAGCCTCAAGTGTTTCTCATGATCTTCACGAATTTTGGAGTAAATGAGGATGTCATCAATAAAGACGACCACAAAGTGATCCAAATATTCCTTGAATACTCGGTTCATCATATCCATGAAGGCAGCAGAAGCATTAGTCAATCCAAAAGACATGACTAGGAATTCGTTATGCCCGTACCGAGTTCTGAAAGCAGTCTTTTGAATGTCATCAGTTTTAATCTTCAACTGATGATATCCGGAACGAAGATCAATCTTTGAAAAGAATTTGGCTCCTTGCAACTGGTCAAACATGTCATCAATGCGAGGCAACGGGTACCTATTTTTAATGGTGACATGATTCAACTCCCGATAATCAATACAAATTCGCAGATTTCCAGCTTTCTTATTCATGAATAGAACATGAGCACCCCAAGAAGACGTACTAGGACAAATGAAACTTATGTCTAACAATTTCGGTAGTTGGGTTTTTAACTCTTGAAGTTCAATAGGAGCCATTCGATATGGGGCTTTAGAAATGAGTTTTGTACCGTGTTCAAGGTCGATAGTAAACTCGATTTCACGCTCCGGGGGTAGGCCAGGAAGTTCTTCGGGGAATACGTCAGGGAATTTATTAACAATAGAAATATCATTAAAATCTGACGTATTTTTATTTAAATCTGTGACATGAGTTAAGAAAGCTTGACATCCTTTTTTCTATAAACGAATAGCTTTATGGCTTGAGATGACCGTGATTGATTTTAATGGTTTGGTCTCTTGAATTCGCATAATAGGTTGATTAGGAATATGAAAGCTAACAACCTTACGAAAAAAATCAATTTTAGCATGATGAGTAGTTAACCAATCAATCCCTAGAATCACGTCAAATACAAGTATTTTTAAGGAGATAAGATCGACGGGTATCGTGCGGTTACTGATTTGAATCAAACAAGACTTGTAAACAATGGATGTAATGAAGGTTTCTCCCAATGGAGTTTCAACAGATAAGTCAAAGTTTAATTTCTCCAGAGTCAAATTTAAACGTTGAGAACAATTAGGAGAAATAAAAGAATGGGTAGAACCAGTATCAAATAAAGTATAAACTTCGCTAGAGTTTATGATTAGCTTACCCGTGATCACCTCGTTCAGATTCCTCACTTTTTGGGAGGTTACGACAAACGCTCTCCCTTGAACTACCCGTTTTGTCTTGTCTGGGACGGCCTTTGATGCCTCTATCCCAGTTGGACTTGACTTTAGTGCATGACAAAATCGGGCAAGGTGACCTTCTCTTCCAAAATTGTAAAATGTTGTGGACTAATGCGCACAGTTTGAACTGATGTGTCCCTCCCCTCCGAGTTTGAAGCATATGATAGGTGGTAGTTCTCCTTCCTTAACAACGGATGTTGGTGCTGACGTCTTTCCATCATTGTTGAATCTCCCCTTCTTGAAATGTCCATTCTTATTGTCTTGGCCATGAATACCACCGAAGTGGTTACCCTCTCTGGCATGTTGATTCCCTCCACGTTTGTTGTCACCGCTTCTATGACTGCCTCCACTAGTTTATCATTTTACCAGCTGTTTTCTCTTGGTTGGGTTGAGTCGTTATCGCGCTCTAATAACTGAGCCCTATTTACAATATTTGAATACAAACATAGTTTATGAGAAATTAGATATTGACGTATCTCGAGTTTTAAACCTCTAAGAAACATCCAAGTCATTCTCTCCTCATTATCAACCAAGTGAGACGCAAACCGGGACAACTCGACAAACTTAGCTTCGTACTGTGACACGGTCATATTGTTCTGCTCCAACTTGATGAACTCTAACTCTTTCATGTGACGAATACTTTCGAGAAAGTACTTGTCGTTGAATAGTTTATGGAAATTCTCCCAAGACATCTTTAGTGCGGCAGATTGAGTACGCTTTACCAATTTCCACTAGTGATATGCCTCTCCTCACAGCATAAAGGTGGCAAAGGGAACCTTTTGCTCCTCGGAGCATCCCAAGACATCAAATATCTTGGTGATCTGCTTTATCCACGCTTCCGCCTTTAGTGGTTTTGGCTCTCTAATAAACTCTGGTAGTCCCAGCTCTTTGAACTATTTAGCGGTGACCGTCCGAGAGTTTCCAGTGTTTCCACCTACATTTTGGACAAGATCCGCTCTCGCCTGATGTTGCATGAAATGTATAAAGCCTCTGAACATTCCATCGTTCATCATTTGGTTAGTGTTGTTGTTTGCATGAGGATTGTCGCCTTCCTAATGCACATTATCCTGATTATTGATCTGTGGAGACTCAACGGTTTCCTGTGCTCCATTGCTATTCTCAACATTCTCGGATGTCATTTTCAAATACTGCCACAAGACAAGGGTTAATTGACATGCAACATATTATCCCTATACTTTGACCGATCAATTAAATACCAAATAAACTTATATAGGTCATACTAACGAAGGAATTCCCCGTCTCTCCCCTCCTAGTTCTAGTCTAACATCTTAGTCAGGGATCATATCCCTAATCTTTGATACCAACTGTGACGTCCCCAAAATATGTATACATCACCCATCTTGAGTCGCCAAATATATGGTATAAAATTCAAAAACAACTTAATTATACAACAGTCGTGTAAAATAAGACAAAACATAATCTAAGAGTTTTAATAAGAATGTTATCAGCTAGACAATATCCACACTCAATGGAGTCCTCATTACAATTATTGTCACACTATTTTATAGAATAGTGAGGACTACTAAAACAACCATCTGGACCGTCAATCTGTTCTCCGACTCGTCCCAGCTATATTCTCATTTCCTAAAGAGAAATGTGACGGTCCCAAATCTGAGGTCCTGAATCACCGCAAATCCGGTTCGATCATTCTAACACTATTACTATATTTGCGGAAGATATAAACATAAACTGTTTATACAATACATTACACACTATTTCCCAAAATTGAGTAACCTTAACTTACACACCATTCATAAACTATCTAACATAAAACATTATTATCAAACTATATTATTACAAATTAGCTACACATTTTATCCCAAGCTAAACTTGGCATTATTCTTTTCCTGTATCCAAACACATTTACCTTATCTGCAATGTTTTATCATGATATAGCGAGGGTGAGCATGAAAGTTGCCCAGCAAGTTTAAGTTCAATAATATAACGATATATCATGATTGCACGAGTCTGAATGATAAGCTGGCTATAATTCAACAATATAATTGTGAACTAGTAGGAACAAATTTATGACCGAACAAGTATTATACATGAACAAATATATCTGAAAAACTGGTAATGAAGGTGATCAGCCATTCATACCTGACTTATACATGCAATATGTACAGAGTACAATTCATGGCAACCATCAATGATTAACAATAAGCTTATCCGAATGAAACAACTCTTAGTAGAGTTAAGTAAAAATAAACTTGCCTGAACTGTTGATTACCGCTACGCAATTTATATCGCCTTATCCGAAGACCTAATATTAGTAATATAGATCTCCAATATTAGAATAATATCATTATAATATAATACTATTATATATATAGATATACATAGAATAACCTAAACACAAAGCATATAACCCTATCAGTCTATAACACACATATAAATAAGCATCATGTCAGACTATTTAAGTCCGAATTGAATCCGACAAAATTCTAACACCCCGACGGTCTAGTCGGACTTTTATCGAGTCTAAGCTCAATTAAACTCTGCCTAAAAACTTAACAATTAACTTAAATAATTTTAATAACTATCAAAATATTTTTCGTAAGCTCGTAATAATTTTTAAATAATTATTACTATTTATCAAAAAAATTCAATAATTAATAACTTATTTAAATGAATTAAATACAACATAATTCCTTTATCATTAATATTTATTTAATACCAAATATTAATGAAATACATGTCATAATATTATAATATATTTATAATATATCAAAATATTTTTAATACTTTAAAATCACCTTTATAAGATTTTTAAACAATAAAATCCATTATCCGATAATTGTTTTTAATATTAAAATATTATTATTTTCATGAAAAATATCAAAATTTATATTTTATAACTTAAAATATTTTTATAACACTTAAATCATTTTTATATGATTAAAAAATCATTAATTCTATTTTTACATAATTTATTTAATATATTTATTAAATAATTTAACTATCATTAATATTGATTAATTAATGAAATTCATCACTAAATATTAAAAGTTACTAAATACAACTTAAAATAATTTTTTAAACCATAAATTTTTTTTTTTATGATTTTTCAAGTATTTAAAATCATTTTTAAAGAATTTATTCAGTATTAGAATTAAATAAATTAAATACCATTTATATTCCAAAAATATTAAATATTTATAAAATATACTCTAAATAATTAAAAACTATTTTTCAGACTTTAAAATAATTTTTCAGAATTTATTATGAATTTTTAATAATTAAAAACCGTTTTTATCTATTTTTAAATAATTTTCGAAAAATCTAAAATTAAAATAAATAGAAATCATCGGTAAAGGGCCCTATAGCGACAGACCCGCCGCTATAGGTGTTCTTGGGCTGTTAATGGGAAAACCCAGAACTTCATCGCCAGTTACCAGGTGCCTAGTTTGACCGGTAACCAATTCTTGGATAAGTCATTTCTGGATTTAATAAGGTGTTATAATTATATTGCTCATGTAATATTACAAGTTAAATCAAGTATCATGGTCATACAAAATCATATTTGAGAGATCTAAGCTTCCAAACTTTCTGATAACACTGATCTTCATTTCTGGGTTTTCCATAAAATGAAGAACAATCGAGGGTACTAGTTTTCGATCCTCATATCTTGTATCCTGTAACTTTTTTGGGTGAACTATTGGTTCAAAACTGTAGACCAAATGCCAGGGTACAATCTTATAACAACCGATCATCATAACAACAACTAATTCACAAGATTCAATCCAGTCAAACCTTGTCAGAAATATGGGTCTTGAAGGTTTCTGGGTTTTCTAGAACTTCAACAAAGCAGACGATCAACGATACTTTGACCAAGGTTATTTACAAATCTGTTAAAGATAAAGGTGATCTAAGGACACGATTGTGTAGTATAAATGTCAGGCTACAATAATAAAACAACAACATGGCCAAAAGATCAAACGACTGCAAGGTCATAGGCTTGAACAAACTTGTCAGAAATTTCTGCGAAACTGGGGACTTTCTGGGCTGCCTAGAAAGCATAACCGTGATTGGTCAACGGTCTTTGACCGGTCATATCAGGATATCTAGGCTTGATCCGACCATGTATCCAGTTTCAGATCAAAGTCTACATGACATAGAATAGATCTAAAACAGAAAACACACAAAACGTCAAACACCTTAAGATCTTGAGGCCCTGACATTAGGCTGTCATGCCTTATTTTCGTAGTTTATCCAGATTTGAGAAATCCTTAAATTTGAGTATATAAATGATATGGATCTAGGTTTTGGCAACCCAGATCATCAAGTGACACCCTCTAACACATATCTAAACAACAAAACGTATCATCTAACACAATCTAAAGATTTCAAATTTTGAAGGTTTATACCTTTTTAGCTTGGATTTTGATTTCTGATCCTTGATGTTTGCTCTTGGAGATCCAACACATGATCTTAGTTTATCTTTTCTCACTCTAACTTCCCGAATTTTAGAGAGAGAATGTCTTGGGGGAAAATGAAAATTAAAGTGAGTATTCTCTCTCTCTAAAACCTAATTATTTTGCTATAATGAATCTAAATGGCTGAGGTAGCTGCTGATTGCTGTGAGATATAAGACACATGGGATTGGTATAGTGGGTGAACAACTCACACTTGGCAAGATTTGCAAGAAACCTTCAATTATTCAACAAAGGGCATTTTAGTCATTTCTATTTAATTTTTAATGGCATTTTGGACATTGGCTATACCCTTAGGATTTAGGGTTTAGATTAGAGTTTAGGGTTTAAAATCCTTTAGGGTTTAGGGTTTGAAACCCTTAGGGTTTAGCAAATTTGATTTTCTAAAATTTTCAATTTAGTTTTTTTTAAAATAAAAATTTAATATTTCTCAATTATAATTATAATTTTCTAATTATATTAAAATTTCTAAATCATAAATTAAATCTTGCTAATAAGGATTAGTATTTCCTAATTAAATTTGTTAATTAAGCAATTAGGATCAAAATGGTCATTAGGGTTTATAACCCAAAATTAGGGTTTCGAATAGAAAATTAATTTTCTAAAATAGAAATTAGATTTCATAATTAGATTAGGGTTTTTTAATTACTTAACTTGAAAATTAGAATTAATATATCCTAATTAACATTAAAAGTATTAAATTTACACTTTCGTTTCCCTAATTATAAATTAGGGTTTTAAATCCCGAAGTTAGGGTTTTTTAAATTTGAAATTAGGGTTTGCTAATTAATTAAGTTTTACCCTAATTAATATATTAATTAAGAGCACTTAAGGAATATAATAATCATTTACATTCCCGGATTAGGGTTTCATACATCGAATTAGGGTTTCAAATTCTCGAAACTAAAATTAGGCTAATAATGATTAAATGAATTATAATATTATAATTAGATTTTGTAATTAAAATAAGGTGTTAGTTAGATTAAATAAAATTATAATTATAAAGAAATTATAGTTTTGTGATAATGATTTATGTGTTAAAGTAATTTAATAGATTAATATTTTAATTGATTATTTAATTAAATAGAAGTGTGACAAATAACATTGCTATAAAGGAGTTATTAAAATAAATTAAAATAGTTTAATTTAGTTTTGCCAAACATGTCTTAATGCATAATAAGTCTTTAATCTAATGATGTTTTATCAAACAAGGTGTAAGGGTTAATGGGTTAATTTTTAGTTAATTAGCCAAACAAGTCTTGTGGCTTTTGATTTTCAAAATTTTATAACTGATGTCAGTTAAAATCCTATACTTAATATCTATATTATTATTATATGTTATATGATAATACGTAAACTAGAGTTGGGAGAAGAGAAACTCGGAAGAAGAAGAAGAAGAAAGAAAAGAAGAAAAGATATAGAACTTGAGGGATTCTAGAGAGAATTTGAGAAAGAAATTGGGAAAAGAAGTTTGAGAATCCAAGATAACTATCATCTTCTTAATCAAAGGTAGGATCTTAATCCTTTTATAGTTAGTTTTCCTCTTCTAAAATGTTCTTTGTAAAAATCTTAATGAATGATAAATTGTTTGTTATATATAGCTTTATATGATAAATTAGTGTTGTGAAATTATTTTCATTAGTTTATGTATGAACATAGTCAATGAATTGATGTATGTATATAATTTGTGAAGAAAGATATATTACAGAGTGTTCATATGAAAAATATATGAGTATGGCTTAGTTCAAAATGAAATTAAGGCTTGATTAATTGTTAATATATAGAAATTGACTATTGAATTTGATAGAGTATATATAATCATAACCATGGTATTTTGAATTAACTGTTTTGGTTGAAAAACAAAATCACAGTGTTGATTTTCATTGAAAATAGTAAAAATGGATTATTTACCAAAAACATTGAAATTGGGTGTTGTAAATTTGATGTTTAGGTTATTTTATGGGTAAAATCATGTTAGAAGTCTTCACAATATATTTATATAAAGTCTATATGCGTGTTACATGTTAATTAGTTTATTAGATTGGAGCTTTTAGGCCAATTTGCCTTTTGTTCATACTATTGTCGAGCTTGGTCGCCAGATTCTGGAGTTTTGCGCCATAGCGCGGCCCAACAATATTAATCTCGCGCCGCAGCGCCAATCTTTGGCCTATGACTCGCGCCTCAGCACCAGCTCAGCGCCGCAACGCCAACTACAGTATAAATTGTGGCGCCGCAACGCGAGTTAGCAAAATGGTCTGACAGTTTTAGTTTATTACACAAATTTTGAAAATAAATGTTATGTGTTAATAATAGTAATGTTAAATGATGATTTCATTAGTATTAAACTATGAATGAGTATGTTATCAAGTGTTAACTAGTATTAACACAGTTTAATTATGTGAATGGGTAATTTTACCTACATGATGTATATATTTGTTTATATAGATATAAAATGTTGGTAATAACTAATTATGTCATGATGACATATGTATAGGGTATTGATTCAAGTTGTAAGGTTTAGCTTATGCTCAAGGCAAGTACTCTAACTCTAAAACTTCATTATGCGAGTTTGATTTTGTTGAGTACATTATTGTTTTGAATGCAATTTCAATTACACAAATGGCTAACTCTACACTTTCGTAGAGCTAGATGGTTTATTATTGAGAAAGCTCTTGTATCTAATTGTTCATAGGGATGCAAGTATTCTAAATCGTATATTTAGTATCGAGCAAGTTTCTTTAATATGTAACTTGTTATTTAGCATGCAATCGCTATATTTTCCTATTCTAGTGTTGAAAAACTCTATTATTCAAATTACTATTCATTATGCATTCTTGGTATCCAATTCTCAATAACTTTGAATTAATATTGTTCAAAACAAATTATGATATGATTATTCAATGCTTATGCTATTAGATTATTCCTAAAGCATG
This sequence comes from Panax japonicus, assembly GCA_020205505.1. NCBI lineage: Eukaryota > Viridiplantae > Streptophyta > Magnoliopsida > Apiales > Araliaceae > Panax > Panax japonicus. The sequence continues at coordinate 49,490,097 of CM035107.1, forward strand.
AGGTTAATTTACAAATATAAATTCAGTTATGATTATTCCATAGCATACAGTTATTTCTTTTGTAATCAACTAATCCTTAGTTGATTACCGTGAATTCTTAATTATCCTGTAATGTATCCAAACCAAACTTACTTCGGTGCGGATTTGTATTCAAAATACTAAGATGAACAACTCTTTTATTAGAGGTTTACGCTTAGCGTTGAAATAATTGTGCAAAATACATTGTACGAAGGGTTGATCCCCCTAAGTACGTGGAGTCCTTATAGTCTTATAACTGTTAAAGTTAAAGTTGAAAGATTACTTATAACTGTGGACATGATTCGTGGTCATTAGACCCTTAGTAGCATGTTTAAAAATGTTAATAGAACCTATAATTCAGTTCTATGGAGCCTATTTCTGACAAAGATTGTAATGTTGTAAAGTTATTCATTCTTATTTCAAGCGGGCCTTGTTTGCTCACTCTTGCATATTAAATACTTATTGCAGCTAAGGTTGAGAAGGTCAATGAACCTACTACTAGAAAAGGGAAGGGAAAAATGTACAAGCGATGAAGACTTGTAATAATTTTGATAGTTTTATTATCAGATTTTGATTTAAAGATTGTAATGAAGTTTATTTAATTTTCCGCATTTGAATGTTTGTAATTAAAGGTTAGATAACCTGGGATATTTTTATTCAAGTTTAATCATGTATGGGCAGGTTTTATTATTCAATTTTATTATGATTGGGTAGTTAGAAATAAATTTTTGATCAAGTGAACACCAAATCTTGAGGAAATAAAGTACCAGGATTTGGGGGTGTCACAGCGGATTACTTCAACCGTTGGAAATACTGGAATGGAAGTGGGATCACATCACGATGGATTTTGTGGTGGGTCTTCCAACTACTCAAAGAGGATGCGATGTGATTTGGGTGATAGTGGACAGACTGACGAAATCAACGCACTTTTTACCAATAAATATTAGGTTCAATCTTGATCAGTTGGCAAGATTGTACATCAAATAGATTGTTTCGAGAAAATGGAGTGCCAGTGTCAATTGTGTCCGATAGAGACCCGCGATTCACTTCAAACTTCTGGAAGAGACTACAAGAATGCATGGGAACTCAATTACGAATGAGTACGGCTTATCATCCACAAACAGATGGACAAAGCGAACGAACGATCCAGACATTGGAAGATATGTTCAGAGCATGCGTCATGGATTTCAAAGGAAACTGGGAAGAACAATTACCGTTGGTGGAATTCACCTACAATAATTGTTATCACGCGAGCATCAGCATGCCGCCTTACGAAGCGTTATATGACAGAAAGTGCAGAACTTCACTGTGCTGGGATGAAGTTGGTGAACGTCAACTGCTAGAACCAGAACTAGTGCAACAAACTGCTGAGGTTATCAAACTCATTAGGACAATATTGCTAGCAGCTCAAGACCGACAGAAGAAATATGCTGATCAACACAAGCAAGATCGTGCATTTGACGTAGGAAGGGGAAAATTCGTTTCGGTAAGAAGGGAAAACTAAGCCCGAGGTTTATTGGACCCTTCAAAGAGTTGCGAAGAGTTGGAAATGTAGCTTACGAGGTAGCTCTACCTCCAGAGTTGGAAAACATTCACAATGTTTTTCATATTTTGGTGTTACGACCGTATAAACCCGATTACAAACACGTGATCGAGTACGAACCGTTGCAGTTCGAGAAAGATTGTCTTATGAAGAAATCCAGATAGTAGACAGGAAGGAACTAGTGCTCAGGAATAAAGTGATACCTTCTGTGAATGTGATATGGAGGAACCACAATGCTAAAGAAGCTACGTGGGAACTCAAAGAAAAAATGTTGAAATAGTACCCTGAGTTATTTTTTTAATCTGTGTCTTCGATTTTGGGGACAAAATCTTTGTAAGTAGGGAAGAATGTAACGAATGTGTTGTTTGAGTTGTGATTCTAGGGACAGAATCCTTATAAGAGGAGAATGATGTAACATTCTAGATTTATAAATGTAAATTATAAATATTTATTGATTTATATAAATATTTATTGGATGTGTTTATTATTGGATAAATAATTGTTCAATTTGATTGATTTGATTTAGTTAATTATTTATTTGTTAAATAATTAATGTGTTATGTGAATTGAGTTATGTGATTAAGTGAATTATTTAATAAATTGTTATTAAATAAAGTATGACAAATAGCTATGTTATAAAGAGTTATTAAAATAAATTAAAGTAATTTTAATTTAGTTTTGCCAAACAAGGTTTAAGTATATTAATCCTTTAATTGTTAAATAGTTTGCCAAACAAAGCCTTATTACTTTTGAATTTCTTTTAAATTTTAAATTTATAATATTAATTAAACAAATAAAATATATATAATATATATTAACTTTTAAAACCGATAACTTATTAGCATTATTTATTAAGGCGTTAGTTTTTACGTTTCAAAGGTAAGCGTTGGTTAGCTAAATATTACATATAGTGTATTTTGGCTTAAGCCTAAGAATGGTTTACAGAGTAAAGAAAAGAAAGAAAAGAGCTCTTTGTGAGTTGAGAGAAAACCATCAGAACTTGAGGAAGGTTGGTGAGTGAATTGGAGTTCTTAAGCAACAAGAAGGTAGGATCATAACCCTTGTATATATATATATATATATATATATATATATATATATATATATATGTGTGTGTGTGTGTGTGTGTGTGTGTATTAACGACATGAGTTTTAGTTTCTGTGTTCATGAGTTTTATATTTGCTGAGAATTTCTAATTTATGTAATTTTTGTTATACAATTGAATTATATGATCTTATGTTTCTCAGAACTAGTGTTAGATAAAGATTGTTTACTAAATTAAGGCTGCAAGATAAGAACTTGGTTTTACAGTGAAAAACATGCATGAACGTATGTTTTGCAAAAATAACAAAATTGGTATGTGATTATGCAAATTGTAAAGTAATATGCGAATTGAACTTTGTATATGATAATTGAGTATGAGTTTCAGAAAACTTGTAGTTTATATAATCAAATTGATTGTTATACGGATTTACAGTATTCACTGTGTTTACAAAAATTTATCAATGATGGAGTTTGGTTTTAAAACATTATTTACAAAGAAGTAAGTTTTCTGAAATCGTTGTTCACATTGTTGATAATTGGTTTATAGATGATTGTTAACGTTTATGTGTAATTTACACATGTTAAATTTAGATGTTAGCAGTGTTGAGTGGACATAAAATTCTTTGTTCTGTTCTTCTTGTTTGGTTTTGTGAGTTTCGGCGCCCCAGCGTAAAAATTCACGCTCCAGCGTCAAATCTCGTGCCTTAGCGCCAAAATTAACACCCCAGCCAGACTTCACGTCACAGCGCTGAGTCCCTATATAACTCTCGCGCGAAAGCGCCACATCAGCACCGGAGCGCGGTCCACAGTTCAAATTGTGGCGCCGCGACGCCACTTAGCAGAAAGTCCATAAACGACTTTTGCCTTATACAAAAGTCTGTAATTGTTAATTTTAATAATATATGATGTTTGTTCAACATATATTTTGTTATGTTGGGTATTGTAATGCTAGGAACGAGCATGGTGTTAATACCTATCGAGTTATTGTCTTTTTAAGAATATAATGTGATTACGTGGTTAGACATCTAAACCATACGTGATGTAGAGTTGATAATGACTGATAATGTTATGATAAAAAATGTATATAAGATATTGTGATTTGGATTATAACCGATTAATATACGCGTAAGGCAAGATTCTAAACCTATCTTTTTACATTTTACAAGTTTTTCTAATCCTAAATCTTCGTTATGCAAGTTTCAAAATCTATTGTTTAACATTGAGTAAATCTTCTAACTCCATACCTTCATTGAGTTAGTTTGTTATGATTATGAAAGTTTCCCTAAATCTAAACTTGTTATATTAGCATGCAAGTACCTTTATTCTGTTGAACCAGTTTATCGTTCAAGTTATTCTTTGTTATGCATGCTTGATATTGAGTTCTAAGATGTAACCTTAGCTTAGTATTGTTCAAAGCAAGGTATGATAGATTATTCAATTGTTATGCTATTAGATTATTCGTAAAGCATGAACTTAGAATGCAATGTTTATTCAGTTATGATTATTCAATAACATAGGGTTAATATCTTTTATTCAACTAATCCTTAGTTGATGTCCGTTGAATTTCAAATTACCTTGAAGTGTATCCGAACCAAACTAACTTTCGTGCGGACTTGTACTCTAAATACTGAGATGAACAACACTATTATTAGGGGTTGCACTTAGTTTTATAATTTGTGCTGAAAATTTTGTATATAATACATGTACGAAGGATTGATCCCCCTAAGTACCTTTGAGTCCTTATAGTCGTATGACTGTTAAAGTTAAAGTTGAAAGATTACTTATAACTGTGGACATGGTTCGTGGTCATTAAACCCTCAGTGAATGTTATAATTTTTAGAATGTTAATAGAACATATTGTTCAGTTCTATTAAGCCTAGTATTTGGCAAGTGATGTAAAGGTTAAAGTTTATTTTTTGATTATTCCAAGTGAGTCTTGTTTGCTTACTCTTGCATGTAAAATCCTTACAACTAAAGATGGAAAGGGTGACGTACTCAGCACCAGTAAGGGAAAGGGAAAGATAAACAAGTACTGAAGACTTGTGATAGTTTTGATAGTTTTATTATCAGACTTTGGTTTAAAGATTGTAATGAAGTTTATTTAACTTTCTGCATGAATGATTTTTGTAAAGGTTAGATAACCTGGGAGATTTTATTTAATGTAATCATGTATGGGCATGTTTATTTATTCAATTATATCATGATTGGGTAGTTAGATATGAATGTTTTGATTAAGTGAATACCAAATCTTGAGATAATGATGTACCGAAATTTGGGGGTGTCACAATATTGGTGTTCAAATACATGAAATTTGGGTTTATAAAGAGAAAAGTAAATAACAGTGTTTTTTTTTTCAAAAATGGCTTTAGAAAGTACAAAATTTCATGCTTAATATGTGTTATAATCTATTATTTGATGTTAGAATATGTTAGTACGTTAAGAAACGAAAACGGCGTAGTTTGAATCATGTTAATTGGTTAAGAAACGAAGTTGTGGCGATCGAATTCACTAAATGTGTTTAAAACATGAAAATGGAGTATAAACATGTATTCTTGGTCAAATTTTAGGTTGGTTAAAGTTTTTATAAATTGTTAAAATTCTAGTATGTTGTAGTTCTATGAATTACGAATCCATAGAATCGAAAACGGACTAATTTGGATGTGTATAACTCAAGTTATGAAGATTTGTAGGAGAAAATGGTCTTAAATCGTAAAACACTATAATCTGGGCGAAGCCCAGCACGGGCGCACTGCCCAGGAGCATGGGCGCGCTGCCCAGCACTGCTAGATGGTGCAGGCGCACCGAAAAAGGGCGCGTCCGTGCCCCATGTCTGTTGATTGTGACTGCTTTAACCTATTTTGGTAAAACGGCCATAACCTTTTCATAGGAACTCTGATTGAGGTGATTAAATATGATCCGGAACGAGGACGAATAGACCAACAACTTTTATTATTTAATTATTTTAATTTGAGGTCTGGAGCAGGGGTCAAAATTGTCATTTGTAGGACTGTTGTGTTTTCGAAGGCAATCGGAGGGCGTCGAGCATGCACATATGCAAGTGTAGTGCTCTTGACGATAAACGATATTGTTCTAAGTTATAGAATATGAATAATATGAGATATAATAATGTTTAACATTAATAAATAATGTATTAGATAAGTTGTATACGGATACTAAGCACACACAAGAGAGACAAATTGGGCGTGTGACGAATAAACGTCGAAATGTCGTGATAAGTGATAATGAACGTAAAAAGTGATTTAAATCAAATCAAATGAATATTATAAGATATTGAATAGTGTTAATATAAAACCAATAAGTAGTTCTAGCAAGACTTAAACATTTGAATGAACTTCAAATATGTGATACAGTGAGATATAAATTGAAAGTTATAATAATCAAATTGAACATTTTGTATATATGATAGGATGAGTTATGAGACATAGAGTAAAGTTTACATTACAACTACTATGCGTTGCTATGTGACTAATAGTTAATGTGAATGATTATATAATTGTGTAGGCACGTGAAGTACATATATCTGTAAGTTGTTAAACTATATTATTGGTAAACAACGATCTCAGCAAGTCTTTCAGTTCCTATCTGCTATATGAACTTGGTGATTAACTGTTTTAAATCTTTATTGCAAAGAGCATGATGTGTTATATATGTGTTGAATGTATGAAATGTTAAAGTCAACTTAAGACTACGTTGATTGAGTAAAGCATGCTGATTGAGTAAGGAACTCAATCTTTATACTTGTTATATGAACTGTAACATGTATGTTATGTTAGTCCACTGTTTATGAGATATATGTTGAGCATGTTATTATGTGCTACATGATGCATGAAAACTATTAGATTTTGCTGGGCTGTCGAGCTCAACCTTGCAAATAACCATTTTTGCAGTTAAGGATTGAAGGTAACACTATGTGCTACTTGAATGACGTGGATCAGAAATAATACACGAAGATTAATATTTTAGCTAAACTTGTTATTTCTTTTCACCATGATTAAGATTCATGAAATGTACTAAATGTTTTATGATGTATAGTTTTATGTTGAGTTGTAAAGCTAATGTTAGAGTTATCTGATATGTAAAGGTTATCGGATTGAAATGTAAAATTTTATAATAACAGTGATAAAATGAATTATGAAATAAGATTGATTCAAATACATGTAGATGATAAAAGTTTTGATTCAGAGAATTAAAGTAAGAAGACATAAAAGTTTAAATTATTCCGCATTATAAAAAGTTTAACATCGAATAATGATGTAAAATCAGAACGTAGATGTGTTATTAACGAACGAAGTTAATAATTAAATTGAATGAATTTTGGGGTTTTTACATGTCATGTTCATCATAACACCTGTTCATCTTTGCACTACGGGTCAAAGATATTCATTAGTTAATCATTCATCTTTGCACTAGAGGCTAAAGATATTCAGTAATGTCATCATTTAGGACCGATGATGATGAAAAATAACTTAAAGAAAATGAATCCAATGAGGCAAAATGACAAATATTAGGGATTCGTATTATAGTTTATCTAAGTTCAATAATACTCCATAATAATCAATTATGGACCAGAATTCAAAAAATGAGATCAAAACATGGATACAATCTGTGACGCACCCAAATTCGGGTATCTTCCAACCCGACAGATGGTGCTCAACGATGCTACAGTTAACACAAACATTCAATTAAAATGCCTCAAAAGAATGAATATGTCTTATATATATTCCAAAATAATACTACCATTTCCCAGGTTCTTTATAACCGTTACATTTGTTCTTGTCATAATATGAAATATTATCATAACAAACCTAAACTATTACATAGGTAATCTACAATTTAGCTTTAGCCTTCTCCTTATCCTTGTTGAATTCTTTAGTCCATTCAGTATAAGCTGCATTCATATGGTTCAAGCATGAGTGAGCATAACAAGCTCAACAAGTATAACAATTTTATTTTAAAAGCATGCTTGAAACATAGGAATCGTATATCTTTAATAACTGGATCATAGTTACAAAGTACTATTAATAACTCAAAATACCATTTCTTTTCCTTCAAAATGTTTTACAATAACAATATTCAATAATACATCAATTTTGTTCAAGACGTGAACGTCTTATAGTTTCTTTGAAAAGGACAACCCAGCACGAAGTCCGTAAGTTCGACATATCTTATGAGCACTTCTAGGTGATCATCCTATAATACTTTATGTTAATCAACACTACATCCATTGTGACAACCCGATATTTTCTATATAAATAAATCATAAATTTTGCGCATAATTTTTTTTTTTATTAAAATAAATATGAATGATATGTATCAAGGTAATGTGTAATTATAATTATATGTGTGATAAATAAAATTTAATTATTACATTAAATATTGCAATAAAATTTATTTTAGAATTATTGATTATTATCAATTATATTTTTATATTAATTAATTCCCTATTGGAAATGTTTTATTAATTATTTTTAAGGAAAATATAATCTTATTTTATTTAAGTAATATATGAAATAATTTTAGAATAATTATTTATTTTAAAGGTAAGAATGCGTGAAAGAAATTATGTATGTATTTATGTGATGAATATAAAATATATTTATTACATGAATGGTTATGAATAATTTTATTTTAGAATTATTGCTCATTATAAATTATATTCTAATAATAATTAGTTTTATAGTAAAAATGTTTTTAATGTTTATTTTCCAAGAAAATAGGATAATTATATTATTTAAATAATATATGATATGATTATAGAATTATTATAATAATTATTTATTATATGAAATTATTTTATAATAGTTAAGTAAATTATTTCTACTTAATTATAATGTTAATTATGGCAGATAAATCAGATATGAAATCTAAACCCTAATTCTGGGTTTTGATCAAGGAATGAGAATAATAATATTATATTATTATTTGCCAGTGTTATAGATATATATGGTTATGTGTGAAATATTAATATGTGGAACAGTTTTAGTGTTAATGATAACCCTAACTTTGGTTATGGGATAAGGAATAATGATAATAAAATTATAATGTTAATTATATTTTGATTTTTCAGTGCTATGAATATGTACTGTATTTTTGTATTGATAATGGTTGGTCAATTACGGAGTATTATAACCAAACTTTAGTAATAATGTTAAACCCTAATTTGGCATCCAAATTAGAGTGCAAGATTATTTTATAAGTGTGATATATAATTTATGGCATGTGTTAAAAGTATTAATTAGGTAAACCCTAATTAAAATTCTAGAAACCCTAAATTATTAAAAAAAACCACAATTTTAAGTGTCAAAATCTTAATTTGAAACTCAGCTGTGAGTTTAAGACTGTTGTTTAATTGTGTGATATGATATATGTTATGCATTATATAATTTTGTAATTAAACCCTATTTAATATTTAGAAACCTTATTTAATAAATAGAAACCCTAGTTTCAAACTCTTAAACCCTAATTGATTTGAAACTGTGATAAACCGGAATTTCGAATAATTAAAATTTTACGAATAAATTTTTTTTATTTAATATTGACATTGACTGTTAATATTGTACTGAAAATTAGTGAGACAAGTCTCGAGAACCAGTCAATATGTGTTTTGACTGAGAAAATAGAGTAGAGTTGTGCTTAACAACCTTAGAAAACCCTAACCCTAATTTTCGGATAGGGATTCGATAGAAAATACAATTAAAATAATATTATTGATTATGTGGTTGTACTGTGCAGAAATGTTGACCAATGATTGACTGGATAAGGTTTAATATTAATAAACCTTAATAAGGGATTTAAAACCCTAATCTTAATTTTAGAAAATAAATTGTACAATTAAAAACCCTAATTAAACGCCGGGAAACCCTAATTTCAAAACCGGGAATTGTAAACCCTAATTAGGTAACCCTAATTTTTATTAGCATGCCTAAAGTGTTTGATAAACTTAAATATGATTAGAAAACACTAATTTTATTTTTGTAAGTTAAATTTCTATTTTAGAAACCCTAATTTTATTTTAGAAAATTTATTTTTTTAATTGTAAACCCTAAATTTGAAAATTTTGGGAACTGGAATTTTTGATACCTAAAAGGTTCAAATCTTAAACCCTAATTCAAACCTAAACCCTAAGGGTTTGTGTATTGGACAAGAATGTCATTAAATATAATTATCAAATGTCAAAAATACCCTTTTTACATTTTAAATGAGCTAACTTGTAAAATTGGTAAAATCTTTAGTTGTTTACCTAACCATTTGACTTGGTGACTCTAGAAATCCAGCAAATCAGCAGCCAAAATCGTCCAAATGATCAGCCAAAGCAACATCAAGCATTATATATAAGTTTAGAGAGAGAAAAATCATAAAACTTGATTATTTTGCAACTTTGCTCCTACCAACTCTCCTTCTCTCTTGGTGTCCGAAAATAACTAGTAGAATCAGTCATATTACCAGCCTTAGATTAATCATAAACATATTGGAAGGATTAGATCAAGATTCAAAACTAAAAAGGTATAACCAAGTTTTTAATTTTTGATCTTGTATGCTTGAAACATTTTTGTGTTTTTGTGTTTAGAAAATTGAATTAGATTGTTTTCTGGCAGCAACTTTGGAGGCTTTGATCTCCTTGTTGTGATGTTGTTTAACCAAAGTATCGATTAGGGATTGTAGTGTTACATTAGTACTACAATACCAAAGTTTTAGATAGCCCAGAACATGAGCAGATTGGAAGTTAAAGCCGGTCAAACATGACCCCTAGATCTGCCGGCTGTCAGTGTTCTTGAGCTCAAGAACACCTACAGCGACGCTTTGTGTCGCTAAAGGCCTATAGCGACGGTTTTAATTAATTTAATTTTCAGAATTTCCGGAAATTATTAAAAAAATAGAAATAAATTCTAAAAATTACCAAAAATAGTTTTAAAAATTATTTTAAATTATGAAACATAATTTGTGACCAATTGGAATATTTTTCTTTAATATTTATAATTATTTAATTATTAAAGGTATTTAATTTATTTAATTAGTGTATTAAATAAATTAGAGAAAAATGATTTTATATTATGAACTATTATTTTAAATAAGAATAATGTATTTAAAAATATTTTGAGTTATAAAATGTAACTTTTAATATTTTTGGAGAATTTTCATTAATAATTTAATATTAATGATATTAGATTTATTTGATTATTAAATTAAATAAATAATATAAAAATGATTTTAATTCTTTAAAAATCATTTTAATTGAGAATAAAGTGTTAGAAAATATTTTAAATTATAAAATATAATTTTCAATATTTTTGGAGAATTTTCATTAATAAATTACTATTAATGATATTTGATTTATTTAATTATTATATTAAATAAATAAATTAAAAATGATTTTATTGATTTAAAAATCATTTAAAAATGAGAAAAATGGTTTACAAATATTGTAAGTTATAATTAATGACTTTTAATATTTGAATAATAATTTCATTAATATTTATATATTAATGGTGATGATTTAAAAATGATTTTAATTATTTTAAAAAAATCATTTAAGTAGAATATTGATGATTTAAAAATATTTTAAGTTATTGATGATAACTTTAATATTTTGGAATGTATGTTATTAATATTTTGATATTATTAAATATTAATAATGATAAGATTATTTGATAATTAAATCATTTAAAAATGATTTAAGTGTTTGAAAAATTATTATAAATTATAATAATTGCTTGATAATTATTAAAAGCTTCCGAAAAATATTATAATTGATAATTGACTTATCTAAAATAATATTGAAGCTTAGAGACCAAGTTTAATTGACAATCAATGTGTTAATTGTCGAATAGGGTGACCAGAACACCGAGATACACCGAAGTCCAACCAGACCGAAATAGTTAAACTTGTTATGTATTTATATAGGTTATAAACACTGATTTGACTGTGTGCCAATGTGCTTAGGAAAATTATGACTGTGAATACAGTGCTGTGTCATATAAATGTTTGTTCTAATTGTGAGACCTACATTATTGGTTATAGGTCTTTCGAAATTAGATAAGTATATTGTGTAGCTGTAATCAGCGGAAGAGGCAAGTTCCCTAACTCAACCTTGAGTTATTTCATTCAATTATTATTGGTGGTTAATTATTGTTGATTAAGCCACGTCCAGGGATTTATTGTTGAAATTAAATTTTTGAATTAGAAGATATATATTCGTAGAATTACTTTTGTTGGATATTCATATATGTAGAAGTTAGAATTGACAGTATAGATAATTCCTGCTTATTGTCGAATTATGTTGAGAAATGTCTTAGCCAATTATTCTTGTTAGACAAACATTTGTAAAAACTTGTTAGGTTTGAGAAGAGTAGCAAATAGAATTTGAAATCATATTATTTCGTTGTAAAATCAAAATCTTGATTCTAAGACTGAGAAGAACAACCTTTTATATAAAGGGAACATTTTGTTGTTCGTGAATTCGACCTTTGCGCGCGTTTTGAGTATTATGCATAATATAGGGTATAATAAGTTGATCACTTGTTGTACTTGCAGAGGGGTATGATTTACTCTTTATGGTTATCTGATACACTTGAGTATTTATCAAAGTAAATCTTTGATATCTACCAGAGAAAAATAAGTTCAAAGATCTGGTGTGATCGCTCAGTATAAATCTGGAAAACATTCCTCTTTGATATTTCGGAGAATTGATTATTGATTATTCATTAGAATATCGTAGAAACTTTGAAAGCGTTGTACTCTTTCATTAGTGAATTATTGTGTTGTATAGAATACGAGAAAACTTGTTATTGAATAACGATTTGTTCAGCTATATCAAAGTTCCCCGAACTTTGGTTCCATTCTATCAAAATAGATAGTCTGTTGTTTTAAATCCTTATACATTTATTGTATGTATTCACTTGCGGGGAAAATTAGTTGCTCACCCTTGCTAAATAAAACTTTTCAGCTAGGGACGAAGTGGCAGGAGGTGCTGTGAAGGATAATGGCAAAGGCGTTGTAATAAATTAATTATGATGAACATATTTATTATGCTGTATTTGTAAACCCTTTTTGTATATCTAAAGGGTATGTTTGTAAAGTTAAGGTTAGAGAACCTGGGTGATGTATTATTATTAAAATCTGATAAAATATTATGAAAGTTACTATCTATATATATTATGGGTAGTTAAATGTTAATTATAGTGTGGATCGTGAACACCAAACTCGGGAGTCAGGTAACCCGGATTTAGGGGTGTCACAGGTTGGTATCAGAGCTGTAGTGACCAAGGTGTCAACAGCTGGTAGTGGAGCTGTAGGTTATAAACCTTAAGTGGGGTGGGGAAAACCCTAGGATTATAACCATAAGCGATATAGAGAATACTCATTTAGAGTACTAAGTGAGGGATCATTGAAGTGTATCGATAGTAAGATAAGTAAATTCGTAGTGAGAGAAATTTGTATTGGTGAAGTACTAATCAAGTTGTTTAAAACTGATTGTAGGATGTCGGGAAAAGATGAAATGAGTACGGAGAAGCCAGCGGCTGTCGCACCAATTCCAGTAGCCGAGGTGCTAGCACAGAGCGAATCAGTTGAAGAAGTGGGTAAAGATGAACCAATGATTAATCTTGGGAGTGATCATGATGAATATCCTGAGATGTATCTAAGTGGTGATGAGGAGGCGGAGTCTGAAGAAGCTAGGGTGGAACTAAAGAATAAGATCAAGGTTGGTGAACAAGATCAGCTATCTGTGGAAGTCCAAGAACTCCGAAGCAAAGTATTTCTTTTGGAGGAATTGTGGAAGACGGAGCGGGCATTACGCGAAATGACTGAAGAACGAAACGAGCTGAAAGCGCAGGTGGAACGAATGAAGGCTGAAGGTGGTGGATCATCTGAAGAAACCAGCAAAAAGGACAAGAAGAAAAGAAAGAGGAACAAAGACAGCGACAACTCTGGAAATTCGAACCCGAAGAGAAAGAAAGCTTGCAGTAAGTGTGGCAAAACTCACGTGGGGGAATGCATGATGTGGAAGAACTTGTGCTTCAACTGTAAGCAGGAAGGACATATCTCTTTGCATTGTCCTAAACCAAATTTGAGGAAGTGTTTTTCATGTGGGCAGACGGGTCATGGATTCAACAAGTGTCCCAAAAAGAAGAATATTGGTGAAGGAAGTGGTCGGTAGACAACTTAGATATATGTAATAATATCTTTTGGTAGAAGTTTCTGATATTAAGATATGTAATATCAAGAATGGTGTTTGACCATATGTAAATATATGTTTGTATGAATGAAATCTTTATTTTCTATATGAATATAAGATTAAAATGAAATTGTGTGTTCTTAAAACTCATACTTATGTGACATTCTTGACTCATAGTTATATGAAATGTTTATGAACCCCTCAGCGAACGGACGCCAAAGGTCAGACTAGGGTAAGTTCGTAAACTCATATAATTGTGGCCAGATTATGAACTCATAAGTGTGGTTTTATGAACTGGAAATAGTAATGTGAAATTGGAGAATATCAACTTTTTGTGTAAAGTTGGGGAATTGCAACTTTTGTAAAGTTGTGTGTGTTAACCCTAGTATTATTTTAAAGGGATAGTTATATGTGTTAAGTACTATAGGTACTATGTGCTATTTGTATAAATATGCAATTACTTGACAATTATGTGTTGAATTCTTATTGTGTTAAGAATTTGTGTAGAATAAGAGTATTAATATAAGATTTTTATTTAAATCAGATCATGCCGCCAAGACGACAGAATCGAAACCAAAGAAAAGAACAATCAGTGAATAACGAAGAAGGTCAAGTGGACCCGATGCAGAATTTTGTGGATATACTGGCCCAAGCTATGGAAAATAGGGCTCAAGGAAGGGGAAGACCAAGGAATCAGCCAGCCGACAGATTGGCTAATTTTAAGGATTTTAAAGCGGTAGGATCGCCGGAATTTAAGGGGACTACGGATCCGATCGAAGCCCAAACTTGGGTGAAGGAGATAAAGAAAGCTTTCGTGATTGCGCGAGATGCGGAAGAACAAAAGACAGCGTTCGCAACATATCTAATGAAGGGAGAAGCCAATTATTGGTGGGAGACGAACCAAGCAAGAGCTGGTACAGCGGTGGTGACGTGGACACGATTTAAAGAATTGTTCTTTGAGAACTACTTCTCACCGAGTATGCAAGCTCGGATGGAAGTTAAGTTCTTGGAACTTAAGCAGGAGAATTTGTCTGTTTCGGAGTATGCTGCTAAATTCAACGAATTGGCGCGATTTGCACCTCATCAGGTGGATACAGAAGCAAGAAAAGCAAGAAGATTTGAGAACGGATTGAAGCCGGGGATTTACAACAAAGTAGCTGTGCTGCAGATCAACACTTTTGCGGCTCTACTGGAGAAAGCTTTAATTGCTGAAGGAGGAAGCAAGGCTGCATCTCGTTTTCATCAAGAGAAAAAGAATAATGCTAATGAGGGTGGAAGTAGTGGTTGTAGTAACCCGAATAAGAGAAAGTGGAGTGAGAATACCCAATCGGGTAATAAAACTGAAGGGAATAAGAAAGGAGGAGGGCCATGTGCAAATTGTGGGAAGAACCATGCTGGAGTTTGTCTGAAGAAGAAAGGAGTTTGTTACAACTGTGGTCAAGAGGGGCACATGTCGCCTAATTGTCCCAGTCCAAAGAAGATACAAGGTTGCTATGTCTGTGGATCGACTGATCATTTGGTGCGGAACTGTCCGAAGAAGAACGCAGAAAAAGAAAGTGCCAACAAAGGACCTGGTGGTGGAACCTTGGCAATTCGAGGACCTGCACAACCTGGAAGACCAACAGCCCGTACATTCAACATAACGGCGGTAGATGCAGTGGCTACTCAGGAGGTAGTAGCAGGTAACGATTTTGCCTAATACTTAAATTACGCAATTGATATTGGATAAATATGACTGTGAATTGTTTTCTTTTATAGATTTAAGTCACATGTTAGAATTTGAAACACAAAGTAATATTGTGTTAATCAAAATAAATTGATGATACAACTTTAAAAGATTGTAGAGAATAAGAAAGCGGTGATTCCGAGGACGGAATCCTTTTAAGGAGGGGTGAATGTGATAACCCGGAATTTCGAATAATTAAAATTTTACGAATAAATTTTTTTAATTTAATATTGACATTGACTGTTAATATTGTACTAAGAATTAGTGAGACAAGTCTCGAGAACTAGTCAATATGTGTTTTGACTGAGAAAATAGAGTAGAGTTGTGCTTAACAACCTTAGAAAATCCTAACCCTAATTTTCGGATAGGGATTCGATAGAAAATATAATTAAAATAATTGTATTGATTATGTGGTTGTACTGTGCAGAAATGTTGACCAATGGTTGACTGGATAAGGTTTAATATTAATAAACCTTAATATGGGATTTAAAACCCTAATCTTAATTTTAGAAAATAAATTGTACAATTAAAAATCCTAATTGTACGCCGGGAAACCCTAATTTCAAAACCGAGAATTGTAAACCCTAATTAGGCAACCCTAATTTTTATTAGCATGCCTAAAGTGTTTGATAAACTTAAATATGATTAGAAAACACTAATTATATTTATGTAAGTTAAATTTCTATTTTAGAAACCCTAATTTTATTTTAGAATATTTATTTTTCTAAATTGTAAACCCTAAATTTGAAAATTTTGGGAACTAGAATTTTTGATACCTAAAGGGTTCAAATCTTAAACCCTAATTCAAACCCTAAACCCTAAGGGTTTGTGTATTGGACAAGAATGCCATTAAATATAATTATCAAATGTCAAAAATACCCTTTTTACATTTTAAATGAGCTAACTTGTAAAATTGGTAAAATCTTTAGTTGTTCACCTAACCATTTGACTTGGTGACTCTAGAAATCCAGCAAATCAGTAGCCAAAATCGTCCAAATGATCAGCCAAAGCAACATCAAGCATTATATATAATTTTAGACAGAGAAAAATCATAAAACTTGATTATTTTGCAACTTTGCTCTTACCAACTCTCCTTCTCTCTTGGTGTCCGAAAATAACTAGTAGAATCAGTCATATTACCAGCCTTAGATCAATCATAAACATATTGGAAGGATTAGATCAAGATTCAAAGCTAAAAAGGTATAACCAAGTTTTTAATTTTTGATCTTGTATGCTTGAAACATTTTTGTGTTTTTGTGTTTAGAAAATTGCTATTGGATGTTATATGAAGATCTATCATGATCTATCATGAATCCATAGCATTAAAGTGCCTTAAAATAATTTTTTTCAAAAACTGTTCTTGAGCAAATTTGTGCTCTGACAGCCAAATGTCAGGCCGCTCAGATCTTGCTCTGTAAATGTTTTGTTATGTTTTATTGTGTGGATCGGTAGTCGGACATGTTTTCTTGGATCTGGAATTGAAATCATAGAAATCCAATGTATAGATTGCAAGTTATACTCGGTCAAAGTCGGTTGACCGACCATGACCGAGTACAAATCTGGGCAAGCCCAGAAGTTTAAAACACCCTCTGACAAGTTTTGTAGCGAGCGAATCTGATAGTGTATAGGTTGTTTAATGTGATGTTTTTAACCATCTTGTAGCCTATAAGTAGGACTACATATTCAAGCTTATATAACACTAAAAACGTCAATAGATCGATCGTGACAAATGGTCAAACTTTGTCGTTTGATCAAGACTGAATCTTTCTGGGAATTTCCAGATTTTTAAGAACAAGCTGTCTGACAGAGTTTGACCGTGTGTTTTGTGATGATTCTGTTGATGATAATTTGATTTGTTGCTTTGATGTTGTTCTCTAATACATGGAATATAACTCTGAACCATAAAACAACTTAAACCGAGACCAGATCATAGAGTAAATTGAGGTTGAATATGGCAACTCGAACTGTTTAAGCCCAGAAAGCCCAGATTATTTTCTGGCAGCAACTTTGGAGGCTTTGATCTCCTTGTTGTGATGTTGTTTAACCTAAGTATCGATTAGGGATTGTAGTGTTACATTAGTACTACAATACCAAAGTTTTAGATAGCCCAGAACATGAGCAGATTGGAAGTTAAAGCCGGTCAAACATGACCCCTAGATCTGCCGGCTGTCAGTGTTCTTGAGCTCAAGAACACCTACAGCGACGCTTTGTGTCGCTAAAGGCCTATAGTGACGGTTTTAATTAATTTTATTTTCAGAATTTCTGGAAATTATTAAAAAAATAGAAATAAATTCTAAAAATTACCAAAAATGGTTTTAAAAATTATTTTAAATTATGAAACATAATTTGTGACCAATTGGAATATTTTTCTTTAATATTTATAATTATTTAATTATTAAAGGTATTTAATTTATTTAATTAGTGTATTAAATAAATTAGAGAAAAATGATTTTATATTATGAAAAATCATTTTAAATAAGAATAATGTATTTAAAAATATTTTGAGTTATAAAATGTAACTTTTAATATTTTTGCAGAATTTTCATTAATAATTTAATATTAATGATATTAGATTTATTTGATTATTAAATTAAATAAATAAGATAAAAATGATTTTAATGCTTTAAAAATCATTTTAATTGAGAATAAAGTGTTAGAAAATATTTTAAATTATAAAATATAATTTTCAATATTTTTGGAGAATTTTCATTAATAAATTACTATTAATGATATTTGATTTATTTAATTATTATATTAAATAAATAAATTAAAAATGATTTTATTGATTTAAAAATAATTTAAAAATGAGAAAAATGGTTTACAAATATTGTAAGTTATAATTAATGACTTTTAATATTTGAATAATAATTTCATTAATATTTATATATTAATGGTGATGATTTAAAAATGATTTTAATTATTTAAAAAAAATCATTTAAGTAAAATATTGATGATTTAAAAATATTTTAAGTTATTGATGATAACTTTAATATTTTGGAATGTATGTTATTAATATTTTGATATTATTAAATATTAATAATGATAAGATTATTTGATAATTAAATCATTTAAAAATGATTTAAGTGTTTGAAAAATTATTATAAATTATAATAATTGCTTGATAATTATTAAAAGCTTCCGAAAAATATTATAATTGATAATTGACTTATCTAAATTAATATTGAAGCTTAGAGACCAAGTTTAATTGACAATCAATGTGTTAATTGTTGAATAGGGTGACCAGAACACCGAGAATAGACCGAAGTCCAACCAGACCGAAATAGTTAAACTTGTTATGTGTTTATATAGGTTATAAACACTGATTTGACTGTGTGCCAATGTGCTTAGGAAAAATTTGACTGTGAATACAGTGCTGTGTGATATAAATGTTTGTGCTAATTGTGAGACCTACATTATTGGTTATAGGTCTTTCGAAATCAGATAAGTATATTGTGTAGCTGTAATCAGCGGAAGAGGCAAGTTCCCTAACTCAACCTTGAGTTATTTCATTCAATTATTATTGGTGGTTAATTATTGTTGATTAAGCCACGTCCAGGGATTTATTGTTGAAATTAAATTTTCGAATTAGAAAATATATATTCGTAGAATTATTGTTGTTGGATATTCATATCTGTAGAAGTTAGAATTGACAGTACAGATAATTCCTGCTTATTGTCGAATTATGTTGAGAAATGTCTTAGCCAATTATTCTGGTTAGACAAACATTTGTAAAAACTTGTTAGGTTTGAGAAGAGTAGCAAATAGAATTTGAAATCATATTATTTCGTTGTAAAATCAAAATCTTGATTCTAAGACTGAGAAGAACAACCTTTTATATAAAGGAAACATTTTGTTGGTCGTGAATTCGACCTTTGCGCGCGTTTTGAGTATTATGCATAATATAGGGTATAATAAGCTGATCACTTGTTGTACTTGCAGAGGTGTATGATTTAATCTTTATGGTTATCTGATACACCTGAGTATTTATCAAAGTAAATCTTTGATATCTACCCGAGAAAAATAAGTTCAAAGATCTGGTGTGATCCCTCAGTATAAATCTGGAAAACATTCCTCTTTGATATTTCGGAGAATTGATTATTGATTATTCATTAGAATATCGTAGAAACTTTGAAAGTGTTGTACTCTTTCATTAGTGAATTATTGTGTTGTATAGAATACGAGAAAACTTGTTATTGAATAACGATTTGTTCAGCTATATCAAAGTTCCCCGAACTTTGGTTCCATTCTATCAAAATAGATAGTCTGTTGTTTTAAATCCTTATACATTTATTGTATGTATTAACTTGTGTGGCAAATTAGTTGCTCACCCTTGCTAAATAAAACTTTTCAGCTAGGGACGAAGTGGCAGGAGGTGCTGTGAAGGATAAAGGCAAAGGCGTTGTAATAAATTAATTATGATGAACATATTTATTATGTTGTATTTGTAAACCCTTTTTGTATATCTAAAGGGTATGTTTGTAAAGTTAATGTTAGAGAACCTGGGTGATGTATTATTATTAAACTCTGATAAAATATTATGAAAGTTACTATCTATATATATTATGGGTAGTTAAATCTTAATTATAGTGTGGATCGTGAACACCAAACTCAGGAGTCAGGTAACCCGGATTTGGGGGTGTCACAAAAACTCTAATGTGAAAGTCATTCATGACTTTGAGAATTTGTTAAGTCGTTATGTAATCACGATAATATGATTTATGATCGGTGATATATGTATTAACCGTAATTAGGGAGAATCGCAATCATTCAAAATCCTTATTATTTTCTATATTATAAACCCTAATTTCAAAAGTTAGAAACCCTAATTTGCTTATGGTAACCCTAATTATCGGAATTATAAACACTAATTGCCTAATTGGCAAGGTTAATATGGGTAGGGGTACTAAACCCTAATGTTCTTGTATAATTTAATTAGTAACCTAATCTAGTTAATTATTTTAATTTTTAAATTTTAGAAACTAAAAAAATTTTATTTTCTTTATAAACCCTAGTTGCTAAATCCTAATTTTGGAAATCCTAGATTTTTGTTTGCTTGGATCAAACCCTAAACCCTAAACCCTAAGGGTTTGCAAATAACAAGAATGCCATTTAAATGAATTATCAAATGACCAAAATACCCTTTTTGCATTCTTTAATGAGCTTGCTTGTAAATCTTGTAAAATCTTGAGTGGTTGGCCAACCCTACCAACTCTTGGTGACTCACAAGGACAGCAAATCAGCCCTAGCCAGCCTTATTCATGCACCATGTTGTCTATAAATAGATTTAAGGAGCTAGAGAGAAAATTATTTTTTACACTAATTTTGTTCAACTCTCATACTTGACTCTCTCTCACTAGAACCAACGAATTTGTTAAGTTTTATAGACCCATTATCAAGCCCTACTAACACCATAACCAAAACAGCAACCCAAAATCAGAATTTGGACATCAAAGGTATAAACCTAGCTTGAATTTTTATGCCTAATTTTCTGTGTTAGATCTTAAGTTTATGTGTTAGAATATGTTAGATATAGTTTATTTTGGTGATCTGAGTTGATAGATGTTAGATCCATAACATCTATAAGCTCAGATCTAGCTTTATACGAAATCTGGAAAAAATTGTTTTTGGGTCTGACAACCGAATGTCAGATCGTCTAAATCTTTGTGTGTTTGTGATTTTTTATGTTTTATTGTTTAGATCGATAGCCTGACATGTTGTCTTGGATCTGGAAGTGGATTTACAGTGGTTCAATGCATAGATCGTGTGTTATTAATAGTCAAAACCTGTTGACCGACGTTGACCGGGCCAAATCTGGGTAACCCAGAAAGCCTTGATCAACGTCTGACAACATTTTGTAACGAGCAGATCTGTCATATATTTTAATGTTTTGATGATACTTTGTATTCATGTTGTAGCTGATAATGTGGACTGTAGATTAATGTCTTAATATACCATAAACAATCAACAGATCAACAGTGAGAAGCAGTCAAAGTAGGCCACTTGAACTGTTTCGATGTTTCTGGGAATTTCCAGAAACGTGAAGAACAACGTTTCTGACATGGGTTGACCGGGAGCTAGCTTGTGATTTTGTTGTTGTTTACTCGATCTGTTGTTTTATTATTGTTCCTTGACATGTATACTACAAGTTTAAATCTTAATATTACACATAGCATGTTAGCAAAGCTAAGATTTAAGACCTTAAATATAGACCCACGAACTGTTCTTCATGAAGAACAGCTCTGACAAGCTACTTTGATGGCTAATAACTCTTAGATATGATGTTGTTTAGCCATGATGTTTATTGATAGTTGTAGTATTACATGAGAACTACAATTTGGAACTTATAGATCACCCAGAAACATTTTAGAATGAATGTTATACACGGTCAAACGAGCCACCATGAAACTGGCCATGTCAGTGTTCTTGAGCTCAAGAACACCAACAGCAACGGTTGTCTATCGCTATAGCCTTTAGCGACGGTTTTTAATTAATTTAATTTCTGAATTTCCAGAAATTGATTAAAAATAGAAAAAAATAGTTTTTAATTATAAAAAATACAAAATAAATTCCTAAAAATTATTTTTAAGTCTGAAAATTAGTTTTTAATAATTTTTTTATATATTTCATAAATATTTAATATTTTTGGAATATAAAAGGTATTTATTTATTTAATTATAATATTAAATAAATTATTTAAAAATGGTTTTAATTCATGAAAAATCATGAAAAATTATATTATTGTGTTAGAAAATATTTTAAGTCATTTTTGATGAATTTTATTATTTTGTGATGAAATTTCATTCATTAATTAATATTAATGATGTTTAAGTTATTTAATAAATATATTAAATAAATTATGGAAAATAAAATTTATGATTTTAAAAATCATTTAAAATATTATAAATATATTTTAAGTTATAAAATATGACTTTTGATATTTTGTCATGAAAAAACATTATTAATTTAATATTAATGATATTAATTTATTATTGGTGATATTTAGTTTATTTAATAATTATATTAAATAAATTAGTTTAAAAATGATTTTATTATTTTAAAAATCATTTTTAAATGAAAATAAAGTGTTTAAAGATATTTTAAGTTATAAAATATAACTTTTAATATTTAAGGGATATTTTCATTAATAATTTAATATTAATGATATTTAGTTAATGATTAATAATATTAAATTTATTTAATAGTTATACTAAATAAATAGTTTTAAAATGGTTTTATTTATTTAAAAAACATTTAAAAATGATATAAGTGAATTAAAAATATTTTAAGTTATAATTAATGACTTTTAATATTTGGATAAATAGTTCATTAATATTTAAATATTAATGGTAAATATTTAATAATGATTTTAAATGTTTTAAAATTCATTTAAGGGTAATATAAATACGTTAATAATATTTTGAGTTATTATTCATAACTTTAATATTTTGGCAATGGTTTGATTAATAGTTTTATATTAATTAAATATTGATGATAATAGAATTGTTTGATATTTAAATCATTTAATAATGATTCTGATATTTCAAAAATTATGGTAAATGGTAATAATTATTTTATAATTATTATAAGGTCATGAAAAATGATATGACTGTTATTTAATTAGTCTAAATGGATATTGAACAACTGTTTAGAGTCTTAGACTCGATAATTACCCGATAAATATGTCGGTAGACCGACATGGTTCAGAAATTGATTTGGACTTAGCAATTTAGTTAGTTAATTATTTTATTTATGATTCAATGGTGGATAAAGTTGTGTGACAATGTGATTAGGAATGAGTTGATGTTTGTTTGTGATAACATGATTGTTGAACATGTATGATAATGTAATTATGTTATGTGTTGACTGCAATAAGCAGTACTATGTGTTATGATATGTGATTCTAATCGATAGAATATCTTATTAATGATAGGTTTCGGTATAACAGATAAGTCTAAGTTGCGTAATTGTAAGCAGTGCATCAGGCAAGTATCCTACCTTTGCATTTTCTTTATGCAGTGGACAAGTGTAAGAATGTTTCAGAAATATTATTATTACTGTACAGATTGTTAAACCTATATTATATAAGCCCATTGATTATCAACATGTTAGTATATGATAATTCAGATATATATTCTGTTCATTAATTTCTATAAATGATTATACAAGTGTCCCCACTTGGATAATCATTATATTTAATCACATGTTGATACACCTTTGATATACATATATGTTGAATTATATAAGACCTTTGATATGAAAACCCGACAGGTATGAACATCCCGATAATAGAAAAATTTTTATGCGCTACGACGGACAAAGGATGAACGATAATATCGTTCTAGCAATGTAGTATTGATCAATACAGGGCCTATGGGATGTACACCCTCATTCCCTTAAGCAATGGCCGGTTTACAGATGAATTTCTGTTTAAACCCTTTCGAAAATGAAAACAATGTTCATAATGTGTCACAGAAACCCCGTTTATAGACAATACATAGTTTCACAATTTTGAAAGATGGTTGTTATGGTATTGTTATTGGTATAGATTACTTCACAACTATTGACCGGTTGTAGAAGAATATTATAAAGAAAATATTTAAATTCTTTCAGCTTATATATATATATATATAATACTTGCTGGGCACTCAAATGCTCATCCTTGCTTTATTTAAATGTTTTCAGCTAAGTGTGAAGAACTGGAAAGTTCGGTCAAGATCAACTGAAAAAGGAAAGAAAACAGAACATGTTATTGGTATCATTTGTAATAGATAGACTGTATTAAATTAATGATATGTATTATATATCATGTAAAAAATGTAGTAACGGTTGCGTACTTAGGATTAGACTCTGATAAATGTAAGTTAAGTTTAAGTTTTATATTATGGTTATTATTATTAGTAATTATTCCGCTCATAGAAATGGTATCGTGAAGTACCGAATTCGAGTTTCAAGTATCCGGGTTCGGGGACTTTACAGGTTGGTATTAGAGCTATAAGGTTAGAAACTTTAGGTGGGTTAGACCTTAGGCTATAACCTTAGAACAGAGGGAAACGTTGAAAATACAAATAACTCATATAGAGTTTAAAGATAGATGAATCGGATAAATTTATCGTCAAACAAAAAAAAAGATAATTTATAAAACCTCTATGTGTTGTGTGTATTTATTATTTGTTAATCAAGATATTTTGTGTATAGCTGTTAGATAGAAAGAATTAGGATACCCTTAAGTTGTAAAGAATAAGTCAACGTCCATAACTGAGCCAATATCAAAGCTAATAGCTGCAATAAAGGCTCACATTGAAAGCAACCTCAAAGAGGTGGTTATTTTGGAAAGTATAGTATTGGATCAAGAAACGCTAAGTATAACTGATAGGTAAAGTATAGTTAAAGGATTATAAGTGGTCAATGTTGAGTTCTTAAACTCGTATATTTATGGTGAGTTCTTAAACTCGTATGTTTGTGATGAGTTCTTAAACTCATAATGTGTTATAAGTTGTGACAAATTAGGTATAGTTGTGTGTGAATGGATATTGAGGATAATGACTAAGCAATTGATCGTTATTGAATGTGTAAGGAATATGTAGTATTAGTATTAGTTGGATATGTATGATTTTAGGTGGTATATATGATATGTATGTTGGTGTAACGTAATATTTTGTATAAGGTATGGCAGCGATTCCCGACTTTCAAGTCACAAAGGGATAGAGGATGTTTAAAGCAGTGTGTGCAAAGGCATGTCAAGTGTTATGAATACGGATCTATGTTGGTTTAATGAATTAAGTGGGTATAAAGATAGTAGATATTTATCTGAATATTGGTTAATACAGTAAACCAAATTTTCAAAATCTAATATTTTGAGTACATGATTATTTGAATAGAAAGTTTTGCGTTATATGTTAAGCGTTTACGATAAGGCTTAGTATGTAAGTATAATTTATGAAAATGGCGTCAAGACGAAAAAAAAAACGAAACCAAAGGATAGCAGGACCTGTGAACAAAGTTGGAGGATAACCAAACTCGACATCGAAATTTTTACGAATGCGGACGATCAAGCTATGCAGAACGGAATACCAGTCGCGGAAAATCAACCAGGCAATCGATCGACAAACTTCAAAGACTTCAAGACAACCGGACCGCCAGGATTTAGAAGATTAACCGACCCTGATAAAGCGTATGTGATAGACGGGACAAAAGACAACTTTTGTCACCTATATGATAAAAGAAGATAATTTCAATAAATAAGACAGGAATGTGATTAAAAGAAAAGTTTGTGTGTGGAAAGTAAGGACAGAAGGGATATATATCTTTTCAAAAATGTCCCAATCCAAGAATGTATAGTGAATGTGTTGTGTGCGAATCAATAAAGCATAAGATAAAAGACTGTCCAAGAAAGGAAATGGAAACAAGGAATGTAAATACGGAACAAGGCAGCAAGACATTGGCGACAACGGGACCAACTTCAACAAACAAACCAACGAAATCAACCGCAAGCGTCTTCAGCGGGACTGTTCGGGATTCGATAGCAGCCGGGGATCCAACTCCAGGTATTAATCTAACCAATTTTTATTTTCTTATTATATTTTTATATATAGTAAATTATTTTTATAAATTATTTTGAAGGAGGAATTTGAGTTCTCTTAGAAATCAAATTTCTGTTTAAGGAGATAGATAAGTGTTATGCTGAATAGTTAAAGATCGATTCGATCAATTATGATCGAGATCTAATTACAATGATTGTGTATGCTATGTACCCTGGTATGTATAGGTTTTAAAAGGTGATTCCGGGGATGAAATCTTTATAAGGGAGGGTGAATGTGACAACTCGATATTTTCTATATAAATAAATCATAAATTTTGCGTATAATTTTTATTTATTTATTTATTAAAATAAATATGAATGATATGTATCAAGGTAATTTGTAATTATAATTATATGTGTGATAAATAAAATTTAATTATTACATTAAATATTGCAATAAAATTTATTTTAGAATTATTGATTATTATCAATTATATTTTTATATTAATTAATTCCCTATTGGAAATGTTTTATTAATTATTTTTAAGGAAAATATAATCTTATTTTATTTAAGTAATATATGAAATAATTTTAGAATAATTATTTATTTTAAAGGTAAGAATGCGTGAAAGGAATTATGTATGTATTTATGTGATGAATATAAAATATATTTATTACATGAATGGTTATGAATAATTTTATTTTAGAATTATTGCTCATTATAAATTATATTCTAATAATAATTAGTTTTATAGTAAAAATGTTTTTAATATTTATTTTCCAAGAAAATAGGATAATTATATTATTTAAATAATATATGATATGATTATAGAATTATTATAATAATTATTTATTATATGAAATTATTTTATAATAGTTAAGTAAATTATTTCTACTTAATTATAAGGTTAATTATGGCAGATAAATCAGATATGGAATCCAAACCCTAATTCTGGGTTTTGATCAAGGAATGAGAATAATAATATTATATTATTATTTGCCAGTGTTATAGATATATATGGTTATGTGTGCAATGTTAATGTGTGGAACAGTTTTAGTGTTAATGATAACCCTAACTTTGGTTATGGGATAAGGAATAATGATAATAAAATTATAATATTAATTATATTTTGATTTTTCAGTGCTATGAATATGTACAATATTTCTGTATTGATAATGGTTGGTCAATTACGGAGTATTATGACCAAACTTTAGTAATAATGTTAAACCCTAATTTGAGATCCAAATTAGAGTGTAAGATTGTTTTATAAGTGTGATATATAATTTATGGCATGTGTTAAAAGTATTAATTAGGTAAACCCTAATTAAAATTCTAGAAACCCTAAATTATTAAAAAAAAACCCCAATTTTAAGTGTTAAAATCTTAATTTGAAACTCAGCTGTGAGTTTAAGACTGTTGTTTAATTATGTGATATGATATATGTTATGCATTATATAATTTTGTAATTAAACCCTATTTAATATTTAGAAACCCTATTTAATAAATAGAAACCCTAGTTTCAAACTGTTAAACCCTAATTGATTTGAAACTCTAATGTGAAAGTCATTCATGACTTTGAGAATTTGTTAAGTCGTTATGTAATCACGATAATGTGATTTATGATCGGTGATATATGTATTAACCATAATTAGGGAGAATCGCAATCATTCAAAATCCTTATTATTTTCTATATTATAAACCCTAATTTCAAAAGTTAGAAACCCTAATTTGCTTATGCTAACCCTAATTATCAAAATTTTAAACACTAATTGCCTAATTGGCAAGGTTAATATGGGTAGGGGTACTAAACCCTAATGTTCTTTTATAATTTAATTAGTAACCTAATCTAGTTAATTATTTTAATTTTTAAATTTTAGAAACTAAAATAATTTTATTTTCTTTATAAACCCTAGTTGCTAAATCCTAATTTTGGAAATCCTAGATTTTTGTTTGCTTGGATCAAACCCTAAACCCTAAACCCAAAGGGTTTGCAAATAACAAGAATGCCATTTAAATGAATTATCAAATGACCAAAATACCCTTTTTGCATTCTTTAATGAGCTTGCTTGTAAATCTTGTAAAATCTTGAGTGGTTGGCCAACCCTACCAACTCTTGGTGACTCACAAGGACAGCAAATCAGCCCTAGCCAGCCTTATTCATGCACCATGTTGTCTATAAATAGATTTAAGGAGCTAGAGAAAAAATCATTTTTTACACTAATTTTGTTCAACTCTCATACTTGACTCTCTCTCACTAGAACCAACGAATTTGTTAAGTTTTATAGACCCATTATCAAGCCCTACTAACACCATAACCAAAACAGCAACCCAAAATCAAAATTTGGACATCAAAGGTATAAACCTAGCTTGAATTTTTATGCCTAATTTTCTGTGTTAGATCTTAAGTTTATGTGTTAGAATATGTTAGATATAGTTTATTTTGGTGATCTGAGTTGATAGATGTTATATCCATAACATCTATAAGCTCAGATCTAGCTTTTTTCGAAATCTGGAAAAAATTGTTTTTGGGTCTGACAACCGAATGTCAGATCGTCTAAATCTTTGTGTGTTTGTGATTTTTTATGTTTTATTGTTTAGATCGATAGCCTGACATGTTGTCTTGGATCTGGAAGTGGATTTACAGTGGTTCAATACATAGATCGTGTGTTATTAATATTCAAAACCTGTTGACCGACGTTGACCGGGCCAAATCTGGGTAACCCAGAAAGCCTTGATCAACGTCTGACAACGTTTTGTAACGAGCAGATCTGTCATATATTTTAATGTTTTGATGATAATTTATATTCATGTTGTAGCTGATAATGTGGACTATAGATTAATGTCTTAATATACCATAAACAATCAACAGATCAACAGTGAGAAGCGGTCAAAGTAGGCCACTTGAACTGTTTCGATGTTTCTGGGAATTTCCTGAAAAGTGAAGAACAACGTTTCTGACATGGGTTGACCGGGAGCTAGCTTGTGATTTTGTTGTTGTTTACTCGATCTGTTGTTTTATTATTGTTCCTTGACATGTATACTACAAGTTTAAACCTTAATATTACACATAACATGTTAGCAAAGCTAAGATTTAAGACCTTAAATATAGACCCACGAACTGTTCTTCATGAAGAACAACTCTGACAAGCTACTTTGATGGCTAATAACTCTTAGATATGATGTTGTGTTAACCATGATATTTGTTGATAGTTGTAGTATTACATGAGAACTACAATCTGGAACTTATAGATCACCCAGAAACATTTTAGAATGAATGTTATACACGGTCAAACGAGCCACCATGAAACTGGCCATGTCAGTGTTCTTGAGCTCAAGAACACCAACAGCGACGGTTGTCTATCGTTATAGCCTTTAGCGACGGTTTTTAATTAATTTAATTTCTGAATTTCCAGAAATTGATTAAAAATAGAAAAAAATAGTTTTTAATTATAAAAAATACAAAATAAATTCCTAAAAATTATTTTTAAGTTTGAAAATAAGTTTTTAATAATTTTTTTATATATTTCATAAATATTTAATATTTTTGGAATATAAAAGGTATTTATTTATTTAATTATAATATTAAATAAATTATTTAAAAATGGTTTTAATTCATGAAAAATCATGAAAAATTATATTATTGTGTTAGAAAATATTTTAAGTCATTTTTGATGAATTTTATTATTTTGTGATGAAATTTTATTAATTAATTAATATTAATGATGTTTAAGTTATTTAATAAATATATTAAATAAATTATGGAAAATAAAATTTATGATTTTAAAAATCATTTAAAGTATTATAAAAATATTTTAATTTATAAAATATGACTTTTGATATTTTGTCATGAAAAAATATTATTAATTTAATATTAATGATATTAATTTATTATTGGTGATATTTAGATTATTTAATAATTATATTAAATAAATTAGTTTTAAAATGATTTTATTATTTTAAAAATCATTTTAAATGAAAATAAAGTGTTTAAAGATAATTTAAGTTATAAAATATAACTTTTAATAATTAAGGGATATTTTCATTAATAATTTAATATTAATGATATTTATTTAATGATTAATGATACTAAATTTATTTAATAGTTATATTAAATAAATAGTTTTAAAATGGTTTTATTTATTTAAAAATCATTTAAAAATGATATAAGTGAATTAAAAATATTTTAAGTTATAATTAATGACTTTTAATATATAGATAAATAGTTCATTAATATTTAAATATTAATGGTAAATATTTAATAATGATTTTAAATGTTTTAAAATTCATTTAAGGGTAATATAAATACGTTAAGAATATTTTGAGTTATTATTCATAACTTTAATATTTTGGCAATGGTTTGATTAATAGTTTTATATTAATTAAATATTGATGATAATTGAATTGTTTGATATTTAAATTATTTAATAATGATTTTGATATTTCAAAAATTATGGTAAATGGTAATAATTATTTTATAATTATTATAAGGTCATGAAAAATGATATGACTGTTATTTAATTAGTCTAAATGGATATTGAACAACTGTTTAGAGTCTTAGACTCGATAATTATCCGATAAAGATGTCGGTAGACCGACATGATTCAGAAATTGATCTGGACTTAGAAATTTAGTTAGTTAATTATTTTATTTGTGATTCAATGGTGGATAAAGTTGTGTGACAATGTGATTAGGAATGAGTTAATGTTTATTTGTGATAACATGATTGTTGAACATGTATGACAATGTGATTATGTTATGTGCTGACTGCAATAAGCAGTACTATGTGTTATGATATGTGATTTTAATCGATAGAATGATCTTATTAATGATAGGTTTTAGGATAACAGATAAGTCTAAGTTGTGTAATTGTAAGCAGCGCATCAGGCAAGTATCCTACCTTTGCATTTTCTTTATGCAATGGACAAGTGTAAGAATATTTCAGAAATATTATTAATACTGTACAGATTGTTAAACCTATATTATATAAGCCCATTGATTATCAACATGTTAGTATATGATAATTCAGATATATATTTTGTTCGTTAATTTCTATAAATGATTATACAAGTGTCCCCACTTGGATAATCATTGTATTTAATCACATGTTGATACACCTTTGACATACATATATGTTGAATTATATAAGACCTTTGATATGAAAACCCGACAGGTATGAACATCCCGATAATGGGAAAAATTTTATGCGCTATGGCAGACAATGGATGAACGATAATATCGTTCTAGCAATGTAGTATTGATCAATACAGGGCCTATGGGGTGTACACCCTCGTGCCCGTAAGCAATGGTCGGTTTACAGATGAATTTCTGTTTAAACCCTTTCGAAAATGAAAACAATGTTCATAATGTGTCACAGAAACCCCGTGTATAGACAATACATAGTTTCACAAATTTGAAAGAGGGTTGTTATGTTATTGTTATTGGTATAGATTACTTCACAACTATTAACCGGTTGTAGAAGAATATTATAAAGAAAGCATTTAAATTCTTTCAGCTTATATATATATATAGTACTTACTGGGCACTCAAATGTTCATCCTTGCTTTATTTAAATGTTTTCAGCTAAGTGTGAAGAACTGGAAAGTTTGGCCAAGATCAAGTGAAAAAGGAAAGCAAACAGAACATGTTATTGGTATCATTTGTAATAGATAAACTATATTAAGTTAATGATATGTATTATATATCATGTAAAAAATGTAGTAAAGGTTGCGTACTTGGGATTGGACTCTGATAAATGTAAGTTAAGTTTTAGTTTTATATTATGTTTATTATTATTAGTAATTATTCCGCTCATAGAAATGGTATCGTGAAGTACCGAATTCGGGTTTCAAGTATCCGGGTTCGGGGACTTTACATCCATTAAACGTGTATACATTTAAGTTATGACAACCTCACGTGCCCATCGAATACTCGATGAAAATATATTTGTTTATTCATATTCAGGCTTACCTTGAATCCGTACCAAATAGTTGGCATAGGATAACGTTAGCAATTCTACATTGAAAGACTTATAAACAGTTTAATCAATCTATCAAGATTAGTCTAGCCGAGCTAAAATTGGCATCGACTATTTCTATAAAACCATACATGTATCTCATAACTTGAATCATTTGAAATCTTGGCTAACACGAGGGTTAGACAATCATTTAAGAAAAACTTGCCTGTAGCGTCTGCTACAGTATAATTACGTTTCCTTTGAGTCTTTACGGTCTCTACAACACATAATCACATAGCATACCACATTAGGTCATGAATGAACATGCGTAGTTCCTAAAGAATCTTACCCTTCTTCTCAATCTAATCCCTTTTTAGATTTGTTATTATTGGTTCCGGCTTTACATCGTTCTTTTACATCATTCTTACCAACTTCTGTCTCTTCTATAACTTAAGTGAGTTTATTTCATTAATACAACTCGTTTCGAGTTAATCATCTTTTCTTAGGGCTTACTAACGTCCTTATGTTATTAATCGAAACTCGATCGTCAAAGGTTATGTACGCTTATTGTATATCATTCCTGATTACATTCAATTAACTTTCTTTAACTCTAAGTTATAATACTTGATGTTTAGTTATGACTTAATAATGTTTGATTAAGTCCTTTAGTTCGTTACTAATCAATTTCCCTTCGTCTTCTACTTGTAACCATTCTTTTCTGTCTAGGTTTTTAGGCTAGCGCTGCAGCACCGGCTATTGCACTTGGTGCCGCGCTGCGGCGTCACCACATAATACTAAAAAATCTGGACTCGGCGCCGCGGTGCAAGTCTCTGTGTTATATGTCGCGCTGCGGCGTGACTCTCTAGGGGCTGATGGCCACTTTGGCGCTGCGAGGTGGGCTAATTTGCCTTGTGTTAGTGTCGTGGCGCCAACTCTATGCACCAGAAAATGTGGATAGATTTTTCAAAAGTTGAGATTCCCGGACTCGTAACTTCTTCGTTATAAGTTTGAATTGACTCGTTCAAGAGCCTACGGTTCACAAATTACGTACTCTATGCGTTTAGGCAAGAATTTTATCTATTAGACTTTGTTTGCTAAAAATTCACCCATTAGGCTATTTTTAACGAAAACGATAAACGTTCGTGAACGTTCAACGCTCGTTTCTTCGTTCAAAGTCGAAATCCGACCATTTTCGAGTCTGTAACTCTATAATGCCAAATAAGACTTGTCTCCATTTAAAACCAACGCTTCCAAGCTCAATATCAAAATTCAATTTCCATTTCGAGAATTTCATGAATTCGACGATTATCGTCCAATCGTGTGAACTCTGGCGAAACTTCGTTACTTGAGATTTTGAAACCGTTTCAAATGGATTCATTCCGACATACTAACCTCTTGACATACATACTTCATTAACTTATATTCATGATAAGTTATTACCTATTCTTGATGATTTTGTAACTTATTAAAGTATAAAATACTTATATTTCCATTTCATGACTTATGTCTTATTTTCATATGACTTATTAATGAGTTAAGTCCTTTAATCATTATTCTTACATCTTATTATTCATACTAATTTTATTAATGTAATCATGTTACCAATTCTAACAATTTCTTATACTCTCATTATAAGTTCATAACTTATTTACGAATGAATTTCTTATTCATGACTTATCTGACTTATTAAGACTTAAGCCCTTTGATTCATTATTCCAACCTCTTCTTAGCATGCTTGTTCTACCAATACCCCCTTCTCTAACAATAGAAGAGAAAGAGAAACATGGTTTAAGAACACTTACTCTTTGATGATCTCTTGCTAAGCCTTAATCTTCTTCTTGCTTCTTGAATATCTAACAAAGGAAGTCTAGCTTTTATATGTGCTTATTCTCTCAAGCCACTAAGTTCCCAACTTATAAGTTGTTAGATGAAAAACTAAAAACTAACAAATGAAATCTAAGCTTGTTATTTATAGGCAAACCAAAGTTAGGGCATAAGGGTCATTAATCCCTCCACCTTCTTACTATTCCAAGCTTAATAATCAAATAAACTTGCTCCCCACATATACTTGATCATCACAACACTTAGCCATTAAGTTTTCTTAACTTATTCTTTGCTTAATCCTTAAGTCTACTTGCTCATCACATAAATGTACTTTACTTGTCCACCACACTTACTTAACTATTAAGCTACTTGCTTATTACTTAACTTATCTCTTGCTTAGCACATAAGATTACTTGCTCCTTACTTCCTTTACTTGGTCATCACATTTATGCACTTTACTTGTTCACCACAACACTTAATCATTAAGTTACTTGTTTACCACTTTGGATCACCCATGGTTTAAACCATGGGTTAATACTTACCCATTGGATCATAGCTTGGGCTTTACCTTAATTAGATTAGCTTAATCATTGGGGCTGACACATTAAAGTACTTTGGGCTTGTAATTAAACAAACATTGGGCTTGCATTAATTCTATTGGACTTAACCATTTCCATAATTGGGCTAACATAATACTTAACCAATCCTACAAGTTCCTTTCTTTTGGCTTAAAGCCTTATAACGTATAATCTACGTATAAATCTCGTATTCTAACTCGTATACTTATTCAATACATACAACATACCATCATTTATACGTGCTCGTATAATACCTCGTATCATACATGTATTCATTACTTCGTATAATACCTACGTAGTATACGATCATCGCTTAATTCCTTAATCGCATTACATTTCCTTCTCGTAAATCATTTTCCTTAAACGTTAGGTTTCAAGTCCACAGGAAAAATATTACGTTTTCCATAACTGAAATATTATTGGATATTCCATTTCACATCGATAATCTATCATTACGTATTTCCCGGAAGTTCAAAAATAATTCCCAAGCAGAAATGAGTGGATAGTGTTTTTCGAAAAATTTCTCAAAAAGCTTTTATTTTCGTCTTGAAAATTCAAACACTTTAATTCTACCACGTAGCCAAGATCCTATGATGTTCTGACATGTCTAGGTCATATAACAACATTCAATTAGCTTGCTCCATAAATAATCAGTTAAATTCATTTAATCATTATAATTAAATAAAATTTTAATTTTTCTAAAAATTCAATTTTTCTCGGGCGTAAAACAATCAAAGATGTAAAGCCGAAGGAAACATGCACTGAATAGCAACTCTCAAAGTATCTAAATACTCAAAAAATAAGCTCGATAATATATAGAGAGAGAAAACTTGTTTCTGGTGTGATTTTCAATTCTAATCTAAGCACCTATTTATAGGAAAATACTAAAACGCTAAGGGAGACTAAATTAATAAAATAATATATATATATTTTTCTCTTCTACGCCCACACTTGCTGAAAAAGCTGGAGCATGCCATCATTGAAAAATTTCCAGCACATGTTTTTACAAAAAAAAAAACAAAAGTGGGTCCCACACATAATTTTAATAAAATCATTTAATCTCTAGAACTTCAATAATTCATAATAAATAGCCCTTTTATCAGAAAAATATGAATTTTATGTCCATTTCATAGGAAATTAAATTCTCTACAACTTTGTAGATTTATGTTTTTCCAAATTCCAAATAAAAAATGACCGAAATCCACATAGGGATGATTTTCAACACCTCTATTCCGACAAAATACTGATTAAATACCTCAGCATTTATTCCTTCATTTATATCCACATAAAATAAATATTTCCTTATCATATAAATCAATAATTAATTATTCATAAATAATATTACAGAATCACAATTATGACAACCAGGTCGTTCTCAGGAAAGAGGGGGCTTTCCGATAAGGATTTCTCCTTATTGGCATGCAATTAGGTGACCAAACCCCTTTTCTTAGACAGAACTTTCTTAGACATTACCAATAATGCTATCTAATAATATTATTCAAATAATATGATTTTTTGATTTGATAATAGAGATACTGTGCACTGACAATTATTCAAACAACAATAGTATAAAATATCAACTTAGCAATTATTGAATCAATAAAATAAAATGTTTAACAGTAATTATTGTAACCATTATTGAGTAGTGCATTCTTACGTAAGAATCAATAATTCAAAAATATCGTGTAATACCGTGTGCTATTGTGCAACCACACGTATTACTATATTTTACTGGGTATTCCAACAGTGTTAACGGTAACCATTACGCCGTTATTTATAAAAACTCAACTTGTCATTTTTCTTCATCCGACCTTTTTCTGTTATGGAGCCCACAAATGGCTGTGCTGTCGTACGAATATTCCCCGACAGAAAGAATATTCTACGACTAAACGAATATTCCCCGACAACAATGAATATTTTATAACCACTTGCTTATTTTGAAAATTTTGAACATTTTACCCATAACCAAAGCATTATATCAAATTAATACCTTATTATTCACAATAATAAATAGAGGAAATTCGATTTTATTTATAAATAGTTGGGGTGTTACACTTACAGGCGTACTTGCTCAAGTAACAATGGCCCCGAAATAAGACTAGTCACGATATATATATATATATATATATATATATATATATATATATATATATATATATATAATCTATAAAGCTTATGTACCCCACATTTATCCCCCCAAACTTAGGTTCTTGCCTAATTCTTCGTCTTCACTACCTATCCTTGTCCTTTTCTCATATACACTAGCATTATCCTTTAGAAACTCTTTATGTATCAATTTGATCTAATTAATCGACACAAATGTTATTCGCGTGCTACCCTTTTATACCAGTTTTAAACAAGAACAAGATCCAATTCATAACAAAAACTACATCACGGTTCTAAAAATTAGTGTTGTATTTGTCTACTTAATCTCAATCTCATCATTGGCCAAAATAAACTGAACTATAATGACTGCTGGATATATGCAAAACAACACAATTCTAACTAAGAAATTTTTTTATATAGGGAAAACATAACATGATAACATGAATACAAACATAAATAAAGACTAAATATGCACCTAAGCTACTATGCAACTATATGATTACATGAATGCTTAAAACTAAGAGGCAAAACTAAAGTGCAATAAAATTCAAACCTAACTAATGACATTATGCATGTAAACATAAAATACAAAATACAATCTAACTCCCCCCAAACATATAAATTACAATGCCCTCATTGTATAGATATAGGAATAAAAATCTGAGGACTTCCTTATAATCACTTTAGGCCTAGGGTGGTGGTGTATTTTGTTGTTGTTCTTCTTCCTATGAATCACTTGGTGGAAAGCTTGGCATTGGACCCGGTTGCTAATATAGAAATTGGGCAGTAGGATTAAAGCTTTGGAGCATCGTTTTCAATGATGCGAACGACATGGTCATTGCATCAAACATATGGTATTTTCTCGATGCGAGCCGCCTCTTCTCCTTCGTGCTGCCTTGTTATGCTCTTCCATTTATCGTTGAAATGCATGAAACTGAGGGCTAGATATGGCATCAGAAGATGGTTCTGCCTCAGTTCCTTACTCTCTCATAGTTTCATCCTCATCATTCGAGGTGTCTTCAGCATCAACTTCGTCCTCTAAAGTTGATGGAGATACAAAACCTAACCCGCGAGGATGTGATTCACCTCTGACCTACTCCGAATATTGCGCTATCATTTTAGAGTCTAGTAGCTACAATGACATTTGGTTGGGTTCATCATCAGACCATCGAACTCCTACTTGGCGACACAACGCACAAATGAGTGATGGGTGTGGCAAGTCGCCCAAAAAATTGCCTTAAAAGCATCGGAGAATGGAAAAGGTAATTATGGCCCCGACGTCGATGATGAAATCTTTCACAATCGCATATAATAGTAGAGCCTTTTCTTTGTTGACATCAGAAGTGTGCGTGGACGGAAACAATATCACACATAAGAAGGCGTACCAAATCCTACCATACCGGCTGAGATCCTTGCTGTGAAAATTCGTGCCTCCTTTTTAACCCTTGATCTGTGTTGTTCCCGGCTTAGTCATTTCTTTGAGAACAACCTCAAAGTCAAGATCGAAATCCCTCAAGTGAGCATATTGGCACTGTTTAGGCACCTGCAACTGATAATACATGTTGATGGCATCAGCACTGAACGGGACCAATCTACCCTGCACAAAAGCGTTGCAAGGTTCCTTGTCTTCGGTGTTAGCTTAAAACTCTTTGACCACGTTGAAAACGGTGAACTCGGGTTCCTCAGTGAATTTGTTCCACCCTTTCTGATAAATTTGTTGCATCATCTCCCCATCCACATGATCCGGTGCCAACCCCCGTTCCGGTGTAAGAGTCTTTATTACCATGTAGTCTTAACGGTCGACGACGGCGACACTTTTGAACTTGCGTCGGTCGAAGGTTCATGATGGTGGTGTGGGCCTTGAACTTTCTCCCATTTGTCAGTTGGATATAGGTTGTGTAGCGCCCCCAAATCCGGGTATCTTCCAACCCGACAGATGGTGCTATACTGTACAACATTCATACATTCATTCAATTGAAAAGTCTCAAAGAACGAACATAACTTCTATATATTTAAAGTAATATTTACATTTCCCAGGTTCTATACCCATTACAAAGGTTCTTTGTCATAATATCAGTTACATTACAACAATAGACCTATAGTATTATAAGACAGCTTAGTAATCTGCCTTAGCTTTTCCTTTATACTTTTTCGATCCTTCGAGACATTCAGTCTTAGCTGCATTCATATGGTTCAAGTAAGAGTGAGCATAACTAGCTCAGCAAGTATAACAATTTAATAACAACATGCTTGGAACATACGAATCGTATATCTTTAATAACTGAACAATAGTTATGAAGTACTATTGATAATTTAAAATAGCACTTCATCTTTTCTTTCAAAATATTTTACAATAGTAACAATATTTAGTAAAACATTCACTCCGGTCAAAGACCTCGAGTATTCATTCTTTATTGGAAAAGGACAACCCGGAAGCAAGTTCGTAAGCCTGATATCACTTATAAGCACTTCTAGGTGATTAGCCTATTTTACTCTATGTTGATCAACACTACATCCATTAAATGTATGCACGTTTAAGCATTTGGCAACCTCGCGTGCCTGTCATTTTACCGACAAAACATTTGTTTAACATCTCAGTCTTCTTTTGAAAACCATATCAAGTAGTTGACAAAAGATAGCAACATTTGATAATACATGAATAAATTATCCATACATCAAGTCTAGCCAAAGGGATTGGCTTTAACTTCAACATACCTCAATTCATGCGAAAGAATAAATGAACCTCAAAAACTTGTTCATATTGAACTGAGAAAAGAGTAAGAATACTTGTCTTTCACGTCTGGTATGGTACATTAACTTTATGTTCAAGTCGTTCAAGTCTCTACAATACATGATCACATAATGCCTTACATTAGGTCACATATAATCAAGTATGTTTATGACTATATCATACCCTTCATTTCAATCTAATTGTGTATAACATTCAATTACTATTCGTTTCGATTTATTATTATCCTTGCATTTATATTCAACTAGGTTATCTCAACCTTTATACAACATCCTTAAAGTTTAACAAAGTTTAAACAATGTTACCTTATATTCCTTAAGTTGTGTTTACTTTTAAAATAATTAGGTTTCTTGTCTTTGTACATAGAAACATTCATTACCCTCCTTGTTTTGAGACTGGTGCTGCGGTGCCAGCTTTATACTTATAACTCGTGTTGTGGCGCGAGCTTATTGTATCACTGTCCCGGACTTGGCGCTGCGGCGTGAGTCCTTACTTAATGGGCCGCGCAGCGGCGCCAATCTCCAGAAGATTTTCGTACTGTACATGACGCTGCAGTGCCACATAATGTACTATGGTTCACACTGCGGTGAACTCTTGTAGTGTTCTCGGACACTGTTCTGCGCTACGGCGCCACTCGTTTTTCCTAGGGTTGGCGCCGCGACGCCAACTCTGTGCACCAAAAAATAAATTCAGTTTGTGAATTTTGTGAACTTCCCGGACGCATAACTTCTTCGTTATAAGTCCGAATTGGCTCATTCAAAAGCCTATGGTTCACAAATTATGTAATCTACATGTTCATGCAATAATTTTATCAATTTGACTTTTTTTCCTAAAAATTCACCTATTGTTTCATTTTCAATGAAAACGATAAACGTTCGTGAATGTTCAACGCTCATTTCTTCGTTCTAAGTTGGAATCCGGTCATTTTTGAGTCTGCAACTCTTAAATGCCAAATATGACTTGTCTCTTTTGGAAAACAATGGTTTCGTGATCAAACAAAAAATTTGACTTCCATTCCAAGAATTTTACGAATTCGACGTTTATCGTCCAATCGTGCAAATTCTGACAATTCTTCATTCTTATGATTTGTTCATCAATACAAATGAACTTCATTCATCATGTGAACATCTTAACATACCTAATACAACAACTTATATTCATTGTTAGATTTTGACTTATTCTTCATGAGCTTATAACTTGTCAAATTATAAACTACATAAGATTTGATTATTCATGACTTATGAAAATTAGATTTTATTACTCATCATACTTTACATGTTTTCACATATAAAATTACTTATGTATACATGATACATATAATTATATAAGTTCTTAATTCACTTCTCTCATTACAAGATCATATTTTCATACTTAGCATTCAAGGTTAACTTATAATAAATTTATAACTTTTATAAGTTCAAATGACTTATTGCCAACTTATGTGGCTTAAGTTCATGACTTATACCTTCTTCTTGCTTCTTATTATTCATGTTCCTTAATCCAAGCTTTTCTTATCAACCTATCATGGTAGAGATAGAAGATAATGAAGAAGAAGTCTTACTTTTGTGTAGTCTTGGTAAGGTAGCTTTCTTCTTCTTCTTACTTATGGAAGTGACTTATTGGTAGCTTATTCTCTCTAACACTTAAGCACTTTTGAAATGTTTGGATTATTTGAACAACTAACAAATGGCTTATAAGCCTCCTCTATATATAGATTTTCCAAAGTTAGGGTAATTTGGACAATAAAACAATCCCACCTCCTTATGCACCTCCTTAATATTCATTAATTGGTTAGCACAAAACCTACCCATTGCTTGACCACCACTCATAAGTCTTGGCCATTACTCCTTCGTCTTGGTCACCACACTAACTTGGTCACCACATTAACTTGGTCACCACAATATCCATATTAATATGGTTTGCCCCATCGGTCATACAACTTATGGATTCTGTCTTGGGCTTACATTAAATCATCCTTTGGGCTTTGCATTAATAAACACTAATTGGTTCATTAATTAATAGTTGGGCCTCTCCCTTTAATTCACTTGGACTTGTATATAATTGTTAACCAATCTTCCAAGTCCATTATCATTTCTCAATACCTATAATTTATGTATTATTTTCGTATTCCAATTCATATAGAATTTATATACAATATTTCATCCTTCATACAACTAGTATAATACTTCGTATTATACTCGTTTAAATTACTTTGCACAATACCAAGTATCATACAATTATTACTTATTCCTTGCCACTTCGCCTTACTTAAAGTTTATAAATTAAGTCCACAAGCGAATTATTACATTTTTCATAACTAGATTTTTATTACATAATCCATCTTACCTTGTTATTTCATCATTACGTATTTCTCGGAAACTAAAAATTATATCCCGAGCAAATACCGATGAATAGTGTTTTTTAGAAAATTTCTCAGAAAACTTTTAGTTTCGTCTTGGAAATTCAAACACTTTAATTCATCCACGTAGCTCAAATACTATGACATTCTAACATCAATAGGTTATACAATGACAACCATCTTTATAACACATAGAATATGATTTTATTATTATTTAATTTATTAAAATCCTTTTACAATAAGATTTGAATTTCTCTGTCGTTACATTCTTCCCCCCTTATAAAGATTCTGTCCCCAGAATCTCGTCTTTCTTTAATCAAAAAGA
The DNA here is from genome assembly GCA_020205505.1 of Panax japonicus. Taxonomy (NCBI): domain Eukaryota; kingdom Viridiplantae; phylum Streptophyta; class Magnoliopsida; order Apiales; family Araliaceae; genus Panax; species Panax japonicus. The sequence goes on from CM035107.1 coordinate 49,532,036, forward strand.
TGATGCAAATTTTTCTTCATCTTTTCTTCTAGTTCCCGCGTTGCTTCTTCAGCGTCGTGGTTCTTCCATAATACCTTTACTGATGATATTACCTTGTTCCTCATATCTTTTTCCTTTCAATCAATGATCTGCATCGACGACTCTTTATATGTTAAGTCTTTCTCGATATAAATCGGGTCATACTTGATTACATGCTTATAGTCCGGCTTATATAGACATAATACAGATACGTGAAACACGTTATGTATTCGTTCTAGGTCTGGAGGTAATGCTATCACATAAGCTACCTCTCCCAGCCGCTTTAACACCTCAAAAGGTCCTATAAACCTTGGACTTAACTTTCCTTTCTTTCCAAAACGTAACTTTCCTTTCCAGGGAGATACCTTTAGAAACACATACGAGCCCACCTCAAACTCTTGACTTAGTCTATGTGAGTCCGCATACTTCTTTTATCTGTCCTGAGCTGTGATGAGATGCATCCAAATTAACTTTACCACATCCGCTATCTACTGCACCAATTCTGGTTCTAGCATCCGGCGTTCTCCCACCTCATCCCAACACAAAGGTGTTCTGTACTTCCTTCCAAACAAAGCTTCGTACGGCGACATGCCTATGCTTGCATGATAACTGTTGTTATATGCAAACTCTACTAGTGGTAGGTGATCATCCCAACTATCCTTGAAATCAATGACGCAAGACCTTAACATGTCTTCAAGCGTCTGAATTGTTCTCTCGCTCTGCCCATCGGTTTGTGGATGATAATTTGTGCTTAACCTCAGCTGTGTTCCCAACTGTTCTTGCAAACTCCTGCAAATATTCGATGTGAATCGTGGATCACGATCTGACACAATCGATACCGGTACTCCATGTTTGGAAATGATTTCCTTAACATAAAGTTTAGCTAACTGGTCTAAGTTATACATGACCCTAATTGGCAAAAAGTGAGCCGACTTCGTCAACCGGTCCACTATTACCCAAATCGAATCGTACCCTTTATGCGTCGTCGGAAGTCCCACCACGAAGTCCATTGTGATATGCTCCCACTTCCATTTTGGAATCTCTAATGACTGTAATATGCCACTGCGTCGTTGATGTTCAGCCTTAACTTTTTGACAAGTTAAACACCTACTCACATACTCTGCTATTTCTCTCTTCATGATTGGCCACCAAAAACTCTGTCGAAGGTCTTGATGCATCTTAGTGCTACCAGGATGTATCAGGTACCTCGAACTATGAGCTTCTTGTAATACTTGCTCCTTTAATTCCGTCTCATTCAGAACCCAAATTCTTCCCTCAAATCTTAATAATCCCTCATTATCAAGACTATACTTAGCACCTTCCTTCTCGGATAACCACTTCTTCATTTGGTTACACTCGTTCGTCTTGATTTGTACCTCCTTAACTCTGTCTACGATGGTACATTACATCTCCGTTGCAAAGAGTAACTGCCCCAAATCACTCGGCATCTTTGCCTCTATTTCCATCCTAGCCATCTCTGTTATTAACTCATTTTGAGCCGTTAACATAGACAACTTTTCCCGACCCTTCCTACTTAAGGCGTCGGCAACTACATTGGCCTTTCCAGGGTGATACATGATTTCACAATCATAATCCTTTATCAACTCTAGCCATCTTCTCTTTCTCATATTCAACTCCTTCTGAGTGAAGATATACTTTAGACTTTTATGGTCCGTGTATATCTCACATTTTTCCCCGTAAAGATAATGTCTCCATATCTTTAGGGCAAACACTACCGCGCCCATTTCTAGATCATGATTAGGATAAACTTTCTCATAATCCTTCAACTGCCGAGATGCATACGCAGTGACTTTGCCATGCTGCATAAGCACACAACCAAGTTCTCTATACGAAGCATCACTATATACTACAAAATTTGTTGTGTCATCTGGCAATGACAAAATAGGTGATTCACTTAATCTTTTTTTCAGTTCTTGAAATCTGTCTTCACATTTATCCGTCCATACGTATTTCACCGTCTTCCTTGTTAAATTAGTCAACGAGGTAGCTATCTTCGAAAAATCTTGGATAACTCTTTGATAGTACCCTGCTAACCATAGGAAACTCTGCACCTCAGTCGGCATTTTCGGTTGTTCCCAATTCATTACTGCTTCCACCTTCGCTGGATCCACTGAAATCCCCTCTTGGACAATGACATGGCCTAAAAACTGCACCTTTTCCAACCAAAATTCACATTTGGTGAATTTCGCATATAATTTCTCCTTCCTTAGTGTCTCCAACACTAATCTTAAGTCTTCAACAAGATCTTCTGGTGTCTTAGAATAGAGTAGAATATCATCGATAAACACCACGACAAACTTGTCCAAATATAATTTGAACACCCTGTTCATCATAAATACAGCAGGTGCATTCGTCAACCCAAATGACATTACCAGAAACTCGAAATGACCATAACGAGTCCTGAATGCAGTCTTTGGCATATCTTCCTTCCTAACCTTCAACTGATGATACCCCGTCAACAAATCTATTTTAGAAAAATACTTTGCCCCTTTCAATTAATCAAAGAGATCATCGATCCTGGGCAATGGTATTTATTCTTTATCGTTAACTTGTTCAACTCCCGATAGTCGATACAAAGCCTTAATGATTCGTCTTTCTTCTTGACAAACAACACCGGTGCCCCCCACAGAGAAATACTTGGTTGAATGTACTTTTTGTCCAATAGTTCCTGTAGCTGAACCATTAGTTATTTCATTTCCACAGGCGCCATACAGTACGGTGCCTTTGAGACTGGTGCCGCTCTTGGCACAATGTCTATAACAAATTCAATCTCCCTATCCGGCGGTAAACCCGGTAACTCACTTAGAAATACATCCATGAATTCATTTACTATAGGTATTTGTTCCATGGTTGCTCCCACTTTCTGGGTATCAACAACATGGCATAGGTAACCTACACAATCCTTCCTTAAAAGTTTTCTAGTTTATGTCATCGTAAGGCAACACGAACGTCCCGACAATTTACTACCATAAAATACTACAGGAGGTTGCTTCAACGTCCCGATGTTCACACATTTCTTTTGGCAATCTATAATTGCTCCATGGTCAATCAACCAATCCATTCCGAGAATTACGTCGAATTCTCCTAACTTTATCGGTATCAAATCTACTGATAGCTTACGACCACGTACATCTACGCGACAACTCCTATGAATATCTTCAACAGGAATTATCTCTTCGTTTACTACCTTAATGTTCAAAGGTATAGGCAATTTTTTGGGAAATAATTCTAATCGTCTAGCAAAATCACATGCTATAAACGAACAAGTAGCACCCGAATCAAATAGCACGTACGCATTTATATTGTTGATCAGAATAATACTTGCAGCTACATCCCCTGATGCCACCGCATCTTGGACCGTCATATTAAAAGTGCGGGCCATTGATTTACCTGGCTGAGCTAGACCACTAATAGCTAACTTCCCGCTATTAATTCCCTTATTTCCTTCTATCCCCTTCTTCGGGCAGTTCTTCGTTATGTGGTCAGTTGATCCACATACAAAGCATCAGTGATTTTTCTTCGGATTTGGACAGTTAGGCGAAATGTGCCCTTCTTATGCACAATTATAACATACAACCTTTCCTTTGAGACAGACTGCTAAGTGAGTCTTTCCGCAGGTTTTACAGGCCTCCATCCTCCTTTTAGAGTCCCCTTGTTTTACTCCAGTATTCCCAGAGTTAAAGCACTTCCTATTCTGACCGTTGCCACTTCCACTGACTCCCTCGGTCTTGGTTCCTCCATCAACCTTGCCTTTGTTTTTCTTATCCTTGTAGTACAGGCTAAGAGCCTCATTCACACCTTCGACAATTATTGCCTTTTCTAGTATGGTCCCAAAGGAAGTACTTTGGAACACAGAGATTTGGCTATAGAGCCAAGGTTTCAAGCCCTGCTCGAATATTCTAGCCTTTCTCATTTCAGTGTCCCCTTCATGTGGAGCGAATCATGATAGTTCATTAAACTTGGCAGTATACTAGGGAATTGTCATATCCCCTTGTCTCAATTCAAGAAACCTCATCTCCATCCTCCCTTGCATACTCGTGGGAAAATAGTTCTCGAAGAAAATCTCCTTGAACCTCTCCCACGTTAGGTCTCCTATATCGGCCCTAGCCTGGTTTGGCTCCCACCAGAAGTTGGCCTCTCCTTTCATCAAATAGGTTGCAAAGGCAACCTTTTGACCCTCTTCAACATTTGCTATTACAAATGATTTCTCGATTTCTTTTACCCAAGTCTGGGCTTCTATAGGGTCCGTAGTTCCTTTGAGCTCCGGCGGACCTACACTTTTGAAATCCTTAAAAGTAGTAGCTCGTACTACTCCAGGAATCACGGGTACATTAGCCCCCGTCCTATTAAATGCATCTGTTAAAAGATTAACAAACTCCTGCGTTGGATTTACTGGACCACCCTCCGTTTGGTTAACATTAGCGCCGTGATTTCGTTGTCTCCTTCTTGGCGGCATTTTGCTGTTAAGAAAACAACACATCATTATTACTTTATTTTTGTTGGTTTGTTATTATTTGTAATAAAACAACAACTCATACTCATTACTCAACATATTCCATAAAAAAGACTTATATTGATTTAAAACTTGTAGTATAACACTACATTGTTTACATTACTCAGCCTTAGCTGATTACATTACCATCCCGCAATTACTTTCCAAAAATTAAGATTTACAAAAGACTACCCTTTGTTATACAAAAGAGGGTTTTACGTCACTATTAGATACATAATATTTACATATCTATTCTACTCTAGCTATTGCTAGACTACATCTGTCGTAGGGCATTCTCGAAATCTTTGCTAGCCAGACCGGCAATAAAATCTCTACTGATAGTGTGTTGGGTCTTCCCTGCTTCTATCTGATACCCAGCTACCTGCTGCTGGAAATCTACGTGAGAACTCCTATGTATATAGGACATCCTCTCCAACTTCCGCTGTTTAGTCTTTAGCTCCTACTTGAACTCAAAGACTTCACATTTAAAATCTCGGACCTTGTCCTTAGCTAGAACTCTATCATCATGCTCCTCTTCCCACATTCCCTCCATGTTAGGCTTGTCCTCACGGACAGCTTGGAGTTCCTCTTTTAACTCCTTAACTTCTTCGCAGTAATGGACATTCCTATCCAAATCCGACATAAACAGTGCCTTCCTCGATTCCCCCATAGACATTTCCTCTGTAGGTGGAACCTGGTCCTCTATAGGTGGAACCTGGTCAAAGGACATCACGTTCACCTCCTCTTCTAGCATGCCATCAAATATAGATATGTAGTCTAAATCGTCTGAGTCTCCCGAATCGATTGTCACCAACTCTGGTTCTACTACTACGGGATTTGGTAGTATCTTTACCCAATTAACTAAATCCTCGCTCACTACATGTATATCTCTATACATATCATTTTCTCTTGACATCTACAATAAAACAATATAGTTTGATTAGTACACGTCAGTAAAATAGTAGAAATACACATAATATAATGCATTTTTATAGGGTTACTTTCCATCTTTTAATTCATTATTCTTTCTTAAGGTTATGACTTAAGGTTCTACTATCCCCCTTAAGTTTTATAACTTAGGCATTGATACCAACTTATAGCGCCCCCAAATCCGGGTATCTTTTAACCCGACAGATGGTGCTATACTGTACAACATTCATACATTCATTGAATTGAAAAGTCTCAAAGAACGAGCATAACTTCTATATATTTAAAGTAATATTTATATTTCCCAGGTTCTATACCCATTACAAAGGTTCTTTGTCATAATATCAGTTACATTACAACAATAGACCTATACTATTACAAGAAAGCTTAGTAATCTGCCTTAGCTTTTCCCTTATCCTTTTTCGATCCTTCGGGACGTTCAGTCTTAGCTGCATTCATATGATTCAAGCAAGAGTGAGCATAACTAGCTCATCAAGTATAACAATTTAATAACAACATGCTTGGAACATACGAATCGTATATCTTCAATAACTGAACAATAGTTATGAAGTACTATTGATAATTCAAAATAGCACTTCATCTTTTCTTTCAAAATGTTTTACAATAATAACAATATTTAGTAAAACATTCACTCCGGTCAAAGATCTCGAGTATTCATTCTTTATTGGAAAAGAAAAACCCAGAAGCAAGTCCGTAAGCCTGATATCACTTACGAGCATTTCTAGGTGATCAACCTATTGTACTATATGTTGATCAACACTACATCCATTAAACATATGCACGTTTAAGCATTTGGCAACCTCACGTTCCTGTCGTTTTACCGACAAAACATTTGTTTAACATTTCAGTCTTCTTTTGAAAACTATATCAAGTAGTTGACAAAAGATAGCAACATTTGATAATACATGAATAGATTATCCATACATCAAGTCTAGCCAAAGGGATTGGCTTTAACTTCAACATACCTCAATTCATGCAAAAAAAATACATGAACCTCAAAAACTTGTTCAGATTGAACTGACACAAGAGTTAGAATACTTACCTTTCGCGTCTGCTATGGTATATTAACTTTATGTTCAAGTCGTTCAAGTCTCTACAATACATGATCACATAATGCCTTACATTAGGTCACATATAATCAAGTATGTATATGACTATATCATACCCTTCATTTCAATCTAATTATGTATTAGATTTAGTTACTATTCGTTCCGATTTATCATTATCCTTGCATTTATATTCAACTAGGTTATTCCAACTTTTATACAACATCCTTAAGGTTTAAAAAAGTTTAAACAACGTTACCTTATATTCCTTATGTTGTGTTTACATTTAAATCAATTAGCTTTCTTGTCTTTGTACTTAGAAGCATTCATTACCATCCTTGTTCTGAGACTGGCGCTGCGGCGCCAGCTTTATACTTACATCTCGCGCTGCGGCGCGAGCTTATTGTATCACTGTCCCGGACTTGGCGTTGCGACGCGAGTCCTTATTTAATGGGTCGCGCTGCGGCGCCACTCTCCAGAAGATTTTCGTACTATACATGGAGTTGCGGCGCCATTCGCGCTACGGCGAACTCTTACAGTGTACTCGAACATAGTTCCACATTGCGGCGCGACTCGTTTTGTTTAGGGTTGGCGCCGCGGCGCCAACTTTGTGCACCAGAAAACAAATTCAGTTTGTGAATTTTGTGAACTTCCCGGACGCATAACTACTTCGTTAAAAGTCTGAATTGGCTCGTTCAAAAGCCTACGGTTCACAAATTATGTAATCTACATGTTCATGAAATAATTTTATCTATTTGACTTTGTTTACTAAAAATTCACCTATTGGTTCATTTTTAACGAAAACGATAAACGTTCGTGAACGTTCAATGCTCGTTTCTTCGTTCTAAGTCAGAATCCGGTCATTTTAGAGTCCAAAACTCTTAAATGCCAAATATGACTTGTCTCAATTGGAAAACAATGGTTTCGTGATCAAACACAAAATTTGACTTCCATTCCGAGAATTTTACGAATTCGACGTTTATCGTCCAATCGTGCAAATTCCGGCAATTCTTCATTCTTATGATTTGTTCAACATTATAAATGAACTTCATTCATCATGTGAACATCTTAACATACCTAATACAACAACTTATATTCATTGTTGGATTTTGACTTATTCTTCATGAGCTTATAACTTGTCAAATTATAAACTACTTAAGATTTGATTATTCATGACTTATGACAATTAGAGTTTCTTAATCATCATACTTTATATGTTTTTCACATATAACTTTACTTATGTATACATGATACATATAATCATATAAGTTCTTAATTCATTTCTCTCATTACAAGATCATATTTTCATACTTAGCATTTAAGGTTAACTTATAATAAGTTTATGACTTTTATAAGTTCAAATGGCTTATTGCCAACTTATGTGGCTTAAGTTCACGACTTATACCTTCTTCTCGCTTCTTATTATTCATGTTCCTTAATCTAAGCTTTTCTTATCAACCTATCATGGTAAAGATAGAAGATAATGGAGAAGAAGTCCTACTTTTGTGTAGTCTTGGTAAGGTAGCTTTCTTCTTCTTCTTACTTATGGAAGTGACTTATTGGTAGCTTATTCTCTCTAACACTTACACACTTTTGAAATGTTTGGATTATTTGAACAACTAACAAATGGCTTGTAAGCCTCCTCTATATATAGATTTTCCAAAGTTAGGGTAATTTGGACTTTAAAACAATCCCACTGCCTTATGCACCTCCTTACTATTCATTACTTGGTTCGCACAAAACCTACACTTTGCTTGACCACCACTCATAAGTCTTGGCAATTACTCCTTAGTCTTGGTCACCACACTAACTTGGTCACCACATTAACTTGGTCACCACAATAACCATATTAATATGGTTTGCCCCATGGGTCATACAACTCATGGATTATATCTTGGGCTTACATTAAATCATTCTTTGGGCTTTGCATTAATAAACACTAATTGGTTCATTAATTAATAGTTGGGCCTCTCCCTTTAATTCACTTGGACTTGTATATAATTGTTAACCAATCTTCCAAGTCCATTAACATTTCTTAATACCTATAGTTTATGTATTATTTTCGTATTCCAATTCATATAAAATTTATATACTATATTTCATCCTTCATACAACTCGTATAATACTTCGTATTATACTCATTTTCATTACTTTGCATAATACCAAGTATCATACAATTATTACTTATTTCTTGCCACTTCACCTTACTTAAAGTTTATAAATGAAGTCCACGAGCGAATTATTACATTTTCCATAACTAGATTTTTATTACATAATCCATCTTACCTTGTTATTTCATCATTACGTATTTTTCGGAAACTCAAAATTATATCCCGAGAAAATACCGATGAATATTGTTTTTCGGAAAATTTCTCGAAAAACTTTTAGTTTCGTCTTGGAAATTCAAACACTTTAATTCATCCACATAGCTCAAATATTGCGACATTCTAACATCAATAGGTTATACAATGACAATCATCTTTATAACACATAGAATATGATTTTATTATTATTTAATTTAATAAAATCCTTTTACAATAAGATCGGAATTTCTCGGTCGTTACAGGTTGAGACGCTGTCGAATTCCGGAAACCATAACACACTATTCTCTCCCCAACTTTCACTCACACACTTTGTCGAACACTTGTTGTGCACACTGATTTCTTCCCCTAAACTTGGCGATTTTTGTGGCAAATATGGTGATAGGAGATGAAGAACTTGTAGAATCGTGACTCACACTCAATTGCTATACAGTTACCTCAGTAATTTGTGTAATTCGTAGCATTTTGAGATGGAGATGGAAGGATGTGGTGAACTTTGGTTAAGAGGGACTGAATTTATAGAGTTAGAGGGAGGTAATGGAGTGGCTTGAGGGTTGGAGTAATGGAGTGAAGTAGTGGGTGTATGATATTGTTGTGGGAAGATGTAGTGTAGAATGCCAGAAACGTGGGTAGAGAGTGGGTGTAATGGATTGGAGTTAGACTTTGTATGGGTAATAAGGAGAAGTAGTGGGTTTAATGGATTGTGTAACTACCGAAACTGATGGTCTAGATTCAAGGACCCCTGCCCCAGTGGGGGGTAATAGGCTTACGAATCCCACCCCGGCGGGCATACGCCCTGTCAGTTGGACTTGGAGACCCCCGCCGCGGTGGGGGGTTTATGCTTGACTGAGCCCGCCCCGGCAGGATTGGGTTTTCTGCACCTTGCATCTTTTCTCTTAATATCAGATTAAGTCCTGCAAACCATGAAACAAAACCATTAGTAAAGATTGAGCATTTTGAAGCATGGTGAAGCAATTAATAAGTACAATATAACTTAGCGATTATAGAATGAAAATATTGTATCCTAATCAATCTAAACTATAATCTACTAGCATGACTGAAATATATGAAAAAAATAAAAATACGATTGGGTTACCTCCGAATTAGCACTTGATTTTAAGCCGTTCAGCCTGACTACTTCCTGTTTATGGTGCATCGGATAAAATGATTGCAATGACATCCCAATTGGACTCGCCACCCCAATAATGTTTCAATCGTTGACTATTGACCTTGAACGTTTCCAATAGATTTCTACTGTAGAGTTCAACGGTGCCATCTAAGAAAACAATTTTGATGGTGAATGGACCAGACCATCTTGATTTTAGTTTCCCAGGGAACAACCTCAACCTTGAGTTGAAAAGTAGTACTGATTGTCCCGACTCGAACGTTCGGTGCATTATTTTCTGATCGTGCCATTTCTTGACCTTTTCTTTGAATAACTTCGAGTTCTCGTAAGCTTGAAGACGGAATTCATCGAGCTCGTTTAACTGAAATAATCTATTTTCCCCCATAGCTGCTTGATCGAAGTTTAGTTTCTTAATAGCCTAGTAGGCCTTGTACTGTAAGTCCACAGGCAAATGACATGCTTTACCGTATAGTAATTGGTATGGTGACATACCAATTGATGTTTTATACGCAGTCTGGTAAGCTCATAGAGCATCGTCAAACTTAAGAGACCAATCCTTTCGATTCAGGTTTACCTCCTTTTCCAAGATTCTCTTCACTTCCCTGTTTAAAACCTCAGTTTGCCCACTAGTTTGGGGGTGATATGTTTTAGCTACCTTATGGTTGACCCCATACTTTTCCAAAAGAGCATTAAATGATCTATTGCAGAAGTGACTACCTTCATCACTTATAATAGCTCTCGGCGTGCCAAATCTTGTAAAAATATTCTTCTACAAAAATTTGAGAACCACCTTGGCATCGTTAGTTGGGAGTGCTACGACTTTAACCACTTTTGAGACGTAGTCCACTACAAGCAAAATGTACTGATTGGTAAATGAGGAAGGGAATGGCCCCATGAAATCTATGCCCCATACATCGAAAATCTCAACTTCTAAATTTTTTTGTAGTGGCACCTCATTCCTTTTCGATATGTTGCCCACCCTTTGAAATCAATAATAAGTTTTAACAAATTGGTGGACGCCTTTAAATAATGTAGGCCAATAAAACCCGGCTTGAAGCACTTTTTTCGCTGTTCTATCACTACAATAGTGTCCCCCATATGCAGATGAGTGTCATTCATGCAGTATGTTCTTCACTTTACTGTGGGGCACACATCTTCTGATCATCTTGTCGACAAACTGTTTGAATAAGTAAGGCTCGTCCCACATATACCATTTGACGTCATGAAGAAACTTCTTTTTCTATTGTCGTGTAAGATCAAGGGGAAGAATGTTGCTCACTAGATAATTAGTGAAGTCCGCGTACCATGGAAATTCTGTATTTATCCCAAACAGTTGCTCATCCGGGAATGGCTCGTTGATTACACACTTGTCATCTTCCTTTTTATTCTAATTTTCCAGCCAAGACAAATGATCGACAACTTGGTTCTCCATCCCCTTTCTATCCTTTATTTCAAAATCAAACTCTTGTAAAAGGAGAATCCATCGGATAAGGCGTGGCTTAGCATCTTTTTTCGAAATTAAGTACCGAATGGCCGAGTGATCTATATAAACTACTACCTTTGTTCCGTTTAAGTACGCCCAAAATTTATCAAATGCATATACCACTGCAAGTAATTCCTTTTCGGTAGTTGTGTAGTTCATTTGAGTGTCCGTGAGTGTCTTTCTTGCATAATATATTGAATGAAATACCTTCTCTTGGCGTTGACCCAAAACAGCCCCAACCGCATAGTCACTTGCATCACACATTAACCCGAAGAGTATGGTCCAATCCGGCGCGACGATGACGGGAGGTGAGGTCAATTTCTTCTTCAACAACTCGAATGCTAATTTACACTCCTCATCAAACTTGAAAACCGAATCCTTCTCTAAAAGACTGCACAGAGGTTTTGCAATTTTAGAGAAGTCTTTTATAAATCGTCTGTAAAACCCAGCATGCCCAAATAAAGTTCTAATTCCCTTAACTGAACTTGTCGGAGGAAGCTTTTCAATTGTTTCCAACTTCATTTTATCAACCTCTAATCCTTGAGCCGAGACCTTGTGCCCCAAAAGTATGCCTTCTTCAACCATGAAGTGGCACTTTTCCCAGTTAATTACCAAATTCGTGCCAGTGCATCTTTGTAAGACCATTACCAAATTCTCCAGAAATGCATTAAAATCATCCCCATAGACAGAGTAGTCGTCCATGAAGACTTCCACATTTTTCTCCACCATGTCTAAACAGATGGCCACCATACACCTCTGGAAGGTAGCGGGTGCATTACACAAGCCGAACGACATTCTCCTGAATTCGAATGTGCCATATGGGCACGTGAAAGTAGTCTTCTCTTGATCTTTAGGAGCGTTGACAATCTGATTATAACCTAAATATCCATCCAATAAGCTATAACAGTCATGTCCCGCTAATCTGTTCAACATCTGATCGATAAAGGGCAATGGAACGTGATCTTTACGGGTTGCCTTATTCAACTTCCTGTAGTCCATACAAACCCTCCAACCGGTCACCATCCTTGTTAGAATTAGCGCATTGTAATCAGTATGAACCATAGTCATTCCTTATTTTTTTTCGCACACATTGCACCGGACTGACCTACTTACTGTCTGAAATCGGGCAAATGATACCCGCATCCAACCATTTTAGGATTTCTTTCTTGACCACTTCTTTCATGATTGGGTTAAGTCGTCTCTATTGCTCCACTGTCGGTCTTGCATCATTTTCCAACAGAATTTTATGCATGCAAAAGGATGGGCTAATTCCTTTGATATCCACAATTGTCCATCCTATAGCTAATTTGTGGTCCCTAAGCACTCTCAGCAACTTTTCTTCCTGCAATTCGTTAAGTGCAGTAGAAAAAATAACAAGTAAAGAATTAGAACGACCTAAGTATGCATACCTGAGGTGTTTAGGGAGTGACTTAAGTTCAAGAGTCGGTGGCTCCTCCAATGACAGTTTTATCCTTGTTGTGGCTTTTTTATCCGTGTACAATAGTTAAAATGGTGCTCTAAATCTGCTAACTCGTGGCAGGGAGTCTAGCATCTGGAAGTAGTCTACAAATTTTGGATCATCTGATTCTTCATCTCCCAATAGTGTCGTTTCCAATGGATCGTTCACCAAACTCTTTTCTACGTCTTTGCTGATTATCTGATCAATGATATCCATCCGAAAACAATCTTTTTCATCTGTAGGAAATTTCATGTCCTTGAAAATGTTGAATTTTACTTCTTGATCTTGGACCCTCATCGTTAGTTCACCTTTTTGTACGTCGATGGGTGTCCTACCTATAGCAAAAATGGCCTCCCTAAGATAATTGGTATGTTCTTATCTTCCTCAAAATCTAGAATAATGAAATTCGTGGGGAATATGAACTTGTGTACCTTAACAAATATGTCCTCCACAATGCCTCTCGGGTACGTGACTGACCTATCCACCAACTGCAATGAGATGTTCGTAGGCTTTGGGGTGGGCAAACCCAATTATGTATAAACTGATAACGGCATAAGGTTAACACTCGCTCCCAAATAACATAAACATTTATTAAATTTTATATTCCTAATCGTGAACGGAATGGTGAAACTCCCCGAATCATTCAACTTTGTTGGTAACTTTCGCTGTAATACTGCACTACACTCCTCTGTTAATGCCACTGTCTCGAAATCTTCCAATTTAGTTTTCCTAGATAAGATCCCTTTCATAAATTTTGCATAACTCGGCATCTGCTCTAGGGCTTCTGCGAACAGGATATTGATCTAAAGCTTCTTAAAAACTTCCAAAAATTTCGCAAACTGCTTGTCTAATTTATGTTTTTGTATTCTCTACTGAAACGGCGATGGAGGATACACAAATGGCTTGTCATCTAACTTTGTTTTCTCAATTTTCTTATCCTCACCCTGTTTTTCTTCAATCATTTTGTTGTCATCAATTTTGTCATCCGATATAGCTGAATTTTTTGCACCTTTCCCATCTAACTGTTTTCCACTTCTCAAGGTGATTACCTGACATTGTTCATGATTTCCCTTCGGATTTCTTTCGGTGTCACTTGGTAGAGTCCCTTGTGGTCTATTTTTCAATGCTAATGCAATTTGTCCCATCTGATTCTCTAGATTCTTGATGGCTATCTCTTGCGATGTCATTGCCATTGCTTGATTTTTCATGGCTAACTCGTTGCTCATTTTATACTTTGATAGCAACTCCTCTAAATCTGATTTCCTCTCTTGACGTTGAATTGGTTGTTGTTGATTCTGAAATCCAGGGGATACGGTGGTCGTGGAGCTTGCTGATTCTGATTATTGTTCCACGGCAAGTTTGGATGATTCTTATTCCCCTACTTATATGTATTTTAGTACGTATTCTGAGGAATTCTATTGTAGTTACCCATAAATTGTACTGACTCTTGGTTTATTGCACATTGATCTGTTGGATGTTCACCCGCGCACAATTCACAAATAACTACAACTTTCTGTGTATGTCCTCCTGACCAAATGTTGAATTTCTTAGAGAGTACTGAAATCTGCATTTTTATTGTCGTCACTACATCTACCTCTAACACTCCAGCGACTGTAGGTTCTGTCATTCTTGCAATGGGAAACTGATAGTTGTTAGCAGCCATTGTCTCTATAAACTAATATGCCTCCACATAATACTTTGCCATAAAAGCTCCCCCCGACGCTGCATCAATACTTGTCCTGAGATTCTCATGTAGTCCGTTGTAAAATGTGTTCATCTGCAACCACTTAGGCAATCCGTGATGTGGGCATTTTCTGAGCAATTGTTTATATCTCTCCAATGCCTCGTATAATGACTCCCCATATTGCTGATCAAACATGGTAATCTCGTTCCTCATCTTTGCAGTTTTCGTTGGCGGGAAGTGTAGATACTTGAAATTTTGCTTTCCTGTTACTAACTATGCAGGAGGACAAAAAAATGACTTCTTCACACTCCACAGATAACCCTGGAGGATCACAACATCAATTCAAACCCCGAAGATAGCCACAAGAGATCCAGTTCTCAACCCCGAAGATAACCCCGAGAAATCAGGTTCCAAACCTCGGCGATAACCCAGGGAAAGTCAATTTCAACCCCGGAGATACCCCTGGGGGATCCAGATCAAAGCCTAGAGATAGACCTAGGAGGTCAAGTCAACCTCAGAGATGACCCTAAGGATAGTCAAAGTCAACAGCAAGCCAACCTCTGAGATAACCCTGAGAAAAGACTGCTACAACTGCGCGAAAACTGGAGATAACCCCGGGAGGGGAAAAATGGTCATTTTTCCAACTCAACATCAACTCACATCAAATCAAATCATCTAAACTAAAATTAATTCAAAGGAAGTCCCACAAGAACTATATCTTAACTTCCGAGCGCAAACTACGCAAAACGGCTCAACGGACTGCCTGACGGAAACCCGTGAATGGTATTTTGGTTATGGACCCATCTTCTTGGAATCAAAAGAGGTCAAATCATATGTCATTGTGTATCTCTCGGAAAGAGCTTTCCAGAATGATATGGCACGCTTCAATTGGACTCCCGGATTGAAAGTTATGAGCGACCGAGCGAACAATGCGTACGTACTTCAACACGGCGGGACCCACACTGCCCGGGGCACCCCGTGCAGCCGTAGGTACACCTGCTACTAGGTGCCACAAGTAGACCTGCGGCTCCCCCTCTATAAATAGAGGGCTTGGGGTGGCCATTTGTGCAAGAGAAAAAGACTAGGAAACCCTGCACAATTCTCTCTGCACTCGCCCATACAGTGTATTTCCCACTTTCAAACATCTGTGATCTCATATATAGCCTCTTTTGTACCCACAAAAGCTAGTGTTTACCCACTCTAAAGATATAGAAGCCTTTTTTATCAGTCAGCTATAAGCCTTCTCACACACTTTAGAGTCTTTCTCTTAATTTTTGCACACACCCTTCTACACGTTGAGAGTCGTGTTGCTTGCTTTTGCCCGGACTTCGGTCCGTGGTTTCATTTCAGTTTTATATATATATATATATATATATATATATATATATATATTATATATATATATATATATTTACTTATATATTGACTAACATTATCGAGTTATGCCTCAATTGAGCCTAGACTTCGGTCTGGAGCGTTTACTGCTTTAATATATATATACTTATATATATTAACTGTGTGTTAGACTTTGTTCGATGAGCCTAGACTTCGGTCTGGTGCGTTTACTCGCTTATATATATATATACTTATATATATTAACTGTGTGTCGAACTTTGTTCGATGAGCCTAGACTTCAGTCTGGTGCGTTTACTCGCTTTTATATATATATATACACACACTTATATATATGAACTGTGGTCGAACTATGTTCAATGAGCCTGAATTTTACATCCAGTACGTTTATTGCTTATATATATATATATATATATATATATAATTTGTCCCACCTGGAGTTACTTCGTGGTAGTTGACCGTATTTACAGCTTTATTTACATTTCGTCCCGCCTGAAGTTTCCTCCGTGGCGGTTGATAGCTTTTAATAGCTTTATTTACATTTCTGATCCTCCATGGAGGTGCTTCGTGGTTGGTGATCTTGTTTGTATATGTATATATATATATATATATATATATATATATATATATATATATATATATATATATATATATATACATGCTTACTTCTTTCATATAAACTGCAGTATTTTGTGAGCCTAGGAATCATGTGATCACATATTCATCCCATTGGATCTAGATTCGGTTCCCGTGATGGATATTTTTCAGCTGTAAGTAGATTGTAAATTATTCTGCGGTGTCTGAATTTCCTCAGATGATTTCCATACCCACGAGGAAGTCGACATTATTTTTTATATTATTTTCGTACGGATGCCTCACATTCGTCAAATAAAATAAATTCAGCCGCTCACTTAATAAAAATAGGAGTGTAAAAGGTCTCAATTCCTATTGAGCATCAGGGTTTGAAAAACCTCTTTTATAAACATCATTGCCATATCTTGCTAAAAACTGATTTTTTACATAAATTCAAACCCTGTGTATATAGGTTCGAAGGAGGCCTCACACAACTTCCATATAAAATAACATTGACCCACACACACATATTCAGATAATAGTTTCTTGAAAAGAGGCGGTCACCATGGTAACACGGATGTCGGGGGGTGGCTAACACCTTCCCCCCACATAACCAAGTCCCCGGACCCTAAAAGAATCTCGGTTTCACTGACCCGTATATCAATGTCACATCACTGGGTCAATGTGTAAACCTTTTCTCGATTGTGTTGGTACAACCATTTAAAAAACCAACTGGCAACTCTTAACAGTTCATCGTCGACATTACACATGTCGGACTTTTTTCACTTATTTTTTTTCAAACAAATTTCACCTAAAATGAGAACACCAAATAACAAGTAATGGAAATGGACATCCAGAAATCCCGATGGCGACAGGTGGCGACTCTACTGGGGACTCCAGTAAGAGGACTTAAGCCGCTATTACAATTTTTTCAAAACTATTTCCTGATTGTGTGTGTATGTTGCATTTACATTTCATGAATGTGTACGAATGCATTTCCTTATTGCACTTAGTGCCTCGCACCATAACTGTTTGTGATGCTAGTGCTTCACACCATAATTGCTTGTGATATAAGTGCTTCGCACCATATCTGCTTGTGATATTAGTGCTTCGCACATGTCATCATTTTCATACGGTGAGACATGATGTATGTGAATGTATGTTGTGTAGTCCCTCCACCAGGAGGTTATCCCGTCGGTGTTTGATTAATGGACTTGTGAGAAGTCTGATTCTCCGAGGCTCAGGAAAGGCACCACCCAAATTCACTCCAGTTGAAAGACCGGATTAACTTCCCATCTAGTAGATTGCGATGATTTGGGAACCTTCATGCCAAAAATACGCAAGAGTAACCTAAGATAGGTCAGCCTTTGATAAACCCAAAACGGAGGAAAGTCTCTTCATGCTCTCATTTTAATTACTTGTAAACACAATTACTTATAATTTCATTCCATATATATCTCCATGTAATGAGAAATATGAAGAAATTTGTACACATAAACATGCTACAAACAGCTGACATCCATTGTGCAGGATAAAATTCCTAAAATTGACACATCACATAGCATGCTATTTCATACATTCCCTAAGGACTAAACTATGCAAGTCATTCGCAGGGAAGCAATCGGTCCTGTTACCCGTTTAAAGTCCAAGAAGGAACTGATCCCACCGTTAGGCATGGCTACATCGGGCCAACCTGATCCTACTCATGTTTCCCGAGAAGAGTTTGAAGGATTAAACAATTAGATAACAGAATTGTTTGTCTTTCTAAAAGAACAAAGTAAAAATACGCAGGGCCAGACAATGCCTACTCAACTAGAGTCCTTCACACTAGGGAGCAGTCAGGGCATTGATAAAAAGATGGAAACCCAGATACCTAAACCTCATTCCAATAAAGAAATCCTAAATCTTAGGGATGATCGAGAAACTGGGGATATAGGAAAGAAAGTTCAACAAATTGAGGATACCATCCGGTCAATTCAAGGGACTGGAAATTATGGGAGTGTCACCTATTCAGATCTCTGTATATTCCCAGGGGCTCAATATCCTACCAAATTCAAAGTCCTAGAGTTTGAAAAGTACAATGGGGCAGGCGATCCCTATACGCACCTAAAAGTGTACTTTGGCGAACTGGGGTATTATGCTGAAAATTAAAGCCTCAGAATGCATCTTTTTCAAAAGAGTCTCACTGGAGAAGCTAAAGCCTGGCATGCCCGACTTGATAATGCCAAAATCCACGACTGGGAAGAATTGGCCCACGCCTTTCTAAATCAGTACAATTTTCAGTCACAAATGGCACCGGATCGATATCAAGTGACTAAAGTGAAAAAGTAAAGTACTGAATCTTTCTGAGAATATGCCCAAAGGTAGAGACATCTAGCAGCGCAAGTCATTCCATTAATGACAGAAACTGAAATGGTAATGACATTTATTGATATCTAAGAGGCTCCTTACTATAAGAGTACCTAGCAGGAATAGGAAAGCCATTTGCGAAAATGATCAAACACGGCGAAATGGCAGAGATGGGCCTAAAGGAAGGCAAGATTAAAGATTTCACTTCCTTGGAAGTAGTCGCCAAGCATATACAAACTGGCAAATATGCGAGCGATCCCAAGGGGGTACTCGATAAAGGCAATGAAGATGTATCCCTTGTTGTACAGGGGCAAGCTAGGAGGACAAACTACAGTCCCCCCATTTGGAAAATGCAATACAATCTGCCATCTCTACAATAGACTGCATTCAACCAATACCCAGACAGGAAAAGAAAATTTGAAAGAACGAAAAATCAGGTATTCAGTCCACTGGGCGATTCCCTTGAACATGTATTGGCGATATTAATAGATCACAAGAAAATTACTGAACTAGCTCTACCTCTGGAACCCGAGAGCAAAAGATATAATCCAAGCCAGAGATGTGCTTACCACTCTGGGTCTCCAGGACACGATACACATGATTGTTGGTCTTTAAAACATAAGATTCAAAATCTGATCAAAAGTGGCAGCATTGTGGTTGAACAACCTGACCAACAAAATATCAACACCAACCTTCCGTTGCGACATGATACAGAAGAAGTAAACTTGATCGGGTCAAGAAGCGCTGAAATGTATCCAATTCGTAAGTACATACGAAGGATGGAGGAATACCACTAAAAGTGCATAACAAATGTCCTAGAGTGGGAAAACTCAGAGGAGGGTATGCCAGTAATGCAAAAATTGGATGCGATTAAGAATCAAGTAAACCTGCTGGCTAAGCTGATAGTGCGCGAACATCAGGAAACAAGGCAATTTTCACTCAACTATTAGAAAGCTAAGAGAAAAAGAACTCCACGATGAGCCAGCTAAACGAAGAAGATCAAAGCAGGCTAAAAATACAAGAAAATGGGGATGATAAAATTGTTAGAAGATCTCGCCAGCGAAAGAACCAATTGAGGGAATGCGAATTCTCAAAGATGAAAGATCAAACAACCTCCAAAAGAGTCCGAAAATTCACCCCTCTAAGCAAATCCAAAGAAGAAATGCTACACTTTCTGATAAGTGAAGGAAGGATTACTGAGTTGCTACCTCCTATAAATCCCAAGATAAAGAGTTATTATTCCACCAAGATATGTCTCTACCATTCTAACTCACTTGGACGTACGACTGAAGAATGCTGGTCTTTGCGACATAAAATCCAGGATCTCATTGAAAATGGAGAGCAGGAGATAGAAATCCCCATGACTAAAAAAGGCGAAAAGGAAATAAAAAGCTTAAGATGTCCATTCGAGACAGACAGTTCAAATGAGGTGAAGGCTATGAGCGCAAATTCTGCCAGAACACAAGGTGGACTGATCTTAATGCAAGAAATTACAGAAAAGACAAAGGCATCCCCAAAGGAGATTCCCCCACCAACATCAAACATCCTATGGTTCCAATATATCAACCACATTCCTGATCTTATCACCTTAAATGATGCGGAGGAAATACTAATCCTTTCCAAGGAAGAAAAAACCAAAAAGGAAAGTTTTTTGCAAGAAATGTAACAACAGTTCGAGGGAGATTTCATGGTTGAATCCTTTGAAACCCATGAAGAAGGCGAAGGAATAGATGAAGAAAAAGGTGGTGAGATTGTCAGGGAATCCAACACATTAAAGAATCCAGAGTTCATCCCTTTTTGCAATGCGTCCATTTCAAGCGTCCCTGAGGAATGTACTGAATCAGGAAGCAATCAAGTTATGGCCACAAGCGAATACATTCAGAATCAAGGGGTAACCTATATCACGAGCCTTGAAGGCGACATAACCACTGACAACTGGACTATCAGACCTCAACTAGCCGAGAAGATGTAGATCCAGGGGATGAAGTTGCGAGTTCCAGAAAATGTTGGAACGGTATCACTTTCTTCATAGTATGCCTTTTATTTTCCATGCATGTAAATAAATAAAAAAGAAAAAAAACATCTCTACACTCTTCTCATCACTTACCCCTTTGAACCTTTTCAAACCAAAGCCTGAACTACGAAAGACCTGATCTCCTCTTCAATAGGAGTACGTAGGCAGCCATCAATGGTGCGGTCAAACCAAATAAAAACCCAAACAAACACTTCTCAAACACTTACACCCCATACGATGATTGGCCAGACGTAATGGTCATCATTCGGGAGAAGGAGGTTGATGATAGCCCCTCCATCACTGCAGTCCACCAAGACTTTGCCCTCGACAATTAAAGCAGCACTCCTTGCATTTGTCGATGAGGGTAAAAAGGGAAGAAACTCTCTCTGCCTTGTAGATAACAATAACTGCTTACTTTTTCTGTACGGTATTAGTAGTTACTTTTGTCATTACAGGCTAACACTTTGTGTGATTGAACAGTGTTATATACTAATTGAAAGCATATTTTGTTTCAGGACTCTGAATTTAGATGTGTCGGTACTTTCTGATGAGGTGCCTATTCTCCACAAGGAATGTAACTTTGATGTAAAGTTGGACTCAGACTAGATGGCAATACAAGAGGACTATGAGATACCTCAGGAGATCAAAGAATGGGTCGAAGACAAACCAAAGAAAAGTCTTGATCAAACCACCTCTTTCAAACATCAGAACCTTAGAAAACCCCAAACAAATCCAAATTGGTACAGACATCACTCAAAACCAAAGGATTGACATGATTACTCTATTGACCCTATCCCAGGATGTGTTTACATGGTCTCACGAAGACATGGTCGTTTTATACACCAACATTATCATTCATCGCCTTCCCATCAAAGGGGGATTCAAGCCACTCAGGCAGAAGCTCAGGTGATTAAAACTTGAGTGGAAGTTAAAAGTTAAAGAAGAAATTGTGAAACAATTTTAAGCCGGCATCATCATGGTGTCAACATAACCTGAATGGCTATCCAACATAGTCCCCGTGCCGAAACTGGGAAGGGAGGTACGAGTTTGTGTGGATTACAGAGATTTGAATAAAGCTTGCCTCAAAGATAGCTTTCATGTGCCGTTCATCCACATACTCATTGACTATACGGCTCGATACGACATGTACTCCTTTGCTGATTGCTCCGCGGGTTACCATCAATTCATGGTTGCTGAAGATGATCATGAGAAAACTTCATTCATCACGCCTTGGGGAGCCCTTTACTATAGACGATTGTCATTCGGCCTCATCAATGCCATAGCTACCTATCAGTGAGCCATATGGCTCTTTTCTGCGATCTAATAGATAAAAAATAAAAAAATAATAATAAAGATAAAAAAAGAAAAAAAAAAGAGAAGGAAAAGAAAAAATCTCTTCAACGGGTTCTACAGTTGTTGCCTTACCATCGACAAGTTCTATAGATGGCTTCAGAGTTTGAAGAAAAATCTTTCCTCCACATTCCTCGGAATAGGAATGATTTTGCAGATGCTCTAGCAACCTGTGCCTCCTTGATCAACATACATGACAAGGAAGACATGCCAACCCTCACGTTTGCCCAACAAAAGGCTCCATCCTATGGGAATTTCATTGGAGAAGTATCGAATGTGCTACCTCCCATCCAACACCGTTGATATCAATATATCAATGAGCACTCACAAAATAGATCTACTCCCGTTAAGGCAAGCCCAACTAGGAAAAGGCAGATCCATCGACTTGTTATGAAATTCTACTTGAGCGGAGATGCACTCTATAAAAAAGATGCAGAATGATGTCTCCTTAGATGTTTGGACGAGGACCAAGCTCAGAGGCTATGGATGAAATCCATGGGAAAGTATGTGGCCCACAAATCAGCGGCCTTCTACTTATAAAGAAGAACCTACAATAGAAAAGTCTGACTACGACAGTTCAAACAACACGACTTGGTTTTGAAAAAGATCATTGACAACCAAGCTCAGACTAAAGGGAAATTTTCCCCGAACTGGGAAGGCCCGTTTATTGTCAATGAGATATTGACAGGAGGTGCTTTCAGATTACAGGAAATGGACGGCGATGAATTTCTGTAAACTCATCAATTTGGACATTGTGAAACGATACTATGTTTGAGGTTACCATCAAGCAAACATCCTGGTTTTAGATCACCAGTCATTTCAGGTTCTTTAACCCTCACTACAAACAACCTTTCCTTTTTACCCATCTAACCCTCAGGGAAAAACACATTTTTTAAACCAGTAGCCTGGTTTCACTTCATTTCCTTCAACTTCGGTTATCCCACCAGGGATTAAACCTTCCACAACTTCAATTTATCATGTACATGGGATTAAACTTTTCATCAGCAATCTGCCCTATACCTAGGGCGAACTACGTCGACCTGATCTCCACAATAAATGGGAGTACGTAGGTAGCCATGTTATATGGTCCGGTCTCACCATAGAAAAAACAAACTCACTCCTATCCATAGCCACATACAGAAACAAGTCCCAAGACACCAAAGATGGTAGGGAATACACACAGATCGATGATCTATTCTGAAAATCTTGAGACATCTCACTGTCCATTCATCAAGGAGGAGTTCAGAATACATCCAGATCACAAAGTCCTGGAGAAATAAGCGAATATCAAGAAAGTAACAAGGCACAACTAAAAGGGAAGTGAATCAACATATATTTCCCTGCCATATATAATGATGTTTGATATATACAATGTGTACTGTACATGACAAAATGGCTAAGCTAGTCTGTGCGAGAAAATACAAGCCCATCTACAAATCAGTGTATATGCGGGCTATCAAGTCCAGCATGGATTCCTTCTCAGAAGAAGGAAGTAACACTGTGATCTCCTACCCAAGGGTTTCTACACTAGCCAACAGATCCACCGCTAACTACATGCGATATCTCAGGTAGATATAGCGTCATCCCGCACAGCAACGTCGATATCCCTATGAGTTAGAGCATCATCTCTCTAACAAAGCGACATCCCTACCAGAAAGAGCTGTCCACATCAAAGCCCACATCCACTACATGTTCATCAGATGGTTCAAAAGTAAAAGCCTCTTGCGATCTCTGCGTCTTATCAGCTCATCTGTCAAAGCAATTATCCCAGACAACAAGAAAGGCTGGGGCAATTTCAAAATTGGCGACAACCAGATAGTGGGTCCCTTACAACAAGATTGGGGCAATCTCGGAAGCAGCGACAAATCAACACTAGGGCATTTATCAACCATCCTAAAGTGGAAAATGCACCAGTCAGCGCCATTAACATTGTCTACATCATCTCAATGGCGATTCAGAAATTATTCACTCGCGATTTGATCAACAAAGAGAGTTCCTCGTATGAATCCCCGGCAACAACTTGCAGAATGACTGGGGAATTCTTCGATTTCCGGAAAGGCAAGAAGTTTAAGGCGAAATAAAGCCTCTCATCAAAAGAAGGGGAAAATTCTTAAGAAAGAAGGCCAATGATGAAAGGTATAGCGAATAAAATCTACACTATTAACATGATTTAAGTCCTCACGAGTTGAGGCCTCTAAACCGAAGTTCAAATTTGTGCAGCGAAAGAGCGAGTTGCACCCTCCAGGGATATCAACGGCATTCAGGCAATCAGTTCAGCCGAGTTACAAATCAAAAGATCAAGGAAATGAGGCACCTAGCACCCAACAGCGAAAGGAAACTACAAACCTCAAGAAGGGTGAGACGTCTAGTGGTTGTCATCAATCTAGCGTAACATCAAGCGAAATCTGGTGAAGCAAAACTTTTAATATTACTTCAACAAAGGTATCAGATGATCATGTATTCTAAACAATTATTATTCATCCAGTGCAACATCAAGATAGTCCAGCGATGAAAGCTTCGTATACCACCGTTTGAGTGGGAACCGAAAAAGTTTGGCGATCAGCAGGATAGGCACCGCTGCAAACTACCAGCAAATACATCGGGAGGGTTTGGTGATTTCAGAGCGTCGTCCCCATCAGAGAAGTGGAAAATATCTCAACTTATCTTCATCAAACAAGTATCAGCGATTAAATGCCAAACCATTGGAGTCAACACCAGCATCTGCAGCAGCAACGATCGGTAAAAGTTAAAGAGATTTCCAAATACATTTTAACATTCATCATAATAGTAATTACATTATGATTTGCAATTTACGATATGCAATATGCGATTTGTGATATGCAATTTGCGATGCGATATGCGAAATGCGATATGCGAAATGCGATGTGCGAGTTGTGAATTGCGATTTGTCCAAATGCGAAAAGTGATGTGCGATGTGCGAAATGTGATGTGCGATTTACGAACTGCAATTTGCGAAAACATTGTCACATTCATCATAAACATTCACGACATTGTGATTTAAATCATTAAAAATACCTTGTTATGTTTCAAGTGTATACTAATCTTTATCATGTCCATTCCATTGCATTGCATTGCATGAACATGATAAAGAGGGGCATCTGTAGACACTCAAAATTTTTCTTTCCTGTTACTAACTATGCAGGAGGATAAAAAACAACTTCTTCACACTCCAGAGATAACCCTGGAGGATCAAAACATCAATTCCAACCCCGAAGATAGCCACAAGAGATCCAATTCTCAACCTCGTAGATAACCCGGGGAAACCAGGTTCTAAACCTCGGCGATAACCCAGGGAAAGTCAGTTTCAATATTTTAGTAATCCCCACTATTTAGTGTGATGATAAATATAATGAGGATTAAATTTGAGTTTGGATATTGTCTATGAGACAATATCCTTTAAAAAACTCTCAGCTCTTGTTGTATAATTAAGTTTGTATTTGTTTTTTGTACCATGTATTTGGCGATCCAAGATGGGTGATGTATACCTATTTTGGGGGCGTCACAGTCGTCATCAATTAAATCTAGATTTGTATGACTTAGACAATTCTTATCTTATTCTTGTTCTTATTTCTATTTTATTTTTATTTGAATTTCAGGTACATGTGCATAGTATATACGCACTCGATCGTCACATCATGAGTTGATTCCTGCATAGGATAACATCAATAGTAGTGCTTGGAGATCGAGAGCACGTAAAAATATACAAGTATATTTAGAGACCACAACATCCAATATAGAAGCAAAAGAGCAAAGAGAAGAGCAACATCAGGCCTTAAGAGATTATTCAATGCCAAATATAAATGGGTTGCAGTCGAGCATAGTCAGGCCAACTATAACATCTAACACTTTTGAGATAAAGCCGGGCACTATTCAAATGGTGCAGAATTTAGTCCAGTTTCGGGGTGCTGCTACAGATGACTCGAACGAGCATCTATTCAGTTTTATAGAGATATGTGACACCTTCAGATATAACGGGGTGACAGAAGATGCAATCAGACTCAGGCTATATCCATTCTCATTACGGGACAAGGCTAGAAGTTGAGTTCATTCTTTACCGTCAGGATCAATTACAACATGGGAAGACTTAGCACAAAAGTTCTTAGCCAAAAATTTTCCCAATGGCTAAGACTACTAAAATGAGGACAGCGATCTATCAGTTTGAGCAGCAACAGGGTGATTCTTTATATAAAGCATGGGAACGCTACAAGGAGATGCTAAGGAAATATCCACACCATGGTTTGCCGGATTGGATGTTGATTAATACTTTTTATAATGGATTGGGATAACAGTAAAGGCCAATTGTAGATGCAGCTGCAAGAGAGGCTTTATGGGCAAAGAACTATGGCAGCTAATGATTTCCAAAATCCTATAGCCAGAATGCCACAGCCCAAAGTTGTAGGAGTGTTAGTGGTGGATGCTATCATATAGTTGTCAGCTCAGATGGCATCTATGGCAAAGGAAATTGATTCATTGGCGGATAATAAAGTGAAGACAGTTGCATTTGTATGTGAGATATGTGTAGGGTCACATTCGACTGACCTATGTGCAATTAGTTTAGAATATGAATATTATGTGAGAAACTATCAGAAAAATCAGAGTCAGTTCTAGAATGCCTACAAATCCAACAACCGAAACTATCCAAATTTCAGTTGGTCAAATAATCAAAACAACAACAAAGTCAGTTTCAACCACAACATCAATTTCAGGAACAACCAGCTCATCAACATTATTCACCGAAACCACCCTACCCTCTAGGATTTTCACAGCAACAACAACATATACACCACCTGCAACGCAGCAAGAGAAGAAGTCAGAGATGGAGGAGATGATGATGAAGTACATGGAAAATACCGAGGTGATGATTAAAAGCCAATCAGTGGCCATAAAAAATTTGGAAACTCAAATGGGTAAAATGGCTAACATGCTTAATAACAGACCACATGGTTCATTGCCAAATATAACATAGATAAATCCAAGAAGAGAGGGTAAGGAACAATGTCAGGCAATAACTCTCAAATCAGAGAAGTAAACTGTAGATTCATAGCATGGCATTCCCGTGCCACTTTTGTAAAGACAAATCGTGCGGCCGCGCGGGGAGGAAAATTTTTATGGTGAGGTTTTGTGTAAAGAAGGTTCAGAGATTGGGGAAATGAAGAAGAATAAAGAAGAGTCATCTGAGAAACTAGTGACTAAGATACCAGTTGTTCATCCCCCTGTTCCTTATCCACAGAGATTACAGAAGCGAAGGGAAGATAAGCAGTTCAATAAATTTTTGGAGGTGTTAAAAAAGCTATAGATTAACATACCTTTCGCTGAGGCATTAGAACAGATGCCTAGTTATGTAAAGTTTTTGAAGGGTATCTTGTCAAGGAAGAAAAGGTTAGAAGACTTTGAAACAGTGGCCTTGACCGAAGAATGTAGTGAAATGCTTCAACGCAGGTTACCTCTAAAGCTGAAGGACCCGGGTAGCTTCACGATACCTTGTACGATTGGAAAGATGAGTTTTACCAAATGTGTCAGGAATAAGCATGTGAATGATATTCCTATTTATATATGATTTGATTATGATATATATGAATTAATATGCAAGTATACTTGCATTAAGAAAATTTGTTAAGTCCTTTGATAGATAATAGAAACATATGTACAAGGACTTAGAATGAATTGATCAAATGTGTTAGGTTGATCCTACATAAGCAAAATAGCTTTGTAAAGTCCTTAAAAAGAAAGGATGTATAAGGACAATAAATATTAAAATATCAAGCTTGTTAGGTTGATCTTATGATGTAATATATAGGCTTATCTGATCGTCGAGCACTGCACCAGAAATCGTAGTCTGCCAGGAGAGTCAAGGGAAACTCGAGAGCTATCAAAGCAGAATCGTAGTCTACAAGATAGTAGATCTCAGAGTTCGTCGACTGCCAGGAGAGACGAAGAAGGATCGAAGTGTGTCGAGTAGCACTTCTTTAGAGCCGTAGTCTGCTGAGGAAGTCATGTTCAGAATCGTAGTGACAATTGCCTACGGGCCGACCAGGCATCTGCTAAAGCCAAGTCAAGAATCGTAGACTACACTCAGAGTTGTAGTCTACTGATCATATCAGAGGCAAAGATCGTAGTCGAGCAAGATCAGATGAAGACAACGAGCACAAAGTCAGAAATCGTAAAGTGTAAAGATCTGATCTCGAAGTTGTAGTTTCTATACAGTCAAAGCTGAATAGTAGAGTTGTAGAACTAAGACTTCAATAGATGTGCTCACAACGCCAAGGCAGAATCGTAGAGTAAGCACGATTCTCAATAATTGAGCACTCCCAGAATATCCAAAGGAATGAAGCCTCTGGTTGGTACTGAAAAAATGCATCCCACCTAAAGGAAACCAGAGAGCACTCAACGAATGGCATGTAAGCTAACAAAAGTTCTAAGCACCAACTCAATCAACATCCAGATTGAGTTGTGAAGCCATTCGAGATGAAGTCTTCCACAAGTTGATCAGAAGAAGACTTCAGTAACTGACTAAGGAAAGTCAGTAAATGTAGTAGCTGTCAAGTAAATAGAAGATGATGATCTTGAAAATAACTAGGATCGTAGTGTTTTCCAGACAAAGAAGGAACTAATGGAGTGTATACAAAGATACTGGTCATCCTCTGAAGAACAAGGCTAAAGTGATTAAGCATTGGGTCAGTCCATTGATGATAAGTGACCGAGAGATCATAAAGAAAAGTGAGCTGGACATGCCACAAATCTAAAGTGACTTGCTATTCTGAAGGGGCCTGTGACGGCCCCGAATCCGAGGTCCCGAATCACCGCGAATCCGGTTTGATCATTCTATTACTATACAATTATTTACGGAAGATATAAACATAAATTGTTTATACATTAAACTTACATACTTTTCCCCAAGGTCGAGTAACCTTAACTTAATACATAATACAAAACTTATTTAATATATAACATTATCATCATACATTACTATTACAAATCTAATCGCATACGTAAACTAAAGTTGGAACCGTCTTTAACCTTTCCTTGTATCCGAAGCATTCGCCTTAATCTGCAATTTTTTATCATGATATATCAAGGGTGAGCATAAGGATTGCCCAGCAAGTTTAAGTTCAATAATATAACGATATATCATGATTGAAAGATTTTGAATAATAAGCTGGCTATAATTCAACAATATAATTGTGAACTAGCAGGAACAAATTTATGACTGAACAAGAATTATACATGAAGAAAAATATTTGAACCAACTGGTAATGAATGTGATCAGCCTTTCATACCTGACTTATACATGCAATATGTACATAGTACAATTCATGGCAACCAACAATGATTAACCATAAACTTATCTTAATAAAATAACTCTTAGTAGAGTTAAGTAAAATAAACTTGCCTAAATCGTTGATTACCGCTACACAATTTATATCGCCTTATCTAAAGACCTAATATTAGTAATATAGATTTCTAATATTAGAATAATATCATCACAATATAATACTATAATATATATATATATATATATATATATATATATATATATATATACAGAATAACCTAAACACATAACACATAACCCTATCAATCTATTACACACATAAGACACGGTATCAAGTCAAACTATTTCAATTTGACTTGAATCCGACAAAATTCTAACGTCCCGACGGTCTAGTCGGACTTTTATCGAGTCTAAGTTCAATTAAACTTTGACTTAATAGTTAACAATTATCTTAGATAATTTTAATATCAGTCAAAATATTTTTCGTAAGCTCGTAATAATTTTTAAATAATTATTACTATTTATTATGAATTTTTAATCATTAATATCGTATTTATATACTATAAATACCACAATATTCTTTTATCATTAATATTTATTTATTACTAAATATTAATGAATATCATAACATAATATTATAATATATCAAAGTATTTTTAATACCTTAAAATTATATTTAAATGATTTTTAAACACTTAAATTCATTATCCGATAATTACTTTTAATATTAAAATATTAATATTTTCATGACTAAATATCAGAAGTTATATTTTATAACTTAAAATATTTTTATAATACTTAAATCATTTTCACAAGATTTTTAAATCATTTATTCAATTTTTCCATAATTTATTTAATATAGTTATTAAATAAACTAATTATCCTTGATATTAATTAATTAATGAATTTCATCACAAAATATTAAAAGTCACTGAAAATAACTTAAAATATTTTATTATAACATAATATTATTTTTCATGTATTTTCATATATTTAAATCATTTTTATATAATTTATTTAATATTATAATTAAATAAATTAAATACCATTTATTTTCCAAAAATATTAAATATTTATGAAATATACTCTAAAAAATTAAAAACTATTTTTTAGACTTTAAAATAATTTTTCAGAATTTATTATGTATTTTTACTAATTAAAAACCATTTTTTTCTATTTTTAAATAATTTTTGGAAAATAAATAATTATAAACTATCGCTAAAGGGCCCTATAGGGACAGACCTGTCGCTATAGGTGTTCTTGGGCTGTTCTTGAGCTGCCCAGAAACTCATCGCCAGTTGACAGGGTGCCTACTTTGACCAATTCTATTTTCTTGTTGTTTATGATTCTAGGTCTCTTTATGTTTTAAACATGTAGTATCCATGCAATACTACACTAACAAACCAATTTCAGGTCCAAACAAAAACACATCACGGAGATATTAGACAATTAAAACCTTGTCAGAAGTTGTTCTTCATTTCTGGGTTTTCCAGGAATGAAGAACAGTTCAAGAGGGGTACTTTGAATCTTTACCGTTTGTATCATGGGTCTCATTTGTGAGATCTAATGGTTCTTACATGTAGTCCTTATGTCCGAGTACAACTATACTACCTCATATCAGTCGAAAAACAACACATGTGACAGATCGGTGCAAGTCAAACCATGTCAAAAACTTTTGTTAATGAAGATCTGGGTTTTTCCAGAAATGCAAGAATACGACGGTCAACCCTACTTTGACTAGCAATGGTTTTGATTCCAGGTATTCTATAAGTGTTATAGAGGCATGATCATGTAATATATATGTCAGTCTACTGATCCAATACAAAAACATGGCCACATCAGTTACCAGTAGCAAGATCAGAGGCCATCAAAAACATGTCAGACAAGATCTTGGTTTCTAGGTTACCTAGAAACCAGACTTCGTGAATAGTCAAAGGGTTTTGACCACCAATAACTCTCGATCCAAGCATACACTGACCCCGATTCGAGTTTCACAACAAAGACCAACTAACATACTACAAGTATAAATATTTAAAACATTAAACACATTAACATACAACGATCTATGACCTCTGACATTTGCTTGTCAGACGTCATTTAGAAATTTTTCCAGATTTTTCAAAATGCTAATTTCGTGCATCTAAGTGTTATGGATCCATGATCCAACAACCCAGATCTCTAAAAGGCACCTTCTAACACATATCTAACCAACAACTAACATCAAAACACAAGATTTACTAAAATTAGGGTTTATACCTCACACATGCTTTGATCTTGAATCTGGGGTTCTTGATTTGTTATGGAAGTAGTATGGACTTGATTGGGGACTGATTTACTATTATATTTCGCGGTTCTAGAGAGAGAGAAGGAGAGAGATACTTGGTTGGGTGTTTATTAATAAATGAACCAATTTAGTGTACTTTTCTCTCTCTAAATCTATATATATTATGCATACAAT
Source organism: Panax japonicus (assembly GCA_020205505.1). Classification (NCBI taxonomy): domain Eukaryota; kingdom Viridiplantae; phylum Streptophyta; class Magnoliopsida; order Apiales; family Araliaceae; genus Panax; species Panax japonicus. Next base: position 49,564,025 of record CM035107.1, read on the forward strand.
GTAGTGGCTGATCAAGTAAGGCTAAATGCTTCGAATTTAAGTCATATGGGGCTGGTAGAGTTGGTGGACAACTCACCTTTGGCAAGTCTTGCAAGCTATCACACCAATAATACAAGAAGGGCATTTTAGACATTTTAATTTTGAATTTAATGGCATTTTTGTCACTTGATCAAACCCTTAGGGTTTAGGGTTTGGGTTTGGGTTTTGGGTTCGAACAAATTTAGTGTTTAAGGTTTGAAAAATCCTTAGGGTTTTCAATTTAATTTCTAAAATTTCTAAATTAGGTTTTCAAAAGAGAAAATTAATATTTCTAAATTATAATTAGAATTTTCTAATTATATTAAAATTTCTTAATCATAATTGAACTATTGCTAATTAGGATTAGTATTTCCTAATTAAAATTGCTAATTAAGCAATTAGGGTTAAAATTACGGATTAGGGTTTATAACCCACAATTTAGGGTTTTTAATAGAAAATTAATTTTTCTAAAATAGAAATTAGATTTCGTAATTAGATTAGGATTTCCTAATTACTTCACAATTATGTTTTCCCTATTTATAAATTAGGGTTCGTAATGCAGAAATTAGGATTTCCTAAATTTGAAATTAGGGTTTGTTAATTAATTAAGCTTTACCCTAATTAATATTATAATTAATAGCACTTAAACAATATTATAATCATTTAAGTTCTCAGATTAGGGTTTCATACATCGAATTAGGGTTTTGAATTCATGAAACTGAAATTAGGGTTTCCAGAACCGGTTTTAGGGTTTCTTGTTAAACGCTAGGATTTTTTAACAGAACGGTGATGTTCTTAATATATACTCAGGGTTTGTTACAAATATCGTTTATCTGGTCAACCCTTGACCCTTGACCACATACTGTACAAGTATAATAACATTTACAAAGAACATAATCATGTATATCCTTAATCCTGAATAATTCACCTAAATCCTTAACAGAATTTTGAAATCCTCAAAATTCCATCTTAAAAATATCAAACACATACACTAATTTTTTGTCTAGGTTCTAATATTGAACCTTAATTCAATTAATAAAAATTAAAAAAATATTCCAAATTCTCGGGTTGTCACAGGGCCAGAATAAAGAGTCAAGCTATTAGTATCTGAGAGCAGTCGAGATAAACATAAGTATTGAAGCACTACATAAGAGAAGGAAGAGGTGTTCTACATTGAAGATCCAGTCAACACTCTTCAAGATCGTAGTGTTGTCTCTACCTTTCAACTAGACACTACGATCAGGTCCAAGAAGATGTGCATCAGAATCGTAGAGTTCGGATAACTGAAGATTAAAGCATTGACAATGATTCAATCTGAAGAATGATATTCGAACAAAGCTTATTGGGAGCATCGATGCAAAATGAAAACCTTTGATCGAGAAATCAGAAGGAGAAAATAAAGTTGACTACCTGCCCGAGACATCAAAGTGACATCTCTGACAGGGTAGGTGAAACAGTAGACTACAGTGTCAGAAAGTCATGTCAAGTCACATCTGCAGTCTACACCAAATAACTCGAGATTTGTAAAGAAATTCAAAAAGCTTTTAACGGCTATTTTCCAACGGAAAGATTGGGAAGGAGTATAAATCAGAAAGAGCTTCAAAGATCAAGGGTTGCTAGAGTTACTGAGTTTGGAGAAATGGTGGACTGATCTAAATAACATAAAATAGTGAGTGACCAATGAAGGTCCGAAGGCTCACTCTACGATCCACCAAGAACACTTGGAGAAAAACAAAAAAAGAAGTAGAAGTGAGAGTTCTACAAGGTAGAAGTTAGGGTTCTACTACAAGAAGAGTGTTCTGAACTTCCAAGAGAAAGAAGAGCCTCAAGGTAATCTTGATGTCTATCATGGGTATCAAGGAAGAGCTTACAGTCATCTAAGCAAGTCCATCATGAGAAGACATCAAGTATCAATGAAGAAGATCACCAACATCGTCATGGTATCAAGCATGAGAAAGTACCTAAGTACCTAGCAGAAGAGCTTACAGTCATCTTAGAAACTCATCATGTGCAGCCATCAAGTATTAAGAAGAATGATCTTCACTGCAGTTCAATAAGGGATCATCAGAAGTGGTTGAGTACCTGAAGAAGCTGAGCATCATGCAAAAATTAACTGCACCTCAAGGATTATCACGTCAAACTGCTAAGCATTCAGAGATGAAGAGCTTAAAGAATTCTTAGCAGCACCTCCAACAAATAAACAACATCAACAATAAGAAGCCAGGGCCTGAGGGGTCCTTGTCCGGGGGGACTAAATGAAGTTCCAATCCTGCTGGCCTTGAAGAGTTCCTAGGGAACTAGAGAAGTTCCAAGGCTGCTGGCCTTGAAGAGTTCTTAGTGAACTAAAGTCCCAAGGCTGCTGGCCTTGAAGGAATCTAAGTGATTCAGGGTGCTGCCCTTCCTTGGTGAAAATCCTGCTAGTTGAAAGAAGAAGAGTGGATTAGGAGCTTGAGTCTCTGAACCACTTAAAATCCCGTGTGTCTTTTATTTTATGTTATTTACATTATGTACATTAACTGCTATAACTGTTATGTAAGTTTTAACTACTTACAACCGAACTAACTCTAAGAATAATGTATGTTGATTATGAATATATCAATAAAAGGGATATTTTACTTATTCTCATGTGCTTGAAAAGATTCTTATGTTTGTCATATGCTAAACCATTAGCAATATAAAATAAATGAGAAAAGTATTTGAAATTAAAAAGGATCTATTCAACCCCCTTCTAGATCTATATTGTGCTTACTCGAACTAACAATTGGTATCAGAGCAGGTTCTCATGCTATATTGAAAAGCTAATCACTTTGAGTCTGATCCTAGGCACAAAAATAGTTCTAAACTTGGTTTAGTAGTAAGTCACCTGTTATAAGTAGATGAGCTCACACGTTGGAAATATTGTGTACATGTAATTGTGTATATACACCTGAAGTTGCTGAGATTAGTCCATACTCTTGATTATCATATCAAGAAGACCAATCCTTGCCCAGGGTCAATCTTGTAGTCTGAAGACCAAGCTAGGAAGCTCAAGAGACATCAACAGAAAAGAGTCAAACATCCACTAGCCTGAAAAGATGAAAAGGCCATACATGATAAGAAATGTTGATCTAGAGAAGAAAGAAGAACTTCTCAAACATGTATTTGTTTAACCAGCAGCTGGATGTAAACCTTGTGAACTCAAGGATATCAAATAACCAAAGATGCTGAGATTCTCTTAGCTTACATCTTCAAGATCACGACTGATTGATTAAAGGTCAACTAGAGAAACAAGCTGTCAAGAGTAAATGAGGAACTATGAACATCAATGCCTAACCTCAATATGTCTAAGTTAAATGACTGTTAAGAAACTGACAGTAGAAAGGTACGGTTCCTCACTAATATAAATGTGTACATCATGTTGCACCTACTTATGAACTATAACAATATTCTTTTAAGGAATCATAATCTACCTAAAAATGGTGAAGAGAGAAAGTACACTGAAGTTGGAAATTCAAATGCTTACAAACTTTCTCTCTATCGAAGTTTTAGGTTGAAGATTACATCTTGAAAGAAATCTGAAATGGGTTATAAGAATATCAAAGGTTAAATTAATCTTATGTGGAGTACTCTTTGCTGATTGGTTAGTATGTATGTATAAACCTATGTTCTAAGTTTTTGATAACACACAGAGTATGATCAGTTCTACAAGAGTATCTTGAAGATTTATAGAAACTGATCACCTCCATGAATCAACAAGATACAAATAAGTCATAGAGTTGATTCTCACTCTGTGAACATTTAAACTCTGTGAACATTACCAAGAAAATGATGAAACCATAAAAGAAAAAGACTGTTTTATTAAAATGGTAAATATTACACACACTCACCATCATGCATCTAAAAATGTATTATTTAATTTAGTTTCATGTATGAATATGTCTATTGGTGATCAATATGATGATAATTATAATATATAAGGAATAGGGATTTGGAAGGCTAACCTAGAAGGACCCATTTAACCATGGGTACCAAAAATAAAAAATTATCCAAACTGCAAGTACATGGTCTATCTGGCCACACTAAGGAATGCTGAAGTAGAAGACTTCAGTCAAGAAGATTCAACCAGCAGAAGGCTTAAGACTGATCAAAAATGATTCTAATAAAACTCCTATATGTCAAAGCCTGTCCTTGAAGACCTGATGAGATAATTTGAATGAAGCTTACATGGCTGCTGATCTTTGTATGGAAGCATGCCATTCAACCAAAAATGAAAAGGGTCTTAAATGCTCAATCATGTAAAGAATGTCATAAGAGAAGAATCCTCTAGGAAGCTCACATTAGAGGATCATCGAGAATCAAACATGAGGAACTCATTACGGGAGCAGAACTCTATAAGCATAAATTGACAAGGAACACTACATTCGTAGTGCTTTCAAAGGATCATAGAATGATCAACCCTGAAGATACCCATTTCTACGATACAAGAAGATTAAATAACTTCAGCCTGAATGAGATATGCAAGGTTTCCTTCTGCTACACATGAAGAAGAAGAACTTATGTCTCTTTGAGAAGACAGTGTCAACTATGGGGGAGCAATGACTTGCGAATAGAACAACAACTCTACAACATTAGAGATATACTATGAAGCAATAAACCAGTTACAGAGTCCCAAAACTTTGTGGCTGACGAACTAAATGAAGATCCATAGTCAGTAGGAACGTCTCAAAAAGTACTACTGATAATCAGTAAACCATCCAACCCAAAATCGTGGAGAGCCTACGATCAAACATCTGATCGTAGTGTAAGAGCAAGTGGTCACCACGATTACAACCAATGCAAATGTCTAAAGTTGGTAGAGGATCTCCCCAGCAGAAAAGGTCAAATGAGATATCAGTGCAAATTACTTCTAAAGTCTTTCATCTGGAAAGCACCTCAGGGACAAACCTAATCCTTAGTTCACTCTAAGAGGTTGGCCCTTTCTTAGCTACCTTGACCCAGAAACAATGCTTAGTATAGTTCATCTCAAGGACCAAGTTAGTCAACGATCGTAGAATAGAGGTTGAAGAGAACTCATCGATCGTAGTGCAACCTCAGCGATCCTAAAAGCAGACTCAACGATTGCGGTATTACCAAAGGATACACTAGCTCATGAGGAGCTTAGAAGAACTGGACAATTGCTCAACCATTCAGATTATGAGGAGATAAGTTTGAATACTGGTTAGAAAGATGTCTTGCTAAAGAAAATTGTCCAAACCTTCATAAAGTACATCAGTAGTTGAGCTATGCAGTTTCAAGATGAGCATTAGTGTCAAAACCATCCACTGTAGCGTCTCTCAGGAGAAGATCGTTAAGTCAACAAAGGAAAACTTAGAGTTCATACCCACATCATCGAGCTACTCAACGAACCAAAAAGGTCAACGGTCAATCCACGTCATTACTGAAAAGTTAATGGGGAGTTATAGCTCATTATTGGGCATCGTGCAACCAATATCTAGTTGACACATCATAGCTTATGTAGAGTCAGAAGGGACTGCCATAAAGAAAAATTCAAAATATGCAAATAGTTACCAAAAACTATCGAACCTCTTTCCCTCCCATTTTCAAACCCTAAAATCCTCTTCAAAACCTAAATCCATTAACTCTCTAGAGCCTTGCCCAAATCACATTCATCTATCTCTCGTAAGACTCCCTAAATCAAACACTCATATTCTTTGAACTCTTCAAATGGCAGATTGGCGAGTAATCACTGGCATTTAGCTCGAAACCAAGACGTTTGAGAAATCTGAAAAGAAGTTCAGAGATATTCTTGAACTTGTGAAGAAGGTTGGATTCTCAGAATTTCTTGAGGCACGCACTCGAGTATATGCTGAATTGGTAAAGGAGTTTTATTCAAACACAACCATAAATTCTGAAACTCTTTCTACCAATTTCAAAGGTTAGTCTCTAAAGACAAAATCGTCAGACATCAATCAATGCTTAGGCCTTCCTAACCTAGGATTGAAAAGCCTTGATGAGATCTACACTGAACAAGCAAAGAGGACTATGAGATACAAAAAAAACCCTAGTCTAAAGGACATGAAGAAAAAGGAGTTTCCTGAAGAATTTGAGTTCCTTGCTGAGATAGTGGGCAAATGTATACTATGCAAGGACACTGCACATGACATTGTGCTTGATCAACAACTGAAGATTATGTCTGCAATTGTTCTAAAGAATGAAAATCAACTTTGGAGCTATCTTGTTTGATCAAATCTCCAAATGGATGGAAAAGGCTGAGATGAAGAAGTCCACAGATAAACCCCTAACCAAGGTTTTTCACAGAAGACTATTAAGCATTGTGCTAAAGAAGAAATTAGGAGGGAAGATCAAGGATTGTGAGGGAGAGCCTCTAAATATTCACAAAGTAATGTCTCCACAGCTGTTTATAAACTGGAAGAAAAACCCAAAGGAAAACAGGAGGCTAACAACAACTGGAAGCACCAGAAAAGACTCTGCGAAGCAGAGGAAGGCGAAAGAGGTGGAATGCTCTGAATCTGGTGAATCTGTACCAGTAGCAACCATGCCAGCAAGGAAGAAATTCAAGGGTGTGAAGAAAATTGAGGCCCTACCAAAAAGTCTCTCCACTGAAGACAAAGATGAAGGTGAAAAGGTCTCAACTGCAGAGACCACAAAGAGGAGAAGTAATAGATAACTTCAAAGGCCATCTAGAAAGAAAGCTAAGGTGGTAAATAGGCCAGCCCCAGTTTCCCAAGAAAGTACATCTGACGAAGAAGACGATGTAGAGTTAGAATAAGAGAAGGGAACTAATGTTCTCAAGACTGAGTACCCAAAGAACAAATCCAGTGATGAAGGTGAAGTTGGATTCATGAAAGAAAATGTTCACTTTGATGATGAAGAGAAGCTACAAGATGACCCAATTGCATCTCCAAATGCAAATGCTCCAACTAGCCCACATGACGAGTCAAATGATGTTGAGTCCGAAGAAGGGCCTGCCCTTGCAAATGATGAACATCAAGGAAATCTTTCTGATGATACAGAAGATTCGGATTCAGAAGAAGATGTAAAGTCCGACTCTCCTATAGCTGAACCTCAAAGGAGAAGAGTGAGCTATAGACTACTTGCTAAATTTGCTCCCAAGAAGCAAGGTAAACACTCTACTACAATCATTAAGCTAAGTGATGATGAATGTAACGCCCAAGAATTTTGGATGTTGAATGAATTAAATGAATTTAATTGATTTATTCTGTGAGTAAGATGTTAAAAGGTCGTTCTATGACCTAGAATATACGGATGTGGTTAGTATTATGGCTTTGTGCTAGGATTAATTATTGAGAATTATCAAGACGAAAACAAAGATTTTCTGAGAATGTTTACGTAAAAACACTATTCATCTGATTTCGTTCGGAGCTAGGGTTTGAAATTTTAAGAAACGTGTAATGATAGAATATGAAGATATTATAGAATATCCAATAATATTTATGTTATGGCAAACGAAGTTTTCACTTGCGGACTTAAAACCTAAGGGTTTGTGAAAGAGGTTTCCGAAAGGGAAATGAAATGTTTTTAGTCGTTTCGATGATTATACATATAAGATACGAGTATTATACTAGTATAAATATGTGTATGGTATAAAGAATAGTATGACATATAATACAAATATCGTATGAGTATTAGACGAAGAGAATATTGGAGTTATATGCGTAGAATATGAGAAGTATTAATGGAGTATGAGTAAAGAATTTTGGTATAATTCAATTGGACTTAAACCAATAGCAAGCCCAATGAATTATATAAGCAAGCCCAAGTCAAGGCCCAACATTAAGTTATGTCAAGCCCAATCCAAAAAGTAAACTGCGAGTCGAACTAGTGGGTCATGGGATGGGTAAAACCCATGGGGCAATCAATGGGATGATCCAAGAGGGAGTGGGCCGGCCACTTGGTGGTCAAGTAAAGTGGCAACTTGCTCACTAAGTACTTTACTTGGTGGCAAAGTTGATTAAGGAGGAGGAGTTTGGACAATTTTTCTCCTTAAGTTGGTTTTCTATATATACAAAGCTAGAGTTGGTTAATTGTTGTTTTACAAAGCTTGACCAATACATATTGAGAGAGAGAAAGAGCTAGAAACGCTAAATCATTCTACTTCCAAGCAAACCAATAGATGGTTATCAAGAACGTTAATTACTTCAATGGTAAATTCTCATAAATCGAAATCTTCATCTTTTTCGATTTCTTTCTCGTAGAAGAATCGTAGATTGGTGGAGCATGTTTATTAAGGAGATATAAGGATGTCTATTAATGACCAAATCATTGATAGGTCATGACCAAATAGAAATCGTAAGTGTTTATATGAGTTAAAATCGTAGAAAGTCTTGAACGTTAACTTAGTTATGAATGAACGATTTGAAAACCGTTATAGCTAAGGAATGTGCCTATTGTTTGGTTAGGATGACTATGATGAATCAATGGAGTTTTCCATTTGATTTGGCTTATAGAACACAAGTAACGAAGTTATTGTGAATTTTATGAAAATAGACGTTAAACGTCGAAAATGTAGAAATCTCGGATTAAAGGTCAAAAGTTGTCGTGTGACTTGAAAACGTTGGTTTCCAATGCCAACACGTGAGATAAGGTAATTAAGAGTCGTTGGCAAAAAAATCATCGCATTTCGACTTATAACGAAGAAAACGAGTATTGAACGGTCGAAAACGTTAAACGAACGCTTAAAAATGAACTTAAAGGTGAATTCTGAGGTAACGAATTCGAAAATGTGAAAATCTTATATGAACACATAAACGATGTAATTTGTGAGTTGTTGGATTTCGAATGGGTTAATTCGGATGTAAAACGAACAAATTAGGAAGCCGGGAGTTTCGTTAGAAAAGTGGACTGTTTTGGCCAACTGGTGCACAGAGGTGGCACCGCAGCGCCACTAGAATACTAAGGATGTCGCACCGCAGCGCCGACCGTAGAGAAATGTTGACTAAGTTAGGTTTTGTTTCATTTGAATGTAGACCTAAGGTAAGACATTGAAGGTACTTAATGTACATAATAAGACTGAACTTAAATCACTTATAAGGTGATAATGTAAGAATTGTTATTAAGGTTTAATAGAAATTAAACGAAGAACGCGAGAACTTAATAAGTAAACCGTAAATGACGTTCAATGTTGGTACTTAACCAATAATGATCGAATGTCGGTTAGTAACGTAAAAATGTCAACGAACCATAATGAAGTATAGAAAGTCGAATCGACTTTAATAACAAAATTAATTCAAATAAGACATAGAAGAGAAAGAAGTTGGTTATAGACAATAAAGTTAGTTTGTTTGATAACTAATTACAGTGTGTTATGTGAATATATCATGTAGATCCTGTAAAGACTGAGAATTGTTGAATTATCTATTCAAAGATGCTTGAAGGAAAGTCTTTCTTAAACGCTTGTCTAACCTTCGTGTTAGCCAAGTTTTATGTGATGCATGTTATACAATGCATGCATGGTTTTAAAGAAAGAGTCGATGCCTATTTTAACTCGGCTAGACTAATACTGAAGAGTTGATTGATTTGTTTATAAGTCTTTCGATATATAACTATTAACATTATCCTATGCCAAGTATTTGGTATGGATGAGAAGGTAAGTTTGTCTATGTAAAAACAAAGTATTTTTCATCGATTATTAGATGGGCACGCGAGGTTGCCTAATTGTTAAGCGTAAATACGTTTAACGTAAAAGTGTTGATCAACATAGAGTACAATAGGCTGATCACCTAGAACTGCTCGTAAGGAAAGACATGTGGATGGCCTTGGTCCCGAATATCCTTTTCAAGTATGAAAACGAAAAGAGTATGTTCATGGTCTATTGACCGGTTCATCATTCTTAAGCTATTATATATACTCTCGAATTGTTGTTATGAGAAGTACTAGTCAAATGTTTTATAATTCTTCATAGTTAATTGTTCAAATATTGAAATAAAGCATGTAATTGTTAAGGTGATATTCATATGATTCTTTGTTAAGACTTGCTGAGCTATTTATGCTCATTCTTTCTTGAACCATATATTTGCAGCAAAAGTCAAACGAACTGAGAGTTCTAAGTGAGATAAAGGCAAGGCTAAGATGGACAATTAATCATCCTGTAATAGATTAATGTATTTGATTGTAATATACTTATGAAGAACAACGAATGTATTCGGTTTATGAACTTGGGAAAGGATTTATTATAAATGTAATACAAAGATAGTAATTACACTCATTTTATTGTTATCTCAATGGAATGATTGTATGGATTGTAGTATCGTGGAGCACCATTTGTCGGGTTGGAAGATAACCGGATTTGGGGGAGTCATAGGTTGGTATCAAAGCATTAGGTTATAAAACTTAAGGGGGGAAGAACCTTAGTCTAATAACCTCGTTAGGAAAGGAAGATTTTGTAGAAAGTTAACTCGAGTCAAATGAGTTAATAAGGAATTAAGGAAACTCAGTACCAAAAGATTTAAAAGATGAAAAGTAACCCTAAATAGATTAAATATGATTTGTGCTTATATTATTGTGTATTATGTACTAATCAATTTGTTATGTGTTATTGTAGATGTCAGTCGACAGCTTGAAGTATAGTGATATACATGTGGTCAGCGAGGAGTCCGTGAACAGAGTTGAGATAGTACCTGTGCCTATGACAGACATACCTGTATTGATTCTAGAAGAGTCAGAGCCCGAGGAATATTACTCGGAGGAGGATTATTCTGAGGAGACCATGAGAATAACATTATATCTGACTATGAGGATAGATATGGAGGATGACATGGAGGTGACATCGATTAATACGGTGATGCCTGCCCTAGATTCGACATCTACAGAGACTATGAGGGTGATGCACCTCTCAGTGCTTGACCGTAACTTGCAACTGCACAATATGGTGCATCACCGGAACGAACAGATCAGTGATCTCTACGATGCGAAGGAGTCTGCAGAGTCAGACTATGAGATAGAGCATGATGAGAAAGTGATCATGACTGACAAGGCTAGGGACTATAAGAACGAGGTCATAGAACATCATGAGAAACTGGCTAAAAAAGACTGGAAGATAACACAAATGTCATATATAAATGACAGTGCGCATGAGGATTTCAAGCTTAAGATAGCTTGTTATTCTATTGAGTCGGAACAGACTCGACATACTATAATTCGAGATATTGTGTCAATTCTAGTGAACGAGAAAAATAAAAATACAGTTAGGCAGTATTAGGAGTTAGTATGGTACATACTTTTTTGTAGTGACGTAAAACCCTCTTTTCTATAATTAAAGGGTAGTCTTTTCTGTGAATCCCAATTTTTTTGGAAGTCAATCACGGGATATATATGTAATAGCTTTTGGGCTATGGAAAACAACTTGTAAATAGTTCTAATCTATAAAAAAGCATTTTAATATAAGGTAGTTTTTATTTGAAATTGCTTTGTTGTGTATAAGTTATTATTCAGTTGTTTGATGACTAATAACGAAGTAAGTAAATAAGTAGTAACAGAACTTTATTTATTTAATTAGAAATGCCGCCAATAAGAAGACAGCGTAACCAAGAGGCGGAATCGCATAATGATAACGAGGGGGGTCATAATTACCCAATGCAAGAGTTCGTTAATTTATTAACGGATGTATTTAACCAAGCTGGGGGTAGAGCACCCACAGGACCTAGGGTAGCCCGAATGACTACGTTTAAAGAATTTAAGAGTGTAAGTCCACCCGAATTTAAGGGAACAACGGATCCAATGGAGGCCTAGACATGGGTCAAGGAAATAGAAAAGGCGTTTGTTATTACAAACGTAGCTGAGACGCATAAGGCCTCTTTTGTGACCTACATGATGAAGGGGGAAGCCAACTACTGGTAGGAGGCTCACCAGGGTGGGGCTAGAATAGGTGATGTTACATGGGAACAGTTCAAGAAGGTATTCTTTGAGAACTACTTCCCTTCAAGAATACAAGAGAGGATGGAGATTAAGTTCCTCGAACTTAAACAGGGGGACATGACTGTTCCTCAATACGCGACCAAATTCAATGAATTGGCAAGGTTTGCTCCACACCAAGTGGACACGGAGGAGAGGATGTAATGCCAGAGAAAAATCGGATTTTTAGGAAAATTAAAATTTTATTTAATTATGTGGATTAAATGAATTTAATTGATTATTTATGGGAGCAAGCTAATTGAAGGTCGTTCTATGACCTAAACTTATCAGAACGTCGTAGTATTTTGGCTACTTGGTAGAATTAAAGTGTTTGAATTTCCAAGATGAAAATAAAAGCTTTCCGAGAAATTTTCTAAAAAACACTATTCACGCATTTTTGCTCGAGAATTATTTTTGAACTTCCGAGAAACACGTAATGATAGAATATCCAGGTGAGATGGAATATCCAATAATATTTCAGTTATGGAAAACGTAATATTTTACGTATGATATGTAGGTCTTGTGCGAGGTAGAGTATACTAGTATGATACGAAGTATTATACGAGTATGTTTGAATGATGGTATATCGTATATGATGAATAAGTATATGAGTTAGAATACGAGAATTATACGTATAGTATACGTTCCAAGGCTTTAAGAAAATTGTAATGGGTTTGTTAAATTGTGTAGGAAATTGTATTGTTCAATGGGAAATGTGATAATGCCCAAATGTATGTATGGTTAAGTCCAATGTAAATTAATGAACAAGCCCAAGCGTTTGTTTAATTGTAAGCCCAATGTATAAGTTAAGTTAGTTAAGCTAATTAAATGTAAAGCCCAAAAAACTTAAGCTAAGCTAATTAAAACTAAGCCCAAGCTATGATCCAATGGGCTAGGGTGACCCATGGGGTAAACCATGGATGATCCAAAGTATGGATAAAGTAACTTAATGGTTAAGTAAATGTGGTGAGCAAGCAAAGGATAAAATTTGTGCTAAGCAAATTAACATAATGCCTAAGTGTTGTGCAGGCAAAGTTTACTTAGTGCTTAATGTATGAATAGTAAGGAGGTGGATGGATTAATGACCCTTATGCCCTAACTTAGGATTTCCTATAAATAGGAAGCTTGCTAGCTCATTTGTTCCTCGTTCAAAACTCCAACAATTGAGAGAATAAGCTAGAAAAGCTAGAAAGCTAGTCTTTCATATTTCAAGAAGCAAGAAGAAGATCAAAGCTTAATCAAATAATCTTCAAAGGTAAGAACCTAAGCCATGAATCTCTTTCTCTTCTATTGTTAGAGAAGTGGGTAGTGGTAGGATTTGTATGCTAAAGAATGAAGAGAATGAACAACTCAAATAACTTAAGCCGTGTAAGTCACGAATGAGTAAATCAAACCTAAATAAGTTATGAACTTATAATGAACGTATATGAACTTGTAACACGATTACACAAATGAAGTTAGTATATTAACAAGATGAAAGAATAATGGTTAGAAGTCAGAAACTATCCTAAGTCATAAGAAATGGAAACATAAGTAGTTTATATTTTTATAAGTTACAAACTCACAAAGAATAAGTAATAATTTATCATATATGTAAGTTAATTAAGTACGTATGTCAAGAATTTAGTATGATTAATGAGATGTAAGAATAGTGATTAAAGGACGTAACTCGTTAATAAGTCATAAGCAATGAAAGCAAGTATGTTATACTTAATAAGTAAATAAGTTCATAAAGAACATGTAATGACTTCACATGAAAATAAGATGTTGTAATATATAGATGGAGATGTCTATATAATGAATTGAATTCATTTAGAACGATGAACAAATCTTAAGTAACGAAGTTTCGCTGGAATTCACACGATTAGACGATAATCGTTGAATTCGTGAAATTCTCGGATTGGAAGTCTATTTTTGATATTGAGCTTAGAAACATTGGTTTTCAATGGAGACAAGTCTTATTTGGCATTATAGAGTTGTGGACTCAAAAATGATCGGATTCCGACTTAGAACGAAGAAACGAGCATTGAATGTTCACGAACGTTTATCGTTTTCGTTAAAAATGGACTAATAGGTGAATTTTTAGCAAACGAAGTTGAATAGATAAAATTCTTGCATGAACATGTAGAGTATGTCATTTTTCAACTGTAGGCTCTTAAACGAGATAATTCAGACTTATAACGAAGAAGTTATAAGCCCGAGATTCTTACCTAAAAGAAAATATGTCAAATGTTTCAGAGGCACAAAGTCCGCGCCGCGGTGCGACTCAAAGAAGAAAAGATCAGTGCTGCAGCGCGAGACCAGACCTTAGCCCATGTTAACTGGAATCGCAACGCGGCTAATTAAACTAGGTATGGCGCCGCAGTGCCCTGACTGAATTTTAGTAACTAACAGGACACGCCGCAGCGCGAGGTGCAGAGTAAAATCTGGCGCCTCAGCGCCAGCACTAGGAAGAAGATAGAGAAAGGTTTTGAATGTAAAGTGAAGTAGAAGCGTATGAAGGGTGAATTAATTTCTTAATTAATGTAATGTAACCTCATTAAGGATGTTATAAACCTTAAGTATAACACTAAAGATAGGAGGAAAGCCAATTGAATGTGAACGTGAACATTGTGCAAAACGTGTACGAAACCAATGACGATCGAGTTTCGATTAATAATAACGTTACTAAGCCGCGAGGAAGGATGGTTACCTCAAAACGAGTTATATTAATGAATTAATTTCAATTAAGTTATAGAAAGGAAATAAGTTGCTAAGAATGATGTAAAAGAACGACAGAAAGCCGGAACCAATAAATAAAAAATCTAATACGTAATTAGATTGAGAAGAAGGGTAAAATTCTTTAAGAACTATGTATGTTCATTCATGACCTAATATGGTATATTATGTGGTTATGTGTTGTAGAGACCGTAAAAACTCAAAGGAAACATAATTTTTCTATAGCAGACACTGAAGGCAGGTTTTCTTAAAAGCTTGTCTAACCTTCGTGTTAGTCAAGTTTTCAAATGATTCAAGTTATGAGATGCATGAATGGTTTTACGAAAGAGTTGATTGATTTCTTTACAAGTTTTCCATATAGAATTGATAACGCTATCATACGCCAATTGTTTGGTACGGATTCAAGGTAAGCCTGAATATGAATAAATAAATATATTTTCATCGAGAATTCGATGGGAACGTGAGTTTGAGACAACTTAAACGTACACACGTTTAATGGATGTAGTGTTGATCAACATAGAGTACTATAGACTGATCACCTAGAAGTGCTCGTAAGATATGTCAGACTTACGAACTTTGTGTCGGGTTGTCCTTTTCAAAGAAATTATGAAACATTCATGGTCTTGGACCAGAATTGGTGTTTTACTAAATATTGTTATAATAAAACGTTTTGAAGGAAAAGGAACGCTATTTTGAATTATGGATAGTACTTCGTAACTATTATCCAGTTATTGAAGATATACAATTACTATGTTTCAAGCATGCTTTTTAAAAGAAATTGTTATACTTGTTGAGCTTGTTATGCCCACTCTTGCTTGAACCATATGAATGCAGCTTAGACCGGACGGACCAAAGAATTCTACCAGGATTAAAGGAAGGCTAAAGCGAACTTGTAGATTACCTATGTAATAGTATAGGTTTGTAATGATAATATTTGATATTATGACAAGAACAAATGTAACGGTTATAAAGAACCTGGGGAATGGAAGTATTATTTTGGATTATATATAAGACATATTCGTTCTTTTGAGGCATTTTAATTGAACGTTTGTGTGAACTGTAGCACCGTGGAGCACCATATGTCCGGTTGGAAGAGACCCGGATTTGGGGCGTCACAGGTTGGTATCAAAGCATTAGGTTATAAAACTTAAGGGGGAAGAACCTTAGGCTAATAACCTCGTTAAGGAAGAGAAGTCCGAAGGAAGTATACTCGAGCTTTACTTAAATTGAATGAGTCAATAAGGTATCTAGGAAACTCAGTACCAAAAGATTTAAAAAAATGGAAAGTAACCATAAATAAATTAAATGTGATTCGTGCTTATACTATGGTGTGATATGTACTAATCAACATGTTATGTGTTATTGTAGGATTTCGATCGATAGCTTGATGTATAGAGATATACACGCAATGAACGAAGAGCTTGTGAACCGAGTAGAGCTTGTACCTATACTAGTGGCGGAGGTACCATTAGTGCTTTTAGAGAAGTCAGAGCTAGAGGAGTACTTTTTTGAGGAAGACTACTCCGAGGGAGATATGGATATAGCGTCATACCTTGGTATGGTGAATGATGTGGAGGAAGGAATGGAGGTTACATCGGTTGAAGCGGTGGTACCTACACTATAGTCATCACCTCCAGTTGCAATGAGATCATTGTATCTGGCAAAGCTTGACAAAAATGTGCAACTGAGTGCAGTTGTGCAGAATCAGAATGAAGAGACTAGTGCTCTTTATGTAGCGAAGGAGTCTGCAGAAGCAGATTTTGAGTCACAACATGATGAGAAGGTGCTCATGATAAATAAGGCTAGGGATTTAAGGAAGGAGGCTGAAGAGCTTCGTAAAGAATTGGGGGAGAAGGACCGGAAGATAGCACGAATGTCTTACATCCATGAGAGTGCTCATAAGGATTTCAAGCTGAAAGTTACTTGTTATTCCAATGAGTTAGGACAGACTCGACATACTATTAGTCGGGATACTGTAGTGGCGATTGCGAATGAGAAATACGAGGATGATGTTATGCATTATTAGAATGTTAGAGTTATAAATATGTATGTAGTGGCGTAAAACCCTCTTTTGTTTAAAAGGGTAGTCTTTTTGTAAATCCCAACTTTTGTGGATTTCAATCGCGGGATAGAAATGTAATAGCTTATGGCTATGGGAAACAAATTGTAAATAGTTTCAAACTATGAAGCAACATATGAATATAAAGAAGTTTTCTTTTAATATGCTTTGTTATGGTATGATTTGATATGTGGTGAATAATAACGAAGTAAGTAAATAGATAATAATGAAATTTTATTTGTTTAATTAGAAAATGCCTCCACGGAGAAGATAACATAATCAAGAAACAGAATCACGTAATGATAATTAATGGGGTCAAAACAACCCTATGCAAGAGTTCGTTAATTTATTAATGACTGCATTGAACCAAACTGGGGGTAGAGTACCCGCGGAACATAGGGTATCTAGAATGACTACATTTAAAGAATTTAAAAGCGTAGGTCCATTGGAGTTCAAAGGAACGACGGACCCAATAGAGGCCCAGACATAGGTAAAAGAAATAGAGAAGGCGTTTATTATTACAAGCGTAGGTGAGGCGCAAAAGACTTCTTTTACGACTTATAGGATAAAAGGTGAAGCCAACTTTTGGTGCGAGGTTCACCAGGGTGGGACTAGAACAGATGTGGTAACATGGGAACAATTCAAGAAGGTTTTCTTTGAGAATTATTTCCCTACAAGCATGTAATGGAGGATGGAGATTAAGTTCATAGAACTTAAACTAGGGGACATGACGGTTCCCCAGTACACGGCCAAATGCAATGAATTGGCAAGAGTTGCTACACACCAAGTGGACACTGAGGAGAGGAAGGCTCGTAGGTTTGAGCAGGGTCTGAAACCTTGGCTCTATAGTAGGATTGCAGTGTTCCAGAGGGTTTCCTATGGAACCATTCTCGAGAAGGTGTTTATAGTAGAGAGTGGTAGTGAGGCATTGACTCAATACCACAAAGAAAGAGAGGAATAAGGAGAGCAAAGGAGAGTGAGGAACCAAGGCAAAACCAGTGGCAGTATGCCGAAAAGAAAGAATTTTAACTTCGAGAA
Organism: Panax japonicus; assembly: GCA_020205505.1. Taxonomy (NCBI): domain Eukaryota; kingdom Viridiplantae; phylum Streptophyta; class Magnoliopsida; order Apiales; family Araliaceae; genus Panax; species Panax japonicus. The sequence continues at coordinate 49,581,768 of CM035107.1, forward strand.
TACTTGGGTGGGACAAGGGGATCATAATCATAGGATCAAAGTGTGTATTAGATATTTGGAAAGACTCATCTAGGAGTCTGTAGCAAAGGGATTATAAGTACCTTTAAACATTAAGGTGGAGGAGGAGGAAATAACTTTCGTTAATTATATTAGTGGAAATTGTTTCATGAATAATAAAGGTAAGCAAGTATCGGTAGGTAGGTATTAATAAAGTTAAGAGAATTTGAAGTAATTCTCGGTATAAACGGGTTGATTAACCATAAATCTATAATAAATTATTATAAGAAAAGTGTGAATCTTCAATTTTTTAGAAAACCCAAGGTAGTACTTTATGGTAATAAATCACTGGAACATCATTGTTGTCTAATCATGACACCAGGTAGGAGAATTTTAAGGAAGAGGATGAGTCGTTACGGTTGCGTATCGACTATTGTAAGAGGAGTAAGTTAGCAGTTAAGAGTAAATACCCATGGCCCAGGATCAATGATCTATTGGATCAGTTGAATGGGGCAAAGAATTTTTCTAAGATAGACTTGTGTACGGGGTATCGTCGGTAGAAAATAAGGAAGATGGTGGCAAATTGATAGGTACTCTTGTAAGGTGCTATGGTTAAAGGTACCATTAGCGTCACAGAGTGATCGAATAATATTCGGACGAGGATTTCATAATGATCATTGGTGATATTCTAGTCTATTTTAGACGCCAGAAGATCACGCTGAACATTTAAAAATAGTGTGAGAAACACTATAGAAGGAGAAGTGTGATACAGAATTCACTATACGTTAATTTAAGCTTAAAAGATATACATAATTGTAATTACTAGGTATGATGGGAATGAGAAGTAAGAAAAATAGTTTTCAAAAATTAAGAAGGAAGGTTAAGTGAAGCACCTGTATTGTCTTTATCAGATGATACGAAGAATTTTGTAGTGTATCTCGACGTTACGCATAGATGACGAAAGTGCGTGCTCTTGGAGCATGGCAAAGTCATTGTGTATGCATCATGCCAGTTAAGAGATTATAAGAAAGTATATCCTACTTATGATCTATAATTGGCAGTTATAGTTTTTGAATTAAAAATTTAAAGATAGTATTTATACGGGGAGAAGTGTGAGATATACACGGAATCTAAGAGGCTGAAATATATCTTCACACAGAAGGAGTGAAATATGCGGTAGAGAAGGACTGCGATATCTTATTTCATTCAAAGAAGGTAAACATAGAAGCCGACATGTTAAGTACTACAGAAAAACTATCGATGTTAACGACTTAGATTGAGTTAATAACGGGGATGGCAAGAGCAGAGTTGAAAGTTAAATTATGGAAAAAAGCGGTAGAAATGTTATTCACAATATAGACTCAATCCATGATAACAGAATGAGTTAAGTAAGTTCAACTACGTAATAAGGAATACAAGCAAATGAAGAAGAAGACACATGATAAATAGAAGACTAAGTATAGTCTTGTTTTGAAGGAAGAATTTGAGTTCCAAATAATTACGAGTTAAAGGAAGGACTAATAAAAGGAAGATAGCGTAATATGTTAATAAATGTTTAACTTCCAACTCAGATTATTGATAGGAAGTGACAAGTCATGTAAAATAAGATAATACATTCGGTAAATATGAAATGAAAGAACCACAATGTCGCAGAAGCATTGTGGGAACTCGATATTAAAATAATGAAAACTTTTCCTCATTTGTTTATATAAGTATAACGAGATTCTGGAGACAGAATCCTTATAAGGGGAGAAGAATGTAACGCCCGAGAAAAATCAGATCTTTATGAAAATTAAAATTTTATTTAATTATGTGTATTTAATGAATTTAATTATTTATTTATGGGAGCAATCTAATTGAAGGTCGTTCTATGACCTAAACATATCAGAACGTCATAGTATTTTGGCTACGTGGTAGAATTAAAGTGTTTGAATTTCCAAGATGAAAATAAAAGTTTTCCGAGAAATTTTCTAAAAAACACTATTCATGCATTTCTGTTCGGGAATTATTTTTTAACTTCCTAGAAACACGTAACGATAGAATATCAAGGTGAGATGAAATATCCAATAATATTTTAGTTATGGAAAACGTAATATTTTGCATGTGGACTTAATTTGAGAACGTTAGGAAAATCAAGCGTTAAGAAGTTAGAGTAATGATTGTATGATACGTAGGTCTTGTACGAGGTAGAGTATACGAGTATGATACGAAGTATTATAATAGTATGTATGAATTATGATATATTGTATATGATGAATAAGTATATGAGTTAGAATACGAGAATTATACGTATAGTATATGTTCCAAGGCTTTAAGCAAATTGTAATGGGTTTGTTAAATTGTGTAGGAAATTGTATTGTTCAATGGGAAGTGTGATAAGGCCCAAATGTAAGTATGGTTAAGTCCAATGTAATTTAATGAACAAGCCCGGGTGTTTGTTTAATTGCAAGCCCAATGTGTATAAGTTAAGTTAGTTAAGCTAATTAAATGTAAAGCCAAAAAAACTTAAGCTAAGCTAATTAAAACTAAGCCAAAGCTATGATCCAATGGGCTAGGGTGACCCATGGGGCAAACCATGGATGATTTAAAGTAGGGATCAAGTAACTTAATGGTTAAGTAAATGTGGTGAGCAAGCAAAGGATAAAAGTTGTGCTAAGTGATGATTGGGTAATATACCCATAAATCAGATATACTTGTGTTTAAATTGGTGTATCTTCGAGTCGTTTAGGAATACTTTTACTGTGTTTAGGTATTATTTTATAGATTTGGGAGCTGCAGGAGCAAACGGGAAAATTTTAACTAAAAATGGCAAAACGGTAAAACTTTTAACTTCCAGCGCCGGGGCGCTCTAGCCTGTGTTAATCCCAGCGCCGGGGCGCTGGGTCGAGCTGCTAATTGACCAGGATGCGCGCGTTGACTTTTGGCTGACTTGGTTATTGGGAGCTTATGTGAAGCCTAATTGGATTGGGATTATGCAAGACATATAAAAGGAAGTTAATTGCTGAAATTAAAAAAAAGAACCATTCATCTATTATTCATTCATTGGAGGCTGAACAAGGATTACTTGAAGACTAAGGATTGGCGAAAGAGTTTTCTTCTTCTTCTCTTTATTTTTAATTTGTAATTCTTTAAGGATGATTAGCAAACAATTATTGGTTTTTATTTCCGTTATGAACTAATTCTTTAATTAAGATTTCAATTGAACCTTTTATGGCTATAAATTAATTATTCAGTTATTCCAATTATTTATGTTGAAGTGAATTGTTTATCATGCCTTGCATCTATTGCTTAATTATTTGACCAATAATTACCTTGTTATTCTAGAAAGAATTGGAAGAGGAATTCTAGGGTTAGAACTGGGTTTGATAACGTGTGACTTAGTTATTTGCAAAGTGAATAATTAGGTTTGTGAATTGAATGGAAATATCTGTTCACCGCATGTAACACATAATGAATTGGGATTAAAGGAGTTTAATTCACTTGTTTTGCATAGGAATATACCAAGATTAATCTGGATTAAATAGAAGTCAGTTTATCACTTGGAAAAGGACTTTTGACATTGGAGAATTCCTGTTAACAATTAAGTAGACATAATAGTTGGAATAATTGGATAATTGATTTATAGTTCATAATTGGGGATATTGAATTCTTAATCCTTATCTATCGGAAGTCATTCACTCAAATCTTAGTTTATTTATTTGCTTATTTTAGAATATTATCTTTAATTGTTTAATTTAGTTTTAATATTTCAAAAAATCATAATTTATCATTGTTTGAATAAAATTGGATTGATATAGTACTACTAGTTGGAATTTATTAATTACAATTCTCTGTGGGAATGATACTCTATTGTATCACTTTATTACTTGTTGACCGTGTATACTTGCACGTATTCTTTGATTGCAAAATCAACCAACAAGTTTTTGGCGCCGCTGCTGGGGAATTTTATTAATATTAATTTAATATTAGTTATAATCAATTCGGTTTTAATTTAAACGTTACTTATTTTTCTTCTTGGATTGGCAAAAATTCTTGTGCGTGTATGCACACTAGATCAAAGGCTAAAGAGGAACTTTTTCTGTATACAGACGACATCGAAAAGAAGTTTCGAAAAGTGCATTTGAATAGTGAGGTTATACAATTGGAAGAAGAACTGGCAAACCAAGAAATACTCGTGAAAATGGCAGAGAACGAACAGAAATCACTTAGGGATTATGCCACGCCGAATGTTATGGATTTACAATCGAGTATTAAGAGGCTGGCAATCAATGTGAACAGTTTTGAGATAAAATCGGGAACAATTTAGATGCTACAGAATATATGTCAGTTTGGGGGTAATTTGATAGATGATCCTAATGAACATATCTTGAGTTTCTTGGAAGTTTGCGATACCTTCAAATTTAACAATGTATCGGAAGATGCTACAAGGTTGAGGATGTTCCCGTTTACTTTAAAAGATAAAGCACGAAGCTGGTTACACTCTTTGCCTCCTAGCTCAATCACCACTTGGGATGACTTAGCTAAAAAATGTTTAGCTAAGTTCTTCCCACCAGCGAAGTCGGCAAAGCTACGGAACGATATTCATACTTTCGCACAATTTGATTCAGAATCATTATATGAGGCGTGGGAAAGGTTAAAGGATATGATCCGTAAGTGCCCTCATCATGAAATTTTGCAGTGGATGCAATTAGGGATATTTTGTTATGGTTTTCACGCGTCCATGAGGTCTAGTATTGATGCAGCAGTAGGAGGAGCGATCATGTCCAAGAATTTTGATGAGGCGTATCAATTGTTAGAGACAATGGCCACCAACAACTATCGGTGGCCCATGACGAGGTCTAATCACCCGAAAGCATCAGGAAAGTATAAAGTGGACGCGATGACAGCATTAACACCATAAGTGACCACAATAGCTAAGCATATAAAAATATGGTGTCCACAAGCCACACAACAGGTAGCGATGGTTTGTGAATTGTGTGCTGGGGGTCATACTACGGATCAATGTGCCATAAATTCTGAATCAGCACAGTTTGCAGGAAACTATAATCGCTCAAATCAACTGTATCCGACTCAAAATGCTTATAATCCAGGTTGGAAAAATCATCCGGGGTTTTCATGGAGTAACAATTAAGCTGCAGCTCAACCACTTAGACAATAAAACACCTCTGGATTTCAAAATCAAACTCAAAAACCAGAGAGGAAATAGTGTTTGGAAGAAGCCTTGGAAAAATTCATTAGAGTTTCTGACAAAAAGAACGAGGAACAAGATAAGAAATTGAATCAAGTAGAGCTGACTTTGCAAAGCCATGGGGCATCGTTAAAGAATCTAGAAAATCAAGTGGGGAAAATAGCACTTGCATTGAATAACCGTTTACTAGGAACGCTCCCAAGTGATACATAAATAAATTCGGGCAAAAACAAGCATTGCAAGGCTGTAACTTTACGCAGTGGGAAGGATTTGCAAGAAATAGTTAAGGATAAGAAAATGGAGGACAACGCGACAGTTGAAATAGAAGAAGTTGTGGAAACTGGGAAAGATAAAGAGGAAATTGTTGGGTAAAATCTAGTTACGCACAACACGCAAGTATAGGTGGTCAACAAGTAATAAAGTGATAAGTTGAGTATCGTTCCCACAGAGAATTAGTTAATAAAAATCACCAAGTACTAACCCGTAACCAACTCAATCTTATTTAAACAAATGAATTTAATGTTATAAATTAAAATATTTAACTAAACTAATTCTAATTACCACTAATTAAAAATCAGATTATGGTGATTTAAGATCACAACTTCACTTATTGCTTCGTTTAGGTTAACACACTTCTCATCAATTATTCTCTATCCCGAATTGTTAATCAAGAACACGAAAGTAGTATTAACCACCTCTCGATGCACTAATACCGTATTAACGTCAATCCACAATTAAGAAAGAAATCTGTTAAACACCTTAACCAACTAACCCACTATATCTCTATGTGAATTACAATTGAAGAAGGTTGAAGAATAAGTTCTCTATCCGATTACATGCGATGTCAGGCATATCTCTACCTTAACACTCATCAAGTTTAAGCTATTAACAAAATCCTGAACACATGCTATCATGATTAGATCTAAATCTATACTTCATCTCTCGAGTTCATATAGATTATCACGGTAATTGATGGCCAATCAATTAAACAATTAATTCCAAATCACAATAGACAATCCTCACAATAGAAAATACTAATTGATAACGAAGCATATTAAAATAAACTACACAATAAGATCCATTGTAATCTCAAACAAAGAATTAGTTCATGATTATTGAATTTAAACTAAGATTCCACAATTGAATAATCATTAAAAGATAAAGATAGAAGAAGATGAGAAGAAATAATCTATTGTCTGTAGATTTGACGCTCCCTCCTTGCTCCTCCTTTAAATCTTCAATGGTCTCCAAGTTGCATCAATCTCCAAATCTCATAAAAACTAGTATTTTTCTCTAATTTACTCTAATCTAATTTAATAGAATACTCTCTAATCTCCTAATATTCTCCTCTAATCTGTGTTATTCCCCTCCTTTTATAAGCCTTTATAGATGTCTTTAAGTCCTCTTGGAAGTCCTTGAATCAAACAACTCGAAAACAATCCTTTTCGGACTAAAATTCGGACAAAATCTAGTCATTCTCGCATAGGCCAGCCCCGGCTGGACTTTTCCCTTGAAAACACCCAGCCCCGGCTGGACTTTTCCCTTGAAAACACCCAGCCCCGGCTGGGTAGTGATCTGCTAACATGCCCAGGAACCCAGCCCCGGCTGGATCCTAAGGCTAAAAACGCCCAGCCCCGGCTGGGTACCAATCTGCCAACACAATTTTCTGCTGGAACCTCCTCTGTTAAAACTGCCATAACTTCTAAACCGAGAGGATTTACGAGTCACGCGACCTATCAAATCGAAGCTATCGACGAGATCTACAACTTTTATTCTTTGAGCTTTTTGAAATAATGAACGTATGATGGTTGAAATTGGACTGGAAGTGACTGCTACGAAAAATGACCACCCAAAATAGTGAAGTTCAACGTCCGTTGGTAGAAATGTCATAACTCTTCCATCCGAACTCCGATTTGAATGATTCAAGATGTTCCGGAAAGCTAAGAAAACGCTCTACAATATAGTCCAAGCTCCAAGCCAAGAACATGATTTGAACATGAAAGCATAAACGATGTCCGGCTCGCTTTTATTTGCATTTTCCGTGCTTTTCCTTATCAATAATCGCTCACATCGCTTCCAAACGTATAACCTACAAAACGAACACAAAATGCATGAAAAGTAACTAAGACACATGAATAAAAACAACTAATTCAAGTAAAAGATACCGGATAAGTAGATATAAAACCTACTTATCAAATATCCCCAAACTTAAACCTTTGCTTGTCCTCAAGCAAAAACAAAACAAAAATGCAATGCAATGCAATGGAACTAATCTACATGCCTACGAATCCAGCAGTATTGATAATTACAAATCTATTCAACCGACCTTAGAGCAATCAAGTAAACATGATAATACTTCATATCAAAACCAATCAACAATTTCCTAGTCAATCATCAAATCTTAAACTGTTATTACTGGTATAGTGCGTGTGTGCTCCACAACAATGTTAACTGATATAAAATCAAATTTAACACATAACAAGTCTCTTCAAAGGCATCATACAGTGTAAACTCAAAAAATTCACGAACAAGCTAGATCCAACTAAAGTCAAACATCCACCAAGTTCAAGAGTCCAATCCGGGATACTTATGCTTTACTTTTCATTATGGGGGCTTTTTGCTCTTTTCCCGTTTTATTATTTTTTTTCTTTTTTTTTTTACTTTTTAACCATGACTGTGCAATGTCTCATTCCATTAGGCTAACAGTGCTACCCCTTAGCGAGCTTTCGATCAACGACTCCCAGACCATATAAGACCTTAGGGCGCTAGGTTTTAAGATACCCCTTCGGGCGTACTTACTCAAGTAACAAAGGTCCCGAAACAAAACTAGCCACGATATATATTTTTTTCATTTTTTCTTTTTTTTTTAAGCTTATATATCCCAATTTTTTTTCCCGAACTTAAGTTTTTATCGAACTTTAGTCATCACTACTTATTCTTCTCATTCTTTCATTCAAACTGGCATTATCCTTTAGAGTCCCATTATGTATCAATTTAAACTCAATCAATCAACAAGTTGTTTTTATTGTGCTATCCTTATTATACCAGTTTCAAACAGAAAAAAAATTCAATTCATAACAAGAAATCACATCAAAGCTCTAATAGTCAGTACGCTACTTGTCTACTCGATCCCAATCTCATCATTGGCCAAAACAAACTGTAAATATCAAACAGCTGGACTCATGCAAGATAAACATAGTAACTAACTATTATTTTTGAAATTTTTGATTTTTTTGATTTTTTTTATAATGAACCTAAACTAAATTAACAACATATGCAAAATAACATAACATAAACTAAACATGCGATAATGAACCTAAACAAAACTCCCCCAAACTTAGCAATTACAATGTCCTCATTGTAAAAATATTACGATAAATAGAAGAGAACTTCCCTGTAATCAGCTAAGCGTGAGTTGATGGTGGCGATGGCGGCGACGATCATTTTGCTATCCATTGGACCTCCAATACCTGCAATGAAGAGAGACGACATGGATTAGATTATAAGAGAACTTAATAAGCAACTTAATTCCTATCTATTAAATAAACTAGTAAAGCATATAAATATAAAAAATTCCTGGGTTGCCTCCCAGTCAGCGCTTGATTTATAGTCTTTCAGCCTGACTTTTTCTGGTCAATGCTATCCAATTCCTCTTCGAAAGTTGAGGAACCCTCCATCCATCGGAAATAATATAGCTTTTGGTAGGTTCCCATTTGTGATAGCCATCGAGTTAAAGTCACCTAGCATACTTTGTTTAAATATATGCCCAATTGAGAATGTTGAATAACTAGGTGCTTTTCCGTCCGTTGAGCCTATGATTCGATTGGGGCTTTGAGGTTTGGCAAGAACAACGGGCTCTTCTTCTATCTTTTCCTCCTCATCCCACCATGGCTTCACATTTGTAGTAGCTCTCATGTCATTAAGAGCCTTGCCGACGACATGACTACCAAGTGGGCACGGTTTTGCAAATCTAACTGGACCCTTGATCTTTGGCGGAGAAGGAACTTGGGGCACTAATAACATCGGCTCATCCTCGTTGGTACTCATAGTTAGTTCTTCACCGACCTTATTTTCATTATCCCCACTTGTCTCCTCTTTTTCAACATCTCGTGTCTCATCCAGTTGTAGATTTGGCTCGGGCACTTCATCAATCTCGAAATCCTTATCATAACACCGATTGTTTTGAGGACAGTTGTTCAAAGCTTTGAGTATTTGATCCACATGGTTCTGCAGATTTTGCATTGATATCTCTTGATCAATCCTCCTCTCCTCATTTGATGCTATGAACTTGGACAACAATTCCTCCAACTTTGACTTTTCTTCTTTTAATGGAGGTTGATATGAGAATTCTGGTTTGTATGTTGGATTTGGAGTAGAGTATTGGTCTTGATAGTTGTAACTCCATGAAGAATCCGGGTGATACCCCCAAACTTGATGATAATTATCATATACATACTGATTGAGGTAGCTACCACCATACTGTACCGGCCCAAGATTGATGGTGCATTGATTACTCGGGTGATTGCCAGCACAATAGCCACAGGTAACTGCCATCCTTCGACTCTGTTGGGCTGAGATAACGTCCAACTCCCTCGAAAGTTCTTCAATTTGTGCTGACATTGCGGAGAGTGTCGCGAGTCTATCAATCTCCGCTTCCTTTGGTTGAGTCATGTTCGTGTATGGCCATTTATACGCAAAGTCATCCATGGTACCTGAAAAGAGAGAAATATAGGAAGAGAATTAAAAATAAAAATAAAAATGTTTAAATTAAGACTAATTTGATTGAAGCTAATATTGGTAAAACTGTATTAAACTAATTCCCCGGCAACGGCGCCAAAAACTTGTTGGGTAAAATCTAGTTACGCACAACACACAAGTATACGTGGTCAACAAGTAATAAAGTGATAAGTTGAGTATCGTTCCCACAAAGAATTAGTTAATAAAAATCACCAAGTACTAACCCGTAACCAACTCAATCTTATTTAAACAAATGAATTTAATGTTATAAATTAAAATATTTAACTAAACTAATTCTAATTACCACTAATTAAAAATCAGATTATGGAGATTTAAGATCACAACTTCACTTATTGCTTCATTTAGGTTAACACACTTCTCATCAATTATTCTCTATCCCGAATTGTTAATCAAGAACACGAAAGTAGTATTAACCACCTCTCGATGCACTAATACCGTATTAACGTCAATCCACAATTAAGAAAGAAATCTGTTAAACACCTTAACCAACTAACCCACTATATCTCTATGTGAATTACAATTGAAGAAGGTTGAAGAATAAGTTCTCTATCCGATTACATGCGATGTCAAGCATATCTCTACCTTAACACTCATCAAGTTTAAGCTATTAACAAAATCCTGAACACATGCTATCATGATTAGATCTAAATCTATACTTCATCTCTCGAGTTCATATAGATTATCACGGTAATTGATGGCCAATCAATTAAACAATTAATTTCAAATCACAATAGACAATCCTCACAATAGAAAATACTAATTGATAACGAAGCATATTAAAATAAACTACACAATAAGTTCCATTGTAATCTCAAACAAAGAATTAGTTCATGATTATTGAATTTAAACTAAGAATCCACAATTGAATAATCATTAAAAGATAAAGATAGAAGAAGATGAGAAGAAATAATCTATTGTCTGTAGATTTGACGCTCCCTCCTTGCTCCTCCTTTAAATCTTCAATGGTCTCCAAGTTGCATCAATCTCCAAATCTCATAAAAACTAGTATTTTTCTCTAATTTACTCTAATCTAATTTAATAGAATACTCTCTAATATCCTAATATTCTCCTCTAATCTGTGTTATTCCCCTCCTTTTATAAGCCTTTATAGATGTCTTTAAGTCATCTTGGAAGTCCTTGAATCAAACAACTCGAAAACAATCCTTTTCGGACTCAAATTCGGACAAAATCTAGTCATTCTCGCATAGGCCAGCCCCGGCTGGACTTTTCCCTTGAAAACACCCAGCCCCGACTGGGTAGTGATCTGCTAACATGCCCAGGAACCCAGCCCCGGCTGGATCCTAAGGCTAAAAACGCCCAGCCCCGGCTGGGTACCAATCTACCAACACAATTTTCTGCTGGAACCTCCTCTGTTAAAACTGCCATAACTTCTAAACCGAGAGGATTTACGAGTCCCGCGACCTATCAAATCGAAGCTATCGACGAGATCTACAACTTTCATTCTTTGCGCTTTGAGAAATAACGAACGTATGATGGTCGAAATTGGACTGGAAGTGACTGCTACGCAAAATGACCACCCAAAATAGTGAAGTTCAACGTCCGTTGGTAGAAATGTCATAACTCTTCCATCCGAACTCCGATTTGAATGATTCAAGATGTTCCGGAAAGCTAAGAAAACGCTCTACAATATAGTCCAAGCTCCAAGCCAAGAACATGATTTGAACATGAAAGCATAAACGATGTCCGGCTCGCTTTTATTTGCATTTTCCGTGCTTTTCCTTATCAATAATCGCTCACATCGCTTCCAAACGTATAACCTACAAAACGAACACAAAATGCATGAAAAGTAACTAAGACACATGAATAAAAACAACTAATTCAAGTAAAAGATACCAGATAAGTAGGTATAAAACCTACTTATCAGAAATCGTAAAGCAGAATGCACCGGAACCAACTATCACAATGCCGCCAATATCGTATCTGCAGAGGTTTCAGAAATCCAAGTTAGATAAGCAGTTTTGAAGATTTTTGGATATTTTCAAGAAACTGCATATCAACATCCCATTTACCGAAGCTTTAGAACAAATGCCGAACTACGCTAAGTTCATGAAGGATATGTTGTCAAAGAAAAGAAAACTGGTGATTTTGAAACAGTAGCGCTAACCAAAGAATGCAGCGCAATTATCCAGAATAAGTTGCCTCTGAAGTTGAAAGTTCTAGGTAGTTTTACTATTCCGTGCGACATTGGTAATCAGTTTTTGGGAAGAGCATTATGTGATTTAGGGGCCAGTATTAATTTGATGCCATTATTAGTCTACAGTCAGTTTAGGCTCAAGGCACCAAAACCGACAAATTTCAGTTTATTGTTGGCGGACCGATCAGTCACATATCCACGAGATATCGTTGATGACGTATTAGTAAGAGTGGATAATTTCATCTTCCCAGCAGACTTCGTTATCTTGGATTGTGAAGCAGATAAGGAACTTCCCATAATTCTCGGGCGACCATTCTTAGCAACGAGGAGAACGTTGATCGACGTGCAGAAATGAGAATTAACGATGCTAGTTGAGTGTTTGCGGGTGGATTTAATGGATGATATAGTTAATCACAAGATATGCTATAATTACTCGGAGGATCCGATATAATCCATGTTGCTCAGAATAGACGACTATAGTATTGATGAGGACATTGAGCAGATCAAATAGCTAGACACATCATCATTCTACCAAAAAATAATCAACCATTCAACACCCTTGATAGGCCCGAAACGGACGATAACAAGTGTAAACCCTCTATAGAAGAGCCACCGGTGTTGGAATTAAAGCCACTCCCCTCTCATCTTGAGTATGCTTATCTGGGGAAGGATCCAACTTTACCCGTTATTATTTCGACAGAATTAACTGACAACCAAAAGGAAAAATTGCTACGGGTTCTGCGCGAATTCAAAACAGCGATTGGGTGGACTATAGTGGATATTCAAGTTATCAGCCCATCTTTCTGCATGCATAAGATTTTAATGGAAGAGGGGTCAAAACCAACCATTGAGATGTAAAGAAGGTTAAATCCCATTATGAAAGATGGGGTGAAAAAGGAAATTATAAAATGGTTGGATGCCGGTATTATTTACCCAATCTCAGACAGTTCGTGCGTAAATCATGTACAGTGCATACCGAAGAAAGGGGGTATGACAGTGGTGAAGAATGAAGCTAACGAGCTCGTCCTGACTAGAACTGTTACAGGCTGGAGAGTATGTATGGATTACCACAAGTTGAATAAGCCACACGCAAGGATTACTTTCCATTGCCGTTCATTGATCAGATGTTGGACAGGTTAGCGGGACATCAATTCTACTATCTGCTAGATGGATATTCCGGGTACAATTAAATTGTCATAGCTCCAGAAGATCAAGAAAAGACCACATTCACATGTCCATACGGTACGCTTGCATTCCGGCGTATGTCTTTTGGTTTATGTAATGCGACGGCAACCTTTTAACGATGTATGATGGCAATCTTCTCCGATATGGTGGAACAGAACTTAGAGGTATTTATGGATGACTTCTCCGTGTTCAGTGATAGTTTTGATTTATGTTTGAAGAATCTAATTTTTGTGTTAAAGCGGTGCGTTGAAACTAACCTGGTGCTTAACTGGGAAAAATGTCATTTTATGGTGCAAGAAAGGATTATCCTGGGACATAAGGTTTCCGCATCCGGATTAGAGGTGGATAGAGCGAAGATTAAGATAATTGAGAAACTGCCTCCTCCATCATCTGTAAAAGGCATTCGGAGCTTCTTGGGACATGCAGGTTTCTACAGACGCTTCATTAAATATTTTTCAAAGATTTTGAAACCCCTATGTTCACTCTTGGAGAAAGATGTACCATTTAACATGGATCAGTCATGTATCGAGGCATTTGAGGTATTAAAGATGAATTTAGTCTCTGCTCCAATCATTGTAGCGCCCGATTGGTCTTTACCATTCGAATTGATGTGCGACGCCAGTGATTACGCAGTGGGAGCAGTATTGGGACAACGTCACGATAAGATTTTTCACACTATCTACTACTCTAGTAAGACGTTGACGGATGCCCAGCTAAACTATACAACCACTGAAAAAGAATTACTTGCAGTGGTATATGCCTTCGATAAATTCAGAGCTTATCTTATTGGCACCAATATAATTGTCTACACTGATCATTCTGCCATGAAATATCTGATTGAGAAGAAGGATGCCAAACCACATTTAATATTGTGGGTACTGTTGTTACAAGAATTCGATCTGGAGATCCGGGATAGAAAGGGTACCGAAAATTAGGTATCGGATCATCTTTCTCGGTTGGAAAATGCAGAGGTACAAAAAGAAGACAACATACTGATCAATGAAAAATTTCTGGATGAACAACTATTTTGAGTAACCACAATATTGCCTTGGTATGCTGACTATGTGAATTACGTGGTTGCCAAAGTGTTACCTCCGGATTTGACCTCACAACAACGAAAGAAGTTTCTCCACGATGTGAAGCAATACTACTGGGATGAACCATTTCTGTTTAAGGCCTATGCAGATCAAATGATAAGACGTTGCGTGCCTCATGAAGAAATGGATAGTATATTAGGCCATTTCCACTCCTCAGATTACGGAGGTCATTATTCCGGTGATCGAACAGCTGCAAAAGTACTACAATCGGGATTTTTCTGGCCTTCTTTATTCAAAGATGCTTATCTCTTCATGCTGAAATGCGATTGATGCCACCGCGTAGGTAATATCTCCAAACGCAATGACATGCCACTCAACACAATTCTGGAGGTTGAACTATTCGACGTGTGGGGAATCGATTTTATGGGACCGTTTCCATCTTCCTTTAATAATCAGTACATCTTGTTAGCAGTCGATTATGTTTCCAAATGGGTAGAAGCCGCAGCGTTACCCACGAATGATGCCGACGTTGTTCTCTGATCTTTAAAGAAAAACATTTTCACGCGATTTGGGACTCCGAGAGCGATAATAAGTGATGGGGGGACTCACTTCTGTAACAAGCAGTTCACAAAATTGCTCGTAAAGTATGGGGTTCATCACAAAATTGCAGTTGCGTACCATCCACAAACCAATGGCCAAGCGGAGGTGTCAAATAGGGAGGTTAAGCGGATTCTCGAAAAGGTGGTAAATCCGTCACGAAAAGATTGGGCATTACATCTTGACGATGCTCTATGGGCCTATCGAACAGCGTACAAAAGTTCGATCGGCATGTTACCTTATATAATGGTATTTAGAAAGGCGTGTCACCTCCCGGTCGAGCTAGAACACAGTGCAGACTGGGCCATTCGGCTACTGAACTTTGATCTAGAAGTGGTGGGTGAGAAAAGGTTACTGCAGCTTAACGAGATGGATGAATTTTGGTTCAATGCTTACGAGAACGCAGAGCTTTACAAGGAGAAAGTCAAAGCCTGGCACGATAAAAAAATTCTCAACAGAACATTTGAACTAGACCAACAAGTATTACTGTTCAACTCATGCTTGCGTTTATTTTCTGGGAAATTGAAATCCCGGTGTTTTGGGCCATTCGTGATTATATCTGTCGCGCCACACGGAAATATTGAGGTCGAGGAACTGATCTCAAAGCGTACATTCAAGGTCAATGGTTAACGTCTGAAACATTATTGGAGTGGACCCATCGAACGTCCAGCTACGATCCAGTACCTCTCCGAACCAGTGGACAACTGAGCAACACCGAAAACTCTGGCTGACGACTATAAACTAAGCGCAACAGGGAGGCAACCCAAGAGTTTGTATAATTTATTTACAGTTAATTAGTATTTTCAGTATTTAAATCTCTTATTATCCTATTATGATATTTAGAATAATTTCCTGCACCACATTCTAATGCAGGACCAGCCCATGACCTATAACCATGCAGCGCCCCGGCGCCCAATGCCTATGGCTCTACAGCGCCCCGGCTCTAATCACCAGAACTTGAAAAAATAGCCTAGCGCCCCGGCGCAGTCTTGCAATTCATTCTCAGCGCCCCGGCTCTAGCCCATTCCATCAGTTCCTGCCTCTAAGCACCCAGACACTATTTCTCTATGCAATTACAGCACCTCGGCACTGGGCTCGGTCAGCAGGCTCTGCCATATAGTTCCCCGGCGCTGCAGGAATGTTCAATATCAGCTCCCCAGCACCGTGGCAGCGAATCAGACTCCTATTTGAGTTAAACTACATGGCTCTGCACTCCAACTCTTCCACTTCCGCCCACGATTACTCTCCATTTGGTAACTGCTGTTAAACCTTTATATAACCACCAAAAAAAAATATCAACCCATCTCATATTGGGATTTCCATCTGCAAAGCCATTATCATTCATTCGCTCAACTACAAAGGTATGTTTCTACACTCTACTCCATAGATTATGAAGGGTATACTAATTCATATCTTGATTCATTATCTCTACATCTATACTACAAGTTTTCTTCCTTTGGATTTTGATTACCTCATAATGCCGATATGGGATCCAGGTTTGTTTGTTCACCATGTTTGGTTGAGCTATCATGCATATGGGATGATTACCTTCTAGGGATGTGTTTTGATAACAAACTAGTGTAATTTCAAGCAATGTATGAATTGGCTACAAGGTGTTTGATGTTTTTCCAGACTCAGTACTCATGGTTAAAATTCACTCACAACACCCAATCCTTGCACTGAAATTCATTTGCACCCTTGCTATCACACTACATTAATCTATTTATTTTGACGGGGATAACTTAAGGATGTGATGATACACTTTCTTGATACATACTAGGGGTTCTATTCCAACGGGATGGGTTTGTTGCTTTCATGACACGGCCCGAATGTATGCAATCCGTGGTCATTTTAATACTACATGCCAACTCTTTTGATCGTTCCATGTATTGCTTTTATGCTAGTATGTATCTCACCACACCCCCACTCCTTATACATAGCTTGCATTCAATTGAATAGTTTGGGGGTCGTATTAATGGGCCATATGTTCACTTGTGCGTTATGCTCCATTCTAATTCTTATATATGCGATTTTTGCAGAATTTTCCGACATGGCGTCCAAGCGACAACGTGGAGACGGTTTCGGTTCCGTCTCGGCCCTGCCAAGATTTGATAGCCGCTGATTTGTCTCCGCCGAGGCACAGGAACACTACAATAAGATGGCTACCCACTCTCTCATCCCCGAACGTGGTTTAAGACCCGACCAATCCATAGACGGGGACATAGCGGTGATGATAGCGGAGCGAAACTGGTTCACACTTACCGAGCAGCCCGATCCGGCAGTAATTGCAGTGGTGAAAAAATTTTACGCCAACGTGCCCAAACATGATCACTATGTGGTATTTGTAAGGGGTAAAATAGTGGAAATTGGCGAAGAGGACTTCAATGCGTGTTATCAGCTACCAGGGGAGGATTTTCATGATGAGTATGCCAACCTTGTTAATGAGGGGCCGGATTATGAGCAGATAATTCGTGAACTTTGGCACAACATGGACAGTACATGAACGCGAAAACATGACTTTCCCACTATCGAATCTCAACTTATATGGGAAGGCATGGTATGCGTTCATTTGCGCAAAACTCATGCCATGCACCCATGTGAGTCATGTTACCAGGGAACGTGCCGTCTTTCTATACTCAATCATCAAAGGATTTAAAATTGATGTGGGCCATCTCATTTTGCAATTTGTCATCCGAGCATCTCGTGGAAGTACCACTGGAGGGTTACCACATCCGTCTCTCATCTGCGTATTATGTACTAAGTTCGGCGTCAAATGGAAGTCAGACGAGATGATTCAAAAACCTATGCCAGTTTTGGACCACAAGTTGATCAGCCGTTATAAAGTGTGGAATGGAAGTCCTCTATTTTATTTTGCCTTATTTATCGCATGAGGACATTGCTCTAGATTAGTTTGGGGGTAGTTGAGTTTTATTTCTAAGTTGTAGTTTGTGGATTTGGTTTATGATTGTTAGTTTAATGTTGCATTTAGGATGGCATGTTAATTCCAACGTTTGATAGTATGTATATTTGGGGGTCAATGATGAAAGAAGAATTGCATGAAAAAGTCTAGTAAGGATTGTTGAGTCAGTGATATGATTTTCTTGACATAAATTTGAATCTTTATCTACTTGACACTGATATTATAGGAAAGCACTTTGAAAAACGACCATGTTGGCTATGATATTTTAAATGGTTAGATAATAGAGTTCTAAAGGACGATTGCTAGTGAAATGATGGAACAATTTGAATAGCTAGTAAAGACGGAATTTATACATAAACTCGAGTTTGGGGAAAAAATATTTGGAGTATATAAGCTAATATATATATATATATATATATATATATATATATATATATATATATATATATATATATACATGGTGACTAGTCTTGTTTCGGGGACTTTGTTACTTGAGCAAGTACGCCCGAGGGGATTGTCTTTACACCTAGCACCCTAAGGTCTTTCATGGTCTGGGAGTTGTTGGTCGAAGGCTCGCTAAGGGGTAGCACTGTTAGCCTAATGGGATGAGGCATTGCATAGTCATTTCTATATATATAAAAAAATATATATGTGAAAATAAAAATAAAGCGGGAAAAGTGAAAAATGCCCCCGTTATGAAAAAAAAAAAGAAAGAGAAAAGCAAAGCATAAGTATTCCATTTTGACTCTTGAATTCAGGTGATTGTTTGAGTTTAGTTGAAACAAGTATATTTGATGAGTTCTCAAGTTTACACTGTATGATGCTTACTAAGAAATTTATTATCTTTCATATTTTTGCTTTTCATGGGTAAGCATGGTTTTTGAACACACACCCACAATATTAGTAATAACAAATTCAGATTCATTGATTGTTGGGATATCATTGATCTGTGTTGACATGATGTATTAACATGATTTTGTGATTTTTCTGAGGCCTATGGATATACGGTATTATTGGATTGCTGGAATTACGTTCATTTAGTTAGTTGCACTTGCATGAGTTGTCGTTTTTATATTGTTAGTATTGTTTTTTGTTTGTTGCTTGAGGACATGCAACGATTTAAGTTTGGGGGTATTTGATGATTGGGTAATATACCCATTAATCGGATATACTTGTGTTTAAATTGTTGTATCTTCGAGTCGTTTAGGAATATTTTTACTTTGTTTAGGTATTATTTTATAAATTTGGGAGCTGCAGGATCAAACGGGAAAATTTAAACTGAAAATGGCAAAACGGTAAAACTTTTAACTTCCAGGGCCGGGGCGCTCTAGCCTGTGTTAATTCCAGCGCCGGGGCGCTGGGTCGAGCTGCTAATTGACCAGGACGTGTGCGTTGACTTTTGGCTGACTTGGTTATTGGGAGCTTATGTGAAGCCTAATTGGATTGGGATTGTGCAAGACATATAAAAGGAAGTTAATTGTTGAAATTAGAAAAAAAAAACATTCATCTATTATTCATTCATTGTAGGCTGAACAATGATTACTTGAAGACTAAGGATTGGCGAAAGAGTTTTCTTCTTCTTCTCCTTATTTTTAATTTGTAATTCTTTAAGGATGATTAGTAAACAATTATTGGTTTTTATTTCCGTTATGAACTAATTCTTTAATTAAGATTTCAATTGAACCTTTTATAGCTATAAAGTAGTTATTCAGTTATTCCAATTATTTATGTTGAAGTGAATTGTTTATCATGCCTTACATCTATTGCTTAATTATTTGGCCAATAATTACCTTATTATTCTAGAAGGAATTGGAAGAGGAATTCTAGGGTTAGAACTGGGTTTGATAACGTGTGACTTAGTTATTTGTAAAGTGAATAATTAGGTTTATGAATTGAATGGAAATATATGTTCACCGCATGTAACACATAAGGAATTTGGATTAAAGGAGTTTAATTCACTTGTTTTGCATAGGAATATAGCAAGATTAATCTGGATTAAATAGAAGTCAGTTGATCACTTGGAAAGGGACTTTTGACATTGGAGAATTTCTGTTAACAATTCAATAGACATAATAGTTGGGATAATTGGATAATTGATTTATAGTTCATAATTGGGGATATTGAAGTCTGAATCCTTATCTATCGGAAGTCATTCACTCAAATCTTAGTTTATTTATTTGCTTATTTTAGAATATTATCTTTAATTATTTAATTTAGTTTTCATATTTCAGAAAATCATAATTTATCATTGTTTGAATAAAATTGGATTGATATAGTACTAGTAGTTGGAATTTATTAATTAGAATTCTCGGTGGGAACGATACTCTATTTTATCACTTTATTACTTGTTGACCGTGTATACTTACACGTATTCTTTGATTGTGAAATCAACCAACACTAAACAAGTTAACTTAATGCCTAAGTATTGTAGAGGCCAATTTTAGCTAGTGCTTAAGGTATGAATAATAAGGAGGTGGATGGATTAATGACCCTTATGCCCTAATTTAGGATTTCCAATAAATAGGAAGCTTGCTAGCTCATTTGTTCCTTGTTCAAAACTCCAACAAGTTAAGTGCTTATTTGCTTTAGAGAATAAGCTAGAAAAGCTAGAAAGCTAGTCTTTCATATTTCAAGAAGCAAGAAGAAGATCAAAGCTTAATCAAGTAATCTCCAAGGGTAAGAACATAAGCCATGAATCGCTTTCTCTTCTATTGTTAGAGAAGTGGGTAGTGGTAGGATTTGTATGCTAAAGAATGAAGAGAATGAACAACTCAATTAACTTAAGCCGTGTAAGTCACGAATGAGTAAATCAAACCTAAATAAGTTATGAACTTATAAAGAACGTATATGAACTTGTAACATGATTACTCAAATGAAGTTAGTATATTAACAAGAAGTAAGAATAATGGTTAGAAGTCATAAACTATCTTAAGTCATGAGAAATGGAAACATAAGTAGTTTGTATTTTTATAAGTTACAAACTCACAAAGAATAAGTAATAACTTATCATGTATGTAAGTTAATTAAGTATGTATGTCAAGAAGTTAGTATCATTTATGAGATGTAAGAATAATGATTAAAGGACTTAACTCGTTAATAAGTCATAAGCAATGAAAACAAGTATGTTATACTTAATAAGTAAATAAGTTCATAAAGAACATGTAATGACTTCACATGAAAATAAGATGTTGTAATATATAGGTGGAGATGTCTATATAATGAATTGAATTCATTTAGAATGATGAACAAATCTTAAGTAACGAAGTTTTGCCGGAATTCACACGATTAGACGATAATCGTCGAATTCGTGAAATTCTCGGATTGGAAGTCAAATTTTGATATTGAGCTTGGAAACATTTGTTTTCAATGGAGACACGTCTTATTTGGCATTATAGAGTTTTGGACTAGAAAATGACCGTATTCCAACTTAGAACGAAGAAACAAGCATTGAACGTTCACGAACGTTTATTGTTTTCGTTAAAAATAGACTAATAGGTGAATTTTTAGCAAACGAAGTTGAATAGATAAATTTCTTGCATGAACATGTAGAATAAGTGATTTGTGAACTATAGGCTCTTGAACGAGCCAATTCGGACTTATAACGAAGAAGTTATGAGCCCGAGATTCTCACCTAAAAGAAAAACTGTCAAATTTTTCTAAGGCACAGAGTCCGCTGCGCGACGTGATAAGTAGGATTTATACATACTTATGGAGTACCAATTCATGCGAACTATTCCCATCTCAAGTACATTTTTGTCTATTTTATCTGCATTTTATGTTAATTTGCATTTCGCATACTTAAAACTCCTTTAGGTGAATAACCGCAGGAATTGGCCTAATTTGGTGGTGATATCGGGCACGAGGCTAATGGATGCGTGAGGCGAGGCAAAAAGATAAGATGTGCATGGCTAGGATTGAGTGGAGCATGTATGGACAAGCATGGATACACATAGGACATTTCAGTAGCAGCAACAACATTGCAGAACCAAGCTCAGGAGCAGGATCAGAAGACAGCAGCTGCAAGCCGCGCGGCCACATGGCAAAGAGAGATTTGAGCCGCGCGCCCGGCGAGTACCCAGCCAAACCAGGAAACCTATTGCAAGTTGTGCGACCGGGAGCATATCAAGCTGAAGGAGCGAGCGACCGCGCGCGAGGCCTGAAGCTGCTGACTTGTTTTATTTTATTTCCAATTTTTAAGGGTTGTAATTGATTTAAAATGATTCCTGACTGGTTTCAGTGGTATCACTTGAAATTTTATTAAGTTTTTCACGTATCTTTACATCATAATTAGGGTTTACTCTCTGGGGGGAGATTCCAACATAGAAGGAGGCCACAACTCTACTTTTTTACTCTTTCTTGTGATTTTATATTAGACTGGATTATTATTATTAATTTTGCTGGATTCTTATGAGGATCTGAATATTGATTTGTATTCAATAATTGGGTTTGATAGTTTTATCTTTCATCTTTCAGTTGACATTTATTGACCATGTTTAGATTTGATCCCATAATGGCATTTTGTTCAATCATGAACTAAACTCCATTATGGGATTCTAACGGATTTTAATATGTAGTTTGATTGCATGCTTAAATGCTAGTTTGTTTTGCATATCATATGGAATGTCCGTTATGATTGTTTTGCATGTATGAATGCTTGATCACCATTCGTTTTAGTATTTGTATGGAATTGACAATGGACATGTAAACGTGGACTGTAATCATGATAGTATACGTATATAGGGTTGTGTTATATGGCTTATGTATTTCGTGAACCAGATAGACATACACTGTTTCACCGTATAAGTTAGAATAAGGGCTTGAACTTAAAATCAATATAGTTGCAATTTCACATAGACATATAGTGATTTTGGTTATATCGATGATTACATAGAGTCTATCATCTGTGGATGTTGTGTAAGTACGTCTTAGTGCATTGACAAATGGCTAATACTCTTTTAATGCTCTTGGCTACTTCAATGTGATATTTGAGCAAGTCATGCATGATAGTGGCGATTGAATGAAGTATTAAATGAAGTTAGGACCCCATTAGTTCCAATATCATTTATTCCATCATTATTATTGTTTTAGTTGTATTTGCAATTCAAGAACAAACCAAGTTTAATCATTAGTTTGAGATATAAATATAGTTAATTAATTAATGAATAGCAGTTTAAGTTAAACAACTTTCTCTGTGGGATCGATACTTTACTTGTTCTGTATTACTTGTTGACGCATGTATGCTTCCATGAGTTAGAGCTTTTTTGTTAAGACTAAAAAAGAGGTAACATTGTGCGATTCAAAGAAGAAAAGACCGGCACCGCAGCGCGAGACCGGACCTTAGCCCCTGTTAACCAAGTTTTTTGCACCGTTACAGGGGAAAGACGTTTAATTTACTATTATTATCATTAGTTTTAAGCTATATTGTATGACTTAGACAATTATAGTCTTATCTCATTTCTGTTTTTTATTTTTGTTTCAGGAACTTGGATAAATTTTTATGCGCACATGGTCAACCAACCCCGATTTACCATCTGTTCAGGATAATATAAACGGGAGAGGTTGGAAAGCGGGTGTTCATAGAAATTTACAATAAAAGTTGGAAAACACGACAGCTAACATGGCAGCCGAGGCACAAGGAGATCGAAGATCAAAGAGAGGAGCATAGGGCTCTGAAGGAGTATTCAATGCCCAATATTAATGGACTACAGTCTAGCGTAGTCAGACCAGCAATAGAAGAAAATACATTCGAGATGAAAATGGCACTATTCAAATGGTGCAGAATACAGTTCAGTTTGGGGGTGCTGCTACAAATGATCCGAATGAACACCTATTAAGTTTCATCGAAATTTATGATACATTCAGATACAACGGTGTGACAGAGGATGCTATTAGACTAAGGTTGTTCCCATTCTCATTGAGGGATAAAGCAAAAAGTTGGCTTCATTCTCTGCCAGCAGGATCTATAACTACATGGGAGGATTTAGCATAGAAATTCTTAGCTAAGTTCTTCCCAATGGCTAAGACTTCTAAGATGAGGACATCTATCTCTCAGTTTGAGCAACAACAGGGTGAGTCATTATATGAAGCATGGGAGAGATACAAAGAAATGTTAAGAAAGTGCCCACATCACAGTATGCCAGATTGGATGGTAATCAACACATTTTATAATGGATTGGAATGGCAGTCGAGACCGATTGTAGATGCAGCTACAGGATGGGCATTATGGGCAAAGAACTATAAGGAAGCATATGACCTTATTGAGACAATGGCATCGAATGATTTTCAGAATCCTACATCTCAAATGCCACAAACCAAAGTTGCAGGTGTGTTAGAGGTTGATACTATTACTCAGTTATTAGCACAGATGGCAGCCATGACAAAGAAGATAGATACTTTAGCGGAAGGAAAAGCAAAGACGGTTGCCTTTGCATGTGAAATTTTTCCAGGGTCACACTCGACGGATCAATGTGCTATCAGCTCAGAATCAGTGCAGTATGTGAGCAACTATATAAAAGACCAAGGTCAATTTCAGAACACATATCACCCCAACAACAAAAATCATCCAAACTTTAGTTGGTCGAATAATCAAGGGAATCAGCAGAATCAGTTTCAACCAAATAATCAATTTCAGGCACAACCAGCGTAGCCGCAGTTTAATCCTAGACCACCCTTTTCGCCGGGATTTTCTCAACAACAACAGCAACATCACACTCCAGCTGCACCTCAACAAGAAAAGAAATAAGAAGTGGAGGAGATGATGATGAAATATATGACAAACACAGAAGTTATGATCAAGAGCCAAGTAATGGCTATAAAGAATCTAAAAGCTCAAAATGGGGTAGATGGCAAATATGCTTACTAACAGGCCCCAGGGTTCATTGCCAAGTAATACGGAGATAAATCCAAGAAGAGAAGGGAAGGAACAGTGTCAAGCGATCACATTGAGATCTGGGAAAGATTTTTCAATTACTGCAAGTCATGCGCCCGCGCGAGAATGCACTGAGGAGGATGCGTGGCCACGCGAGGCAGAGGAACCAGCTACTCAGAAAGAAAATTTGGAGAAATCTGAGGGTCAGCAGGAAGAGAAAGAAAGAGCAGGTCCAGAGGATACATTTAAGAGTCCAGTTCCACCAATTCACATTCAAGTTCAATATCCACGGAGATTAAATAAGAAAAGGGAAGATAAACAGTTCAGCAAATTCCTGGAGGTATTCAAAAAGCTGCAGATCAATATACCATTCGCCGAGGCATTGGAACAAATGCCAAGCTATGCAAAATTTATGAAGGTTATATTGTCAAGGAATAGGAGATTAGATGAGTTTAAAATAGTAGCCTTGACAGAGGAATGTAGTGCAGTGCTTTAGCAGAAATTACCTCCAAAACTAAAGGATCCGGGCAGCTTCACAATTTTATGCACCATTGGAAAGTTGAACTTCAGTAAGTATTTATGTGATCTTGGGGCAAGCATAAATTTGATGCCCTTGTCAGAGTTTATCCAGTTGGGATACCCGGATCCAAAGTCAACAAATATTGCATTGCAGTTAGCTGACAGATCCATCACATATCCATGGGGACTTGTTGAAGATGTGTTGGTTAAGGTGGACAAGTTTATTTTTCCAGCTGACTTTATCATTCTAGATTACGAGGAGGAAAAAAGCATACCAATAATACTGGGGAGGACATTCTTGGCCACAAGAAGAACATCAGTAGATGTGCAAAAAGGTGAACTCATTATGCGTGTCCAGGATCAAGAGATCACCTTTAACGTCTTTAAAGAAATTAATTTACCAACGGATGAAGAAGAGTGCTTCCTGGTTGACGTGGTGGATTGGTGCCTACATGATGAAGTACAAAAATCGAGGGATTATGGACCATTGATGTAACAACCCAGAATTTTGGATTATCTAGAATTTAGGTTTAAAGAATTAGTTCTTAATAAAATAAATTTTTATTAATACTATTATGTGCTATGTGTTTATTAATCGTTATATAACCTAGAATGATTATTAATCGGGAGGATTCTGGCTACGAGCTAGATTGAACGATTAAGAATTTTCAAGATGAAAATAAATTTTTTCCGGGAACAAAATATTTTCGGGGAAAAAGGCGAAATAGGAACTATTCACCCGATGAAACCTATAGGTTAGGCTTTGAATAACCTAAGCCTTTCCAAGAGTTCAGTATGTCAAAATGACATTCCATCGAAAGATTTGATAATAATATATCGTGAAATTTTAAGTAAGCCGATAAAAGTTTTTCTCGAAAAACGTGCAGAAATTAGACGAAATAAAAACGACGAAAAGTACCGATATGTACTTTTCACTCATTTAGCTACGTCAGGGGAAAATGTGATGGAAAATGCTTGATGCAAAAAAGTGTTTTTTAGTTTTTCAAAGATCCGAAGAATACGTAAAAGTTAATCGGTAAAAGAAAGACGAAATATCAAAAAATATTTGGATTCCGAGAATCGCAATTTTTGAACTGTCGGACGAATTCTGAATTACGGAAGCACGAAGCTTCCAAGGGAAGCTAGCCAAAGGAGGTGGGGCGGCCACTTGGCCACCAAGTAAACTTGGTGGCTAAGTTATGAATAGTAAGGAGGTTGGGGGCCAAAATGACTAAAATACCCCTAACCTTGAAAATCTATAAATTAGAAGCTTAATCTCATTTGAATGGGATTTTGAAAATCCTACACTTTGAGAGAGAGAGAGAGAGAGTTCGGATGAGAAAGGAAGAGAAGGAGAATGAGGAAAAGCTAGCTGGAATGAACGCTTTGTCTGACGGAAGGAGATTAAAGAAGAACGATAATCCGAACCCTAATTCTTCCAAATTTTCTTTAAGTTTTTATGTTCAAAAACATAACTTAATGAGAATAAGAAGTAAAAGAGATTAGTAATGATTTCATATGGTTGAAATCATGAGGAAATAAGAAATAAGAAATTTAGTTTATAAATTTCTTAAGCAAGTATAAGATTCGTGAGGATTTTGAGCGATCCGAATGAATATTACGAACGAGTAGGTGAATTAAGTAAGGAATGGTGTTCTATAACAACAAATTCTAAGAAAAAGTGAAATCGTAATCCAAATATCGATTAAAATGAAGAACAAACGAAGAACGCGAAGAACTCGAAGAACGTTGTTGATGAACAAATTTAAAACCATCGTAGTGTAATTGTTGTTGATGGACAAGTTTAAAACCATCGCGTATAAGTTAGATGCTTATTTCTTGGTTAGGAACGATAGAAACGTTAATGAAGAACAGATTAAAACTTAACTATAACGAAGTTATGGCGAAAAGTTCATAAAAGACGAGGGAAAATTTGAAAGTTAGTAAATGAACCCGAACATGTAGGGTTTCATAAAAATGTAAGAGAACGTATAAAATGTGAGTCATGGACTCGAGAACGAATGAATTCCGAGTTCGGATGACCGAATTACGGACGAACGAATGAAGAACGTTAATAACATAAAATTGAACGAAAAGTGAAGATTAAGCCAATTGAATCACATGTTAACGGATTCAGAACGAAGTTCTGTCTATGGGTAATCGAAGTACATAAGGTCAGAAAGAAAATGGCTTTGGAACGACCTCGTTCCGAGTTATAACGAAGAAGTTATGAGATTTCGAAATCAGCGTTTCAAGCTTGTAAAAGACTTAGAAAATATTTTCTAGGTTTCATACTCGGCGCTGCAGCGCGAGATATGCCTTAGAGGCCGACACCATAGCGCATAACAGTGTCCGAGCACACTGCAAGAGTTCGCCGCAGCATGAACCGTAGTATAATTTGTGGCGCCGCAGCGCCATGTACAGTACAAAAATCTTCTGGAGTGTGGCGCCGCAACGCGGCCCACTAAGTAAGGACTCGCGCCGCAGCGCTAGTACAGAAAGAGAGGAGAGAGAATTAGGTCGTGCCGTAGCGTGAGAGGAAGGGAAGGGCACGGCGCTGCAGCGCCAGTGCCGAATAATGCCCAAAAATGAGATTTTTATTTTTCTAGTACTGGGGAATGTGCAAGAAAGAAGTATGAACATGTAGTTCAATTAATGTAACACTTAATCAAGTGTTTTAAACCTTTAATAAAGGTTGAACAAAAAGATTAAACGAGAATAAAAGACAAAGAATGTAGATGCGGGTTACGGAACCGATGTCCGGGGATCGTAGTCGCGATAAACGAACGTGAGGGATTGCTATGGTTGTGATTCCTTAGACGTTGATTGACGATGTTAACATATAACATTTTGATGTTATGACAGGGCATTGAGAGATGAATGTAAAGTGTATAGACGATGTGAACACAATGTTATTACGAAGAACGATCGGTTTTAGTATACAATGATCTGTATGGCTTCGACATTAAGAAAGAATAATGAACATGGGGTTCATGGGATGGATAACAATGAATGCAATTGAAACCTTGAGTAAAGGTTGAGTGAGTGATTAAAAGACGAGCAACGTAAACGTCGAATACGTAAACGATCCTCGTGAATCGTAGTTGCGTCGGACGAACGTTCTAAGTATACCCTGGTTGTATGACTTAGACGTTGACTAAGGTGGTAAGTAAGTTACGAATGGTATCAAGATAGCCATAACGAACGGTAATAAGATTACTGAAAGTCGAATATAAGTCGGATGAGAATGTTAGAATGAAATATAAGCGTTGAACACTTTAACCGACGTGAAGGTTGAGTGTACACAAATATTAAACGGGTAGAACCTACACCCCGTGTATGGTTTGACTGTATGATAGCAAAGACTATTAATTAAAACTGTGAACGGTGAAGAAGCTAAATTAGAGAGGTATGTATAACGTAAAAGAAGCCGAGTTAGTGTTTATAACTTGGATGACGCTCCGAGTCGAATGAACCGGACGTTGTAAGATAAGAATAAGGTAACGTAAAATGCTTAACGCTATAAATGCGTAGAATGAATATGAAATGATCGTTCTGAGTATAAAAAGACTCTATGACTTAGACGATGATGAATGAATCCTGAGGTATGGCAATTAGTTGCCAGAAAGCTATAAGGAATATGAATTTGACTTAACGAATATTATAGTTTAATAGTTCGGATAAGTTAACGTAAGTTAGGTTGTAGTACAATCATAACCTTTGATGGTTGATATATGGGAGCTGGGCTAAACAATTCCTTTAGAGAGCGAAGGTATATACGAAACTAGCAACCGATCTAACTCACTATGATGGCACTGTAGATGAGACGGGAACTTGTTTGTTGGTTATTTGTGGGAAACCACTCAGAGTACCATATGGACTACTAGCAGAGAAGCGACGTGTGCTGAGTCCTAGAGAAGAATAAGAAGAAGATAAGAGTGTAAATCATCAAAGATGATGAACTTTTTGAGTAAGACATCTCCGTATGTCATAAAGCCGTAAAGCGGTAAAGAAAGTTGGTCGCGTAAACTTAGTTGTATGAACGTGAACCTTAAGAAGTAAAGTTAAGTAAACCAATGCGTAAGTCAAGTATATGACTAATTGGTGTATGTGTTGTTTCCTTATGTGTTATAGGGATTGGAATGAGCAGTTCAGTGTAAGCTGTAGTTGTGCGTAAGGCAAGTTTCCTAACTTCATTCATATTTCAAATGAATGCTAGTTTCTAAAACTTCTCAGATGTTGAACTTGAGAAGTTCTGTCTATGTGCAAATGTGTGATATTTGTACAAGGTGGTAGTATGTATGAGGCCTTGTGCCATAATTTGAACACTTTGGTGTTTCTGTGAGATGAACTGTTCTATGTTTGAACTGTTCAATAAAAGAATTTTCTATTTTTACATGAACCGTTATTGTTAAGTCTAGGCTAATGATTCTAACAAGACAGGATGTGTATGAAAAAGGTAGAAGAATGAAAGTATTTCAATGTGCATGTGAATAATGTTTTAAAATGATAGGAATCGAGATTATTCCTATTATTCAAGTTGCTTCATAACCTTTGTTCGGTTATCAAAGTTCTAAAGAAATGTTTGAATTCTTAAAGTTGTTTGTTCAACTATTATGACTTGCTGGGCAATTTAATGCTCACACTTGCTTTAAATGAAAAACATTTTCAGCGAACGATATTAGAAGAACTTAAGGATCCCGTATAGATCAAGCTGACGGTATCCAGATGAAGTGCCATTCAGAATGTAAATGAGCGAGAAGATCAAGTGAAGACTTGTGATGTAGAAAGATGAAAATTAAACTATAGACTAGTTTAATGAACTATGATGTATCCTTAGTGGCGGATAAAAGTCACTCTTGTAAGATGTAAAGAATAATGTAATTATCATTATTTGTAATAAAAGAGGTTCTAAGGTTTCGAGAACCTGGGATTTGAGAGTGTATGTTGTTATATTTTAGTATATAATGATGTATGCAGAATGAATGATGTACTCGTGACGTACGGAATTCGGGTGTGAAGATAGATCAGATTTCGGGGCGTTACAATTGATATGTGCAACGTGTAAAAATTCAGAGTTGAAGGTAGAGCCATTGACGAAAGATGAAGTCATTAAATTTCGGGGTGTGGCGGACAAGAAGGAAGGCACCTCAATTCTATCTGTGACATGAAACTCAGAGATAGTCAAGCTACTTGACTATAACTTAGCGCTGGATGGGAGGCAACCTATTATATCTATCCTCATTGCTTTATTTTTAGTTATTCATTTTTGATTATCTCAGTCGTTATATCGAAGTCATTTTTAATAGGTTGTTAGACGTTTATGCTTAAGTGTGTAGCAAAACTGGCGTTGCGAATATTTGCAAGATGTCAACACTATGTTGTCACTAAGTCATGCCTTAACAAGATGCATTAATATCTATGCAGGAACCATTATTGGACCACACCAATGATACGCAGAGTGGAATTTAATGTTCACATTGCAGATAGCAAGATCGCGTGGCTCATGAAGTAAAAACTCACGTGCTTGCGCATCAAGTTAAGACAGCCACCAAAAAAATATGTAAGTCTCCCGCCCGCGCACCCAGCTCAGTAAAAATGCGCGCGGCCACGCGCAACACCAGATTAAGACAGATCTGAATAGTTTAAAAATAGAGTTGTGGTCCATTTGGACTCTCATTTGGGATAATAACAGATGCAGAATTCTCTAACTCTCGATAACTCACGTAGCTATCTATCTATCAGTTACAAGTTGTGTCGTACATCTCTCAATCAATTAGCCACGATTCTTGCCTTATTCAAAATCCATATCTCCTCAACTTCTCCAAAGTGCACTATAAAGCTAGGGTTCCAATTTGGATTGCAGAAACAATATTGGGGGTAGAAATTCTTCAAGTTCTTCTTCATTCTCCATCATATAATATGTGATACCCATATCAAACACAAATGGGGCCTAAGTGAGCAAGGTCTATTACGGAAGCCAAGAGGCTAATATTGTGGATCATACCAAGTTCCTCAACTGGGAAGCTCAACAAGAGTACTACCGCATTGTGGCAAAAGAGTTCATCAAGGAGCGAGGATTCAAGCCAGTGGGGCAGGATGGCCAGTTGTGCGCCATGATTCGAGAGAGAGGCTGGGGTGGCCTAACAGTTACTCCAATACCAGTTCCTATGAGCGTAGTCCTTGAATTCTATGCCAATGCCAAGGTCACTATGAGCAGAATATCTCTGGTTTATGGTATCGAGGTAGATTATAGACCCCGTGCCATCCAATTAATTTTCAAAATTACTGATGCACCGCCAGTGGGGGCTGCTAATTGGGTAACCGGTGCTCATTTGGAGGCCGACATGGAGTTGATTATTGCAGAGTTATGTGTGTCAGGTACGAAATGGACATATGAAGTTGGCACGACACAACCGCGTATATTCCCAGTTGCTTCCCTAAATCACTATGCAAAAGCGTGGAACTTATTCATATGCGCCAAGCTCATGCCTTCCGCCCATCAACACGAAATAACAGCGAAGAGGGCACGTATTTTGTAGGGCATAATCACCAGAAAATACATCGACATTGGTCATCTCATTCACGAGAATATGCTGCGCTATCTACGAGGAGGAACGATTGGGAGCATTCCACACGCATGCGTGGTTGCCATGCTTTGTACTAATCAGGGATACAACTGGGGCAAGGAGCAGATGCAATACCCAATCCAGGGCATTACTCATGCCACGATCGAAAAATTCGAGGACTGGGCATGTGGTGTACCACATCCACGCGGGCTAGGATTCATACTTTAGCCCATATTTCCAGAGCCACCACAACAACCCCCGCAAACTGATGCGGCGGGCCCGTCCACGCACGCACGTGCCACCCATGGCGATCGCCAGCTCCGAAGGTTGGAGTGCAAGGTTGATGCCATATACGATAATTTGGGCATATTTGCGACGGGACTCATAAGGGCTTTAGCCAAAGCGTTTGCGCAACAAGGAACAACACAAGAATGGCCTCAGTTTGGAACCGCAGCACAATATCCACCACCGGATTAACCACCCGAGGAGGGTGGCATCACCGATAATTAAGGGAGTTTTTCGTACCCTTTACCTTCATTCAATTGAGACATTGAATATTTTAAGTTTGTGGGTATTGGGTAGTAGTATTTTTAGTTTTGCATATATTTTTGCATGCTTAGTTTAATTTTTATTGTATGTTTAGATTACAATTTAGCATATAGTTACATGTTATTTTTATTGCATGTTTAGATTACATTTTAGCATATAGTTGCATGTTATAATTGCCATACCTCACAGTTCTTACCGTATAGAAATTTTTATCTAGCCAATGATGAGAGTGAAGTTTTTAAATGATTTCTGAATATTTTGGATAACATGAGCTTAGATATAACATTTTATACAATAAAATTCTTAATGCTGTTTAAATGCTTTCGGTTTACACAAATGTGTTCACAAGAACTTGTAGGTATAAGAAGTACGTTGTGCATTGCTCGATAGAAAAATGTAGTGTTAAAAAGAGAAATATGTGAAAAGTGACTTTTGGACTGTTTAAAACATCAAGTTTTAAACTTTGGGAAAACATGAGTATCTGTGTATAAAAAAAAGAAAAGAAAGAAAAGTAGAAATAACATGGCTAGTCTTATTTCGGGGCCCTGACTACTTGAGTAAGTACGCCCGAGGGGATTGTCTCTACACCTAGCGCCCTAAGGTCTTTCATGGTCTGGGAGTCATTAGTTGAAAGCTCGCTAAGGGGTAGCAGTGTGCCTAATGGAGTAAGACATTGCACAGTCATGAAGAAATAGAAAAGGAAAAAATAATAGCAATAAACACCGCGGAAAAGTGCGAAAGTCGCCCTCGTGAATAGAATAAAGCAGTTAAGTCCATTGTTGAACCTTAGTTTATTTTAAGATGTTGGAATAGCCCGAGTCATATATATATATATATATATATATATATATATATATATATATATATATATATATATATATATATATATATATATATATAAGTCTTAATTTAAGATATAATTTTTTTTGTTTGAGCAAGATAGCATGAGTATTCTACACCTAAATCAAGTACTTGGCGAACACAACACACACACACACACCATCATCTGTATATCATTTTTGAATTATATGAGTATATGACATTATGCCTGTAGTTTGATTTGAATCTGTATTCTCGAATCTAGAAAAAATTCGCTGAGGCAAATTGGACTAAATTTCTATGATGGTTGGGACAATGTGAGAATTAGTTGCATAGTAATATAGTTGCATTGCTTGAGGGCAAGCAATGGTTCAAGTTTGGGGGTATTTGATAAATAAGATTTACACCTACTTATGGAGTACCAATTCATGCGAACTATGCCCATCTCAAGTACATTTTAGTCAGTTTTAGCTACATTTTATGTTAATTTGCATTTAGTATACTTAAAACTCCTTTTGGTGAATAAGTGCAGGAATTGGCCTAATTTGGTGGTGATATCGGGCACGAGGCTAGTGGATGCATGAGGTGAGGCAAAAAGATAGGATATGCATGGCTAGGATTGAGTGGAGCACGGATGGACAAGCATGGATACACATAGGACATTTTAGTAGCAGCAACAACATTGCAGAACCAAGCTCAGGAGCAGGATCAGAAGACAGCAGCTGCAAGCCGCGCAGCAGCGCGGCAAAGAGAGCTTGGAGGCACGCGTCCGTGCAAGTACCCGGCCAAACTAGGAAACCTACTGCAAGTTGCGCGGTTGCGAGCATATCAAGCTGGAGGAGCGCGCGGCCGCGCACGAGGCTTGAAGCTGCTTACTTCTTTTATTTTATATCCAATTTTTAAGGGTTGTAATTGATTATAAACGATTCCTGACTGGTGTCAGGGGTATCACTTGACATTTTATTAAGTTTTTCACGTATCTTTACATCGTAAATAGGGTTTACTCTCTGGGGGAGATTCCAACGTAGAAGGAGGCCACAACTCTACTTTTCTACTCCTTCTTAGGATTTTCTACCAGAGTGGATTATTATTATTAGTTTTGTTGGATTCTTATGAGGATCTGAATATTGATTTATATTCAGCAATTGGGTTTGATAGTTTTATCTTTCATCTTTCCATTGTCGTTTATTGACCATGTTTAGATTTGATCCCATTATGGCTTTTGGTTCAGTCATGAACTAAACTCTATTATGGGATTCTAATGGATTTTAATATGTAGTTTGATTGCATGCTTAAATGCTGGTTTGTTTTGCATATCATATGTAATGTTTGTTATGATTGTTTTGCATGTATGAATGCTTGATCACCATTAGTTTTAGTATTTGCATGGAATTGGCATTGAACATGCAAATATGGACTGTAATCATGATAGTATACGTATATAGGGCTGTGTTATATGGCTTATGTATTTTATGAACTAGATAGACATATAATGTTTCACCGTATAAGTTGGAATAAGGGCTTGAACTTAAAATCAATATAGTTGCAATTTCACATAGACATATAGTGATTTTGGTTATATCGATGATTACATAGAGTCTATCATCTGTGGATGTTGTCTAAGTACGTCTTAGTGCATTGACAAATGGCTAATACTCTTTTAGTGCTCTTGGCTACTTCCATGTGATATTTGAGCAAGTCATGCATGATAGTGGCGATTGAATGAAGTATTAAATGAAGTTCGGATCCCATTAATTCCAATATCATTTATTCCATCGTTATTATTGTTTTAGTTGTATTTGCAATTCAAGAACAAACCAAGTTTAATTATTAGTTTGAGCATATAAATATAGTTAATTAATTAATGAATAGTAGTTTAAGTTAAACAACTTTCTCTGTGAGATCGATAATTTACTTGCTCTGTATTACTTGTTGACGCATGTATGCTTGCATGAGTTAGAGCTCTTTTGTTAAGACTAAAAAAGAGGCAACACAGCGAGACTCAAAGAAGAAAAGACCAACGCCGCAGCGCGAGACCGGACCTTAGCCCCTGTTAACTGGCGCCGTAGCACACTAGGTATGGCGCCACAGCTCCGTGACTGAATTCTAGGAACCAACAGGCCACGCCGCAGCACGAGGTGCAGATTAAAATCTGGCGCCACAGCGCCAGCACTAGGAAGAAGATAGAGAAGAAAAGTTTTGAATGTAAAGTGAAGGAGAAGCGTATGAAGGGTGAATTAATTTCTTAATTAATGTAATGTAACCTCATTAAGGATATTATAAACCTTGAGTATAACACTAAAGATAGGTGGTAAGCTAATTGAATGTTAACGTGAACAGTGTGCAATAAGTGTACTAAACCAATGACGATCGAGTTTCGATTAATTATAACGTTAGTAAGTCGTGAAGAAGGATGGTTACCTCAAAACTAGTTGTATTAATGAAATAATTTCAATTAAGTTATAGAAAGGAAATAAGTTGGTAATAACAATGTAAAAGAATGATGGAAAGCCGAAACCAATAAATAACAAATCTAATACGTAATTAGATTGAGAAGAAGGGTAATATTATTTAAGAAATATGTATGTTCATTCATGACCTAATGTGGTATGTTATGTGGTTATGTGGTGTAGAGACCGTAAAGACTCAAATGAAACAAAATATTTCTGAAGACAAGTTTTCTTAAATGCTTGTCTATCCTTCGTGTTAGTCAAGTTTTCAAATGATTCAAGTTATGAGATGCATGAATGGTTTTACGAAAGAGTTGATTTATTTCTTTACAAGTTTTCCATATAGAATTGATAACGCAATCCTACGCCAATTATTTGGTACGGATTCAAGGTAAGCCTAAATATGAATAAACAAATATATTTTCATAGAGTATTCGATGGGCACGTGAGGTTGCCACAACTTAAACGTACACACATTTAATGGATGTAGTGTTGATCAACATAGAGTACTATAGGCTGATCACCTAGAAGTGCTCGTAAGATATTCCAGACTTACGGACTTCGTGTTGGGTTGTCCTTTTCAAAGAAATTATTAAACATTCGTGGTCTTGGACCAAAATTGGTGTTTTACTGAATATTGTTATGATAAAACGTTTTGAAGGAAAAGGAACGCTATTTTAAATTATGGATAGACCTTCGTAATTATTATCCAGTTATTGAAGATAAACAATTACTATGTTTCAAGCATGATTTTTAAAAGAAATTATTGTATTTACTGAGCTTGTTATGCTCACTCTGGCTTGAACCATATGAATGCATCTTAGACTGAACGGACCAAAGGATTCAACCAGGATAAAGGGAAGGCTAAAGTGAACTTGTAGATTACCTATGTAATAGTATATGTTTGTAATGATAATATTTGATATTATGACAAGAATAAATGTAACGGTTATACAGAACCTGGGGAATGGAAGTTTTGTTTTGGATTACATATAAGACATATTCGTTATTTTGAGACATTTCAATTGAACGTTTGTGTGAACTGTAGCACCGTGGAGCACCATATGTCGGGTTGGAAGAGACCTGGTGTAACAATCCAAATTTTTTAAATGTAAATTTTAAATATTTATTAATTTATTTAAATATTTATTGGATGTGTTTATTATTGGATAAATAATTGTTAAATTTGATTGATTTGATTTAGTTAATTATTTATTTGTTAAATAATTAATGTGTTATGTGGATTAAGTTATGTGATTAAGTGAATTATTTAATAAATTGTTATTAAATAAAGTGTGAGAAATAACTATGTTATAAAGAGTTATTAAAATAAATTAAAGTAATTTTAATTTGGTTTTAGCCAAACAAGGCTTACGTATATTAATCCTTTAATTTTTTAAATGGTTTGCTAAACAAAGCCTTATGGCTTTTGAATTTCTTTTGAATTTAAATTATTATTTAAATAATATATATATATATATATATGGTAACCGATATACTATTAGGGTAATAAGTGTGGCGTCGGTTTTATGCGTTTTAAAAACATACGTTGGTTTTTATTTTTAGTATGCATATAGTGTTAATTGGTTTGGCTATCATTTTTACGCTTTGAGTTATCTGCTAAACTGGGAGAATAAAATAAGAGAGTTTGAGAGAGAACCTGAGAGAGAGAAAGTATTAGTGATTAACAATGATAGTCTAAACAAATGAAAAGGTATGTTTCTCTAACCTTAATATAGGCACACACACACACACACACACACACATATATATATATATATATATATAAGGTTTCATGATGCCTAACGTCTCTGTGTTCTTCAACTTCACTGTGTATAAGATTTTTACAAAATTCTTGTAAACTATGTTTTAGTAATTGTTATACTAGCATATATTGATAGGTGATTGTATGTTTAACATGTATATAAGATTTTATGCTAATTACGTGTTAAAGAAAAAGGAATTTAGTTTTACAGTGAGTATAAATGCACGTATATGATTTGTAAAATATCAAAATTAGTATATGTTATGGTGAAATTGTGAAATCTAACTGTGAATGGTTAATTGAGTATGACATTTAGAGAATCATAGTTAAAGTAATCAAAATTGGTTTATAAAAATTTGGTTACCATGTTCATTGTGCTAAACAATTGTCTATAATGGAGTTTGGTTTTAAACAGTGTTTTAAAGAATTTAGTTTTCTAAAATCGTTGTTCAAATTGTTGATAATTGGTTTATAGATGATTGTTAACGTTTATAGGTAATTTATGTGAAGTTATACATGTCAATTTAGATGTTAGCAGTGTTGAATGGACAAAAATTTCTTTGTTTTGTTCTTCTAGTTTGGTTTTTGTGAGTTTCAGTGCCCCAGCGCCAAAATCCACACTTCAGCGTCAAGTCTCGCGCCTTAGCGCCAAAATCAGCGCCCCAGCCAGACTTCGCGCCGCAGTGCCAAAGTCAGCGTCAGACCTCGCACCGTAGGGCCGAGTCCTTATATGTTACTCGCGCCGAAGCGCCACCTCAGCGCCGCAACGCGGCCCACAGTTCAAACTGTGGCGCCGCGGCGCCACTTAGCAGAATGTTCTGAAATGATTTTTGTCTTGCACAGAAGTCTGAAATTTTTAGTTGTAATGCTATATGATCAAATAATTCTATTAATATAGTATTGTAATGTGTTGAACGAACATGGTGTTAATACCTAACGAGTTTATTATCGTTTAGGAATATAATTTGATTACATGGTTAGACATTTAAACCATACGTGATATAGTGTTGATTATGGCTGATCATGTCATGTTAACATATGTATATAGGGTATTGTGATTTGGATATTAACGATTTAATCTACGTGCAATGCAAGTTCTTTAACTCTACTTTGTTAATAGTTGAGCAAGTTTTTCTAATTCTAAATCGTCGTTATGTAAATTTCATATTTCTATACTTTATTGACTAAAGTATTTTCATTAAGCAAATTAATTGTATCTAGTTATTCATGATGATACAAGCTTCCCATCTCCACACTTTCGTCGAGATAGTTATTATGATTATTCAAGTTTTTCCTAACTATAAACTTTTTATATTTGTATGCAAGTACCTTTATTCTGTTGAATCTGTTTATCGTTCAAATTATTGTTGTTATGTATGCTTGATAATAAATTCTAAGATGTAACCTTAGCTTAATGTTGTTCAAAGCAAGGTATGATAGATTATTCAATTGTTATGCAATTAGATTATTCCTAAAGTATGAACTTAGAACGAAATGTTTATTCAGTTATGATCATTCAATAACATAGTGTTATTATCTTTTATTCAACTAATCCTTAGTTGATGTCCGTTGAACTCCAAATTACCTTGAAGTGTATCCAAACCAAACGGACTTTGGTGCGAACTTGTACTCTAAATATTGAGATGAACAACCCTATTTTTAGGGGTTGCACTTAGTTTTATACTTTGTGCTGAAATGTTTGTATACAATACATGTACGTAGGATTGATCCCACTAAATACCTTTGAGTCCTTATAGTCGTATGACTGTTAAAGTTAAAGTTGAAAGATTACTTATGATTATGGACATGGTTCGTGGTCATTAGACCCTTAGTGAATGGTATGATTTTTAGAATGTTAATAGAACATATTGTTCAGTTCTATTAAGCCTAGTATTTGGCAAGTGATGTAAAGGTTAAAGTTTATTTATTGATTATTCCAAGTGAGCCCTGTTTGCTCACTCTTGCCTGTAAAATCCTTACAGCTAAAGATGGAAAGGGTGACGTACCTAGCACCAGTAAGGGAAAGGGAAAGATAAAAAAGTACTAAAGACTTGTAATAATTCTGATAGTTTTATTATCAGACTTTGGTTTAAAGATTGTAATGAAGTTTATATAATTTTCCGCATTAATGAATTTTGTAAAGGTTAGATAACTTGGGAGATTTTATTTAATGTAATCCTATATGGGCAGGTTTATTTATTCAATTATATCACGATTGGGTAGTTAGATATGAATGTTTTGATTAAGTGAACACCAAATCTTGAGGTAATGACGTACCGGGATTTGGGGGTCTCACAAGTTGGTATCAAAGCCTTAGGTTATGAACCTTAGGTGGGGGAAAGCCTTAGGAAGTAACCTTTGAAAAGATAGTGGATATAACTCTTATCGAGTTTTAGGGAAGAAGTAATAACACACTTATGTGCTTATGTGTTTATAACTTATGTGATTATGAGTGTCGAGTAGAATGATTAATAATTAAAATTTTAAAAACTTTGTTGTCAGGATGACTAATGTCGGAGAATCCAGTTAGGCTAGAGAGCAAGGACCTCAGATGCCTATAGAGGAGCCTCGCAACATTCAGGTTGTTTGGGAACAACTACTGCCACGGGAGTCAACCCCGTTGGTCACAGTGGTTGAAGATGAGGATGATGATGTGGAGACAGATGAGGAGTATCCCGTGGAGTTGCCACAGGTGGATGAGGATGATGAGGACGAGGATGAAGAGACTCCACTAACCTCAATGGCTGCTCATTTGTATGATGAAGTCTACGACCGTAACGTGGAACTTCAGGACACAGTTAAGGAGTTGCAGGAGATAGTAGTTGAACAACAGACTGCAATGACACAGAAGGACGACAATATCTAGGATCGAGATGAACGTCTAACTAATGTTGAAAAGAAGTTGATGCAGACTGAAGGAGAGAATGAACAACTGATCGAGATGGTCGTGGAACTGAAGAACAAGCTGAAGGAAGAAGCTACCAAGAGGGCGAGAGCTGAAGACGCATACGAGGAAGCTTATTAACAAACTGGAAGAGCAGTAAGGGATGCACAAGCAAAGAGGATGAAGATGGGAGAGATGGATAAAGTATTCAATATCGTGATCAATCAAGCTCAAGAACGGGTCATGGGTTATCCAATTCAGTTCGAGACTCTACCATCATACGTGTTAGATCGCCGAACAATGTTCCGAGTTATGGAAGAAGAGCGTCAAAAGTCTACAGAGTATCTTAATAGATCATCGTAGGAAATGTGCATGTTATGCACGTAATAAGTGTTAAATAATGTGTAAATCTCTAGTGTTAAGTAACCATGGGATATGAGAATGATGATGTTGTTATGTAACTTTTGTAGTTCAAGGAAGGAATGTAAATAGCAGTGATGCTATTATTTTTATGTTTTTTGAAGTAATGATGAATAAATAAAAGTTAATATTTTATTCAAAGTGTTATGTATTATGTGGTTATTTCTTTTATGGAGGCAAGTAATTAGCAAATACTTAAAGAAGTTGAGTAATAGTCTAATAGATGTTTTTTTAACAGAAAATGCCTCCCAGACGTGAATCACCCCGACAGAGAACCAATGAGAGAACTAACAATAACGATGTTGAAGATAATCACATCCAACAACTAGTAACGTTACTAACAAGAGCGTTACAAAATCAACCTCAGAACCAAGGCACAACGTTTAAGGATTTGAAGGTGGTTGGACCACCTGAATTTCGTGGGTCCATGAATCTGGTAGAGGCACAGACCTGGATTATAGAAATTGAGAAGGTGTTTAAAGTCGCTATGGTAAGGGATGAACAGAATTCTGCTTTTGCAATGTTCATGTTAAAAGCAGAAGCTAGTTATTTGTGGCAGGCTAATAAAGCACGGGAAAGACCAGGAGTGATGACCTGGGATAGGTTCAAGGAATTATTCTTCGAGACCTATTTCCCAGAGAGTTCGAAGAGTCAGTTAGAGGTTCAGTTTTTGAAACTGAAGCAGGAAACGATGACGGTATCTGAGTATGCTACGAAACTCAACGAATTGGCGAGGTTTGCGCCGTATCAGGTCAGCACAGACGAGTGTAAGGCGAAGAGATTTGAATAAGGACTGAAGCCCTGGCTGTACAGTAGGGTTTCCCTGTTCTAGTTAAAGACGTTTGCAGCAGTGATGGAGAAGGCATTACTCGCTGAAGGTGGAGGCGAGGCAGTGAAAAAATTTAATCAAGAATAGAAGAAGAAGCAGAAGAAGAATGAGGAGGAAGTGAAGAATGGTAGCGGAGGCAATGGAAATGGCAACAACAACAATTTGAAGAGGAAGTGGAACGGAAACGGGGGTACTGGAAACCAGCAGGGTAACCAGCAATTTAGGAAGTTTGAAGCATGTGTTACATGCGGGAGGTTTCATAAGGGGGTGTGCTTGATGGGGAAACATGCATGTTTCAACTGTGGCCATGAAGGTCACATGGCCCAAAATTGCACCCAAACTAAGAATAATGTTTGTTTCACGTGCGGATCCAAGGATCACTTTGCTCGTGAATGCCCTCAGAAGAAGGTTAGAGAAACAACAAGAAGCAACGAAGGTAGCAGTTGAGGAACATGGGCCATTGCTGGACCTACAACATCAAACAAACCCACATCCAGAACTTTCAACATGACTGTGTAGGATGCTATGCAATCAAAAGATGTGGTGTCAAGTATTATCCCAATCAACGATATTAATGCTTATGTATTATTTGATTCGGGTGCTACTTGCTCATTTATATCTGATGAATTTGCTAAGAGGTTAGAATTGCCAAGAGAAGAACTATATTTCCCTTTTAACATAGAAATTGCGAATAGTGAAGTGATTCCTGTTAGGTTCGTATACAAGAAATGTAGGGTGAACATTAAAGGGAATATCCTGATTGTAGATTTAATCCCAATTAGACTTGGAGAATTTGATGTTATTTTGGGAATGGATTGGTTATTCAAATATGGAGCAGTAATTGATTGCCACAAGAAGTGTGAAAACCTTATGACTCCGTCAAAGGTAGTTTTCTATGGTAGAAAATTTCCTAGACGAATGAAATGTCTGACGATTATGTAGGCCAAGAAGTTGTTAAGTAAAGGTTGTGTGGGTTATTTGGCTTACATAGTCGATACTCAGAAAAAGGGTGTGAAACTGGAGGAGATACCTGTGGTTAGGGAATTCTTAGATGTATTTTCGGAGGATTTTCCAGGACTTCCGCCTGACAGAGAGATTGAGTTTGTAATCGACTTAGCGCCAAGAACTACACCGATATCGAAGGCCCCGTACAGAATGCCTCCGGTAGAAATGAAGGAACTTATGGTGCAACAGCAAGAGCAGTTGGACAAGAAATATATTCAACCAAGTGTATCACCGTGGGAAGCACCAGTATTATTCGTGAAGAAGAAGGAGGGATCAATGCGTCTTTGCATTGATTATAGGGAGTTAAATAAGGTCACTATTAAGAATAGGTATCCGCTGCCTAGAATAGATGACTTATTTGACCAGTTGAAGGGTGCTAAGTACTTCTCGAAAATAGATTTGAGAAGTGGGTATCACCAATTGAATGTAAGAAAGGAGGATATACCTAGAACGACTTTCAGAACTCAGTATGGACATTACGAGTTTCTGGTGAAGTCTTTTGGTTTAATAAATGCCCCTGCTGCGTTCATGGATTTGATGAATAGGGTATTTAAACCATTCTTAGATAAGTTCGTAGTGGTATTTATCGACGACATTCTGGTGTATTCCAAAACTCAATAAGAACACGTAGAACATTTACGTTTGACATTTGAGACACTTAGAAAGGAAAAGTTGTAAGCGAAATTCTCTAAGCACGAATTTTGGCTCGATCGTGTATAATTTTTGGGTCATGTGATTGACAAAGATGGGATTTCAGTGGATCCATCGAAAGTGGAAGCTGTAATAAATTGGGAACAACCAAGGACACCTTCGGAGGTGAGGAGTTTCTTGGGACTAGACGGGTATTATAGAAGATTCATTCAAGATATTTCCAAGATAGCCACTCCGTTAACAAATTTGACACCAAAAGCTATAAAATTCGTTTGGACGGAAAAATGTGAAGAGAGTTTCGAAGATTTGAAGAAGAAGATAAGTGTGGCACCTGTGTTAACATTGTCGGATAATACATGAATTTTTTTGGTATATAGTGATGCCTCACACAAAGGTTTGGGTTGTTATCTTATGCAGAACAGAAAATTTACTGCCTATGCATCAAGACAACTGAAGGATTATGAGAAAGGTTATCCGACTCATGATTTGGAATTGGATGCAGTAGTATTTGCTCTCAAGATATGGAGGCACTATCTTTATGGAGAGAAATGTGAGATCTACACAGACCACAAAAGTCTTAAGTATATTTTTACTAAAAAGGATCTGAACATGCGTTAGAGAAGGTGGATGGAATTGATAAAAGATTATGATTGTGAGATTTTTTATCATCCAGGTAAAGCGAATATGGTTGCAGATGCTTTAAGAAGGAAAGGTCGGGAGAAGTTGATTCTGATAACAACTCAGGAGGAGCTCATTTTAGCAATAACAAAGCTAGAGCTAGAAATCAAATTTCCACAGGAATTTGACGAACGCCTATTCCAGTTAGAAGTTGGTCCAACTTTATTGGACAAGGTAAAGAATGCTCAGTTACAAGATGAAGAATGTGGGAAGATAAAAGAGAATGTGGTCCTGGGTAGTGATACAAAATACAAAATCGATACCGAAGGATTGATACGGTACGAGGGAAGAATCTAGGTTCCAGCAACACCGGAGCTGAAAGACGAAATCTTGACCAAAACTCATAGCTCAAAATATTCAATTCATTCAGTATGCACGAAGAGGTATCAAGATTTACGCCGACCTTTTTGGTGGCCGAATATAAAAAGGGACGTTGCAGAATGCGTGGCGAAATGTTTGACATGTCAAAGAGTAAAAGCCGAACATCAAAGACCCAACAGATTAATTCAATCGTTAAAAATACGAAAATGGAAGTGGGAGCACATCACGATGGATTTTGTGGTGGGTCTTCTAACTACTCAG
Organism: Panax japonicus; assembly: GCA_020205505.1. Classification (NCBI taxonomy): domain Eukaryota; kingdom Viridiplantae; phylum Streptophyta; class Magnoliopsida; order Apiales; family Araliaceae; genus Panax; species Panax japonicus. Next base: position 49,626,193 of record CM035107.1, read on the forward strand.
AGAGGATACAATGCGATTTGGGTGATAGCAGACAGACTGACAAAATCAGTGCACTTTTTACCAATAAAGATTAGGTTCAATCTTGATCAGTTGGCAAGATTGTACAATAAGGTGATCGTTTCGAGATATGGAGTGCCAGTGTCAACTGTGTCGGATAGAGACCTGCGATTCATGTCAAACTTATGGAAGGGACTACAAGAAAGCATGGGAACTCTGTTGCGAATGAGTATGGCTTATCATCCACAAACAGATGGCCAAATCGAATGAACGATCCAGACATTAGAAGATATGCTAAGAGAATGCGTCATAGATTTCAAAGGAAGCTGGGAAGAACAATTACTGTTGGTGAAATTCGCCTACAATGATAGTTATCACGAAAGCATCGACATGCCGCCTTACGTAGTGTTATACGGCAGAAAATGCAGAACTCCACTATGTTGGTATGAAGTTGGTGAACGTCAACTGCTAGGACCAGAACTAGTGCAACAAACTGCTGACATTATCAAACTCATCAGGACAAGATTGGTAGCAGCTCAAGACCGACAGAAGAAGTATGTTGATCAACGCAGACAAGATCGTGCATTCGACGTATAAACTTTTGTATTCCTCAAAGTTTCTCCTTGGAAAGGGAAAATTCTTTTTGGTAAGAAAGGAAAGCTCAGCCCGAGGTTTATAGGACCCTTCGAAGTGCTGTGAAGAGTTGGAGATGTAGCTTACGAGGTAACTCTACCTCCAGAGTTAGAAAACATTCACAATGTTTTTCATATTTGGGTGTTACGACCATATAAACCCGATTACAAACACGTGATCAAGTACGAACCATTGCAGTTCAAGAAAGATTTATCTTATGAAGAGATTCCTATCCAGATAGTAGACAGGAAAGAATAAGTGCTCAGGAATAAAGTGATACCTTCTGTGAAGGTGATATGGAGGAACCCCAATGCTGAAGAAGCTACGAGGGAACTCGAAGAGAAAATGTTGGAAGATTACCCTGAGTTATTTGTTTAATCTGTGTCTTTGATTCTTGGGACAAAATCTTTGTAAGTAGGGAAAAATGTAACGAATGTGTTGTTTGAGTTGTGATTCTGGGGATAGAATCCTTATAAGAGGGGAATGATGTAACATTCCAGATTTTTTTAAATGTAAATTATAAATATTTATTAATTTATATAAATATTTATTGGATGTGTTTATTATTGGATAAATAATTGTTCAATTTGATTGATTTGATTTAGTTAATTATTTATTTGTTAAATAATTAATGTGTTATGTTGATTGAGTTATGTGATAAAGTGAATTATTTAATAAATTGTTATTAAATAAAGTGTGACAAATAACTATGTTATAGAGAGTTATTAAAATAAATTAAATTAATTTTAATTTGGTTTTTACCAAACAAGGCTTACGTATATTAATCCTTTAAGTTTTTAAATGGATTGCCAAATAAAGCCTTATGGCTTTTGAATTTCTTTTGAATTTAAATTATTAGTTAAATAAATAATATATATATATATATATATATTTGGTAACCGATATACTATTAGGGTAATAAGTGTGGCATCGGTTTTATGCGTTTTAAAAACATACGTTGGTTTTTATTTTTAGTATACATATAGTGTGAATTGGTTTGGCTATCATTTTTATGCTTTGAGTTATATGCTAAACTGAGAGAAGAAAAGAAGAGAGTTTGAGAGAGAACCTGAGAGAGAAAGTATCAGTGATTAACAAAGATAGTCTAAGTAAACGAAAAGGTATGTTTCTCTAACCTTAATATAGGTACACACACAAACACATACACACACACGCATATATATATATATATATATATATATATATATATATATGGTTTCATGATGCCTAATGTCTTTGTGTTCTTCAACTTCACTGTGTATAAGGTTTATACAAAATTCTTGTAAACTATGTTTTAGTAATTATTATACTAGCATATATTGATAGGTGATTGTATGTTTAACATGTATATAAGATTTTATGCTAATTACATGTTAAAGAAAAAGGAATTTGGTTTTACAGTGAGTATATATGAACGTATATGATTTGTAAAATATCAAAATTAGTATATGTTATGGTGAAATTGTGAAATCTAATTGTGAATGGTTAATTGAGTATGACATTTACAGAATCGTAGTTAAAGTAATCAAAATTGGTTTATAAAATTTTGGTTACCATGTTTATTGTGCTAAAAAATTGTCTATAATGGAGTTTGGTTTTTAAACAGTGTTTTAAAGAATTTAGTTTTCTAAAATCGTTGTTCAAATTGTTGATAATTGGTTTATAGATGATTGTTAACGTTTATAGGTAATTTATGTGAAGTTATACATGTCAATTTAGATGTTAGCAGTGTTGAATGGACATAAATTTCTTTATTTTGTTCTTCTAGTTTGGTTTCTGTGAGTTTCGGCGCCCCAGCGCCAAAATCCACGCTCCAACATCAAGTCTCGTGCCTTAGCGCCAAAATCAGCGCCCCGGCCAGACTTCGCGTCGCAACGCCAAAGTCAGCGCCGGAGCGCTGGACCTCGCGCTACAGCACCGAGTCCTTATATGTTACTCGCGCCGAAGCGCCACCTCAGCGCTGTATCGCGGCCCACAGTTCAAACTGTGGCGCCGCGGCGCCACTTAGCAGAATGTTCTGAAATGATTTTTGTCTTGCACAGAAGTCTGAAATTTTTAGTTGTAATGCTATATGACCAAATAATTCTGTTATTATAGTAATGTAATGTGTTGAACGAACATGGTGTTAATACCTAACGAGTTTATTATCATTTAGGAATATAATTTGATTACATGGTTAGACATTTAAACCCTACGTAATGTAGTGTTGATTATGACTAATCATGACATGTTAACATATGTATATAGGGTATTGTGATTTGGATATTAACGGTTTAATCTACGCGCAAGGTAAGTTCTTTAACTCTACTTTGTTAATAGTTGAGCAAGTTTTTCTAATTCTAAATCGTCGTTATGCAAATTTCATTTTTCTATACTTTATTGAGTAAAGTATTTTCATTAAAAAACTTAATTGTATCTAGTTATTCATGATGATACAAGCTTCCCATCTCCACACTTTCGTCGATATAGTTATTATGATTATGCAAGTTTTTCATAACTTTAAACTTGTTATATTAGCATTCAAGTACCTTTATTCTACTGAATCAGTTTATCGTTCAAATTATTGTTGTTATGCATGCTTGATATTAAATTTTAAGATGTAACCTTAGCTTAATGTTGTTCAAAGCAAGGTATGATAGATTATTCAATTGTTATGCTATTAGATTATTCCTAAAGCATGAACTTAGAACGAAATGTCTATTCAGTTATGATCATTCAATAACATATTGTTATTATCTTTTATTCAACTAATCCTTAGTTGATGTCCGTTGAACTCCAAATTACCTTGATGTGTATCCAAACCAAACGGACTTTGGTGCGGACTTGTACTCTAAATATTGAGATGAACATACCAATTTTTAGGGGTTGCACTTAGTTTTATACTTTGTGCTAAAATGTTTGTATACAATACATGTACGAAGGATTGACCCCCCCCCTCCCTAAGTACCTTTGAGTGCTTATAGTCGTATAACTATTAAAGTTAAAGTTGAAAGATTACTTATAAATGTGGACATGGTTCATGGTCATTAGACCCTCAGACAAGGGGATCCTAACGTAGGATGGAGGCATGCAAGACATGCGGCAAGACTCATCTAGGAGTCTGTCTGAAGGGGAAAACGGGTTGTTATAACTGTGGACAAGAGAGTTACATATCTCCTAATTTTCCTAATCTAAGGAAAACTCGGGGCTATTTTATTTGTGGGTCGGTGGATCACGTGGCAAGAAATTTCCCAAAGAAAGGGGCGGAGGGTAGTAAAGGAACTGGTAGTGGCAATTTGGTCATTACTGAACAAACACCATCATTGGGTGGACCTTCAGTTCGAACGTGTAATATGACCGTCCAAGATGCGGTTGCATCATCGGATGTAGTAGCATGTATCATTCCTGTAACATTCCAGAATTTTAAATTGTAATATTAAATATTTATTGAATTATATAAGTATTTAATGGATATGTTTATTGTTAAATAAATAATTGTTCAATTTGATTTGATTTGATCTAGTTAATTATTTGTTAAGTAAATAATTAGGGAATTAAGAAAATTAATTGTTATGAGATTATATACTACTTTAAATTAATAATTAAGTTAGAGAGCTTATAATGATTAAATGAATTATAATATTTTAATTGGAATTTGTAATTAAAATAAGGTGTTAGTTGGTTAAATAAAATTATAACTATAATTGAAAATATAATTATGCGGTAGTGATTTATGTGTTAAAGTACTTTAATAGATTAGTATTTGAATTGATTAAATTGATTATTTAATTTAATAGAAGTGTGACAAAGAACCTTGATATAAAGGAGTTATTAAAATAAATTAAAGGAGTTTAATTTAGTTTTGGCCAAACAAGTCTTAATGCAAATTAAGTCTTTAATATAATAGTATTTTTATCAAACAGGGTATAAGAATTAATCCATTTATTTTAATTAGGTTTACCAAACAAGGTGTAAGGGTTAATGTGTTATTTTTAATTAGCCTAGCCAAACAAGCCTTATGTCTTTTGATTTTCAAAGTTTAGATAACTGATATCAGTTATATCTAGAGTTATATTATATAATTAATATATACTATTACTATTATATGTTATATTATAATACATAAGATAGAATAGAGAAGAAAGACTCAAAAGGAAGAAAAAGAAGAAAAGGATAAAAGTGATAGAGAACTTGAGGGATTCTAGAGAGGATTTGAGAAAGAAATTGGGAAAAGAAGCTTGAGAATCCAAGTTTGCCATCATCTTCTTCTAAATTAAGGTATCATCTTGCTCCTATTTTCTAAAAACTATGGTTATCCTCTTCTCCAAAAAGTTCTCTGTAAAAATTATTATAAAGATGAATTTTTGGTGTATATAGTCTATATGATAATTGATTGTTATAAAAGGTTGTTTTCATAAGTTTATATATGATTATAGAGAAACTAGTTCATGTATGTATGTGTTTTATGAAGAAACTATATTACAGAGTGTTATATGAACATATATGAATATGGCTTAGTTTAATGTAAAATTCGGGTTTAATTAGTTGTTTAAATTATAAATTGACTATTGAAATAGGGAGAGGATGTATAAATATAAACATGATGTTTTGAATTAACTATTTTGATTGAAAAACAAAGTTACAGTGATGATTTTCATTAAAAACGTCAAAAATGGATTTTTTGCCAAAAACATTGAAATTAAGTGTTATAAAGCTGATGTTTATGTTATTTTATGGGTAGAATCATGTTAAGAGTCTTTACAATATGTTTACATGAAGTCTCTGTATGCATTACATGTTTCTTAGTTTGTTAGATTGGAGCTTGTATGCCAATTTGACTTTTGTTCATGTTGTTGCCACGACTGGGCGCCGAATTCTGGAGTTTGGCGCCGCAGCGCAGCCCAACAGTATTATTCTCGCGCTGCAGCGCCGGTATCATGTCGCAGCGCCAACCCACAGTGTAAATTATTGCGCCGCAGCGCGAGTTAGTAGAATGGTCTGACAGTTTTATTTAATTATACAAAGTCTGAAAATAAATGTTATGTTGACTGTTAAATTATGATTTTAGTAGTACTAAACTAAGAATGAGCATGTTATCAAGGGTTAACTAGTATTAATGTTAATGTAATTCGATTATGTGATTTGATAATTAAACCTACATGATGTGTATACTTGTTTATATATACAAAATGTTGGTAATGACTAATTATGTCATGATGACATATATATAGGGTATTGAGATTAAAGTTGTAAGGTTTATCTTGTGCTCAAGGCAAGTTCTCTAACCCTAAAACTTCGTTGTGCAAGTTTAATTTCGTTGAGTACTATATTGCTTTTAATTCAATTACAATTACGCAAGTTACTAACTCTACACTTTCGTAGAGCTAGATTGTCTATTATTGAGTAAGTTCTTGTATCTAGTTGTTCATGATGAAGCAAGTATTCTAAATCTTATATCTTAATATTGAGCAAGTTTCTTTAATATGTAACTTGTTATTTAGCATGGGAGTCGCTATATTCTAGTGTTGAACAACATTATCATTCAAATTACTATTCACTATGCATGTTTAGTATTCAATTCTCAATAACCTTGACTTAATAGTGTTCAAGCAAATTATGTTATGATTATTCAATGTTTATGCTATTAGATTATTCTTAAAGCATGATGTTAATTTACAAATATAGATTCAGTTATGATTATTCCATAGCATACAGTTAGATCTTTTGTATTCAACTAATCCTTAGTTGATGACCGTTGAATTCTAATTTTCCTTGTAATGTATCCAAACCAAACCTACTTTGGTGCGGACTTGTATTCTAAATACTGAGACGAACAACTCTTTTATTAGAGGTTTACGCTTAGAATTGAAATGGTTGTGCACAATAAATTGTACGAAGGGCTGATCCCCCTAAGTACGTGGAGTCCTTATAGTCTTATGACTATTAAAGTTAAATTTGAAAGATTACTTATAATTGTGGACATGATTCGTGGTCATTAGACCCTCAGTAGTATGTTTCAGAATATTAATAGAACATATCATTCAGTTCTATTGAGCCAGTTTTTGGCAATTGTTGAAATGTTGTAAAGTTATTCATTCTTCTTCAAGTGAGCTTTGTTTGCTCACTCTTGCATATTAATACTCTTATTGCAGCTACGATTGAGAAGGTCAATGAACCTACCACTAGCAAAGGAAAGGGAAAAATATACAAGTGATAAAAACTTGTAATTTTATTTTTATCATTATGATAATAGACTTTTAAATATGATGTGATGTAATAAATTTTAAATTCCGCATTTGAATGATTGTACTTAAAGGTTAGATAACCTAGGAGATTTTATTAAATGTAATCCTGTATTGGCAGGTTTTTATTATTCAATTTTTTTATGATTGGGTAGTTTGTAAATGAATGTTTTGATTAAGTGAACACCAAATCTTGAGGAAATGAAGTACTAGAATTTGGGGGTGTCACAAGTTGGTATCATAGCTTTATGTTATAAACCTTTGGTGGGGAAAAGCCTTAGGAAGTAACCTTTGAAAATATAGTGGTGAATAACTTATATCGAGTTTTAAGGAAGAAGTAATAAAACACTTTTGTGCTTATGTGTTTATAACTTATGTGCTCGTGAGTGTCGAGTAGTAATGATTAATAATTAAAACTTAAAATTTTGTTGTCAGGATGAATAATGTCAGAGAATCCAGTCAGGCTAGGGAGGAGGGAGCTTAGATGCTTATAGAGGAGGAGCCTCGCGACATTCAGGTTATTTGGGAACAATTACTGCCACGGGAGTCAGCCCCGTTGGTCACAGTAGTTGAAGATGAGGATGACGACGTGGAGACGGATGAGGAGGATCCCGTTGAGTTGCCACATGAGGATGAGGATGACGAGGACGAGGAGGAAAAGACTCCATTAACCTCGATGGATGCTCGTATGTACGATGAAGTCTAAGATCGTAACGTGGAACTTCAGGATACAGTTGAGGAGTTGCAAGAGATAGTAGCTGAACAACAGACCGTAATGACACAAAAAGACGGTGAGATCCAGGATCGTGAAGAACGACGGACAAATGTCAAGGAGAAACTAGTACAGGCTAAAGGAGAGAAAGAACAACTGATCGAAGTGGTCGCTGAACTGAAGAACAAGCTGAGAGAAGAAGCTACTAAGAGGGCAAGAGCAGAAGGTGCCTACGAGGAAGCTAATCAACGAACCAGAATAGAAGTGAGAGACACGCAGTCAAAGAGGATGAAGATGGAAGAGATGGATAAAGTATTTAACACCACGATTAATCGAGCTCAAGATCGGGTCATGGGATATCCTATTAAGTTCGAGACGCTGCCATCATAGGTATTAGATCGCAGAATAATGTTTTGGGTCATGGAGGAAGAACGTAGTAAGGCTAAGCAGTATATTAGTAGAGCATCGTAGTTGTGTACGAAAATAAAGTGTCAAATAAATTGTAAATCCCAAGTGTTATGCAACCTATGGGATATGACGGTGATGTTGTCCTGAAACTTTTGTAGTTCAGGAAAGTAATATAAATAGAAGTGATGCTATTGTTTTATGTTTTCAAAAAGGTTATGAATTAATAAAAGTTGTTACTTTATTCAAAGTGCTATGTGTTATGTGGTTATTTCTTTTTGGAGGCAAGTTAAGTAGAAATTACTTAAAAGAATTGAATAATAATCTAATGAATGTATTTTTAGCAAAAAATGTTTCCCATACGTCAACCACCATGATAGAGAACCACTGAAGGAACCAATAACGACAATGTTGATGGAAATCCCGTTCAACAACTGGTGACGCTACTGACAAGAGCGTTGCAGAATCAACCACAGAACCAAGGAACAACGTTTAAGGATTTCAAGGTGGTTGGACCACCTAAATTCCATGGGTCCATGAATCCAGTCGAAGCACAGACCTGGATTATGGAAATAAAAAAGGTGTTCGATGTCGCTAGGGTAAGGGAAGATCAGAAGACTGCTTTCGCAACATTTATGTTGAAAGCAGAAGCTAGTTATTGGTGGCAGGCCAATAAAACTCGTGAAGGGCCAGGGGTGATGACCTGGGATAGGTTTAAGGAAATATTCTTCGAGACATATTTCCCGGAGAGTTCGAAGAGTCAGCTAGAAGTGCAATTTCTGGAACTAAAGCAAGGAACGATGATGATATCTAAGTATGCCGCTAAGTTCAATGAGTTGGCGAGGTTTGCGCCATATTAAGTCAGTACGGATGAACGCAAGGCGAAGAGGTTTGAACAATGACCGAAGCCCTGGTTGTACAGTAGGATCCCTGTTCCAGTTGAAGACGTTTGCAGCAGTGATGGAAAAGGCAGTACTCGCTGAAGGTGGAGGCGAGGTAGTGACAAAATTCAATCAAGAACAGAAGAAGAAGAAGAATGAGAATGAGATTGAGAATGGAGGTGGTAGTGGTGAAAACAACAACAACAACAACTTGAAAAGGAATTGGAATGGGAACATAAGTGCTGGAAACCAGCAGTAACCAGCAAAATAAAAAGTTTGAAGCATGTGCGACATGCGAGAAATTTCACAAGGGTGCGTGCTTAATGGGGAAACAAGTTTGCTTCAATTGTGGCCAGGAGGGTCATATCGCCCCAAATTGCACTCACCCAAAGAAGAATGTGTGCTTCACGTGCAGATCCAAGGATCACTTTACTCGTGAATGCCCTAAGAAGAAGGATGGAGTGATAACTAGAAGCAATGGAGGTAACAGTTGAGGTACTTGGGCCATTACAAGACCTGCATCATCAAAGAAACCCATAACTAGAACCTTTAACATTACTGTGCAAGATGTTGTGCAATCAAAAGATGTCGTGTCAGGTATTATCCCAATCAATGATATAAATGATTATGTATTATTTGATTCAGGTGCTACTTGTTCGTTTATATCTGATGAATTTGCTAAGAGGTTAGGAGTGCCTAGTGAAGAAATAAATTTTCCTTTGAACATAGAAATTGCGAATAAAGAAGTAATCCCTGCTAGATTCATATACAAGAACTGTAGGGTGAATATTAAGGAAAATATTTTTATGGTAGATTTGATTCCAATTAGACTTGGAGAGTTTGATGTTATTTTGTGAATGGATTGGTTGTTCAAGTATGGAGAGGTAATTGATTGCCAAAAGAAGTGTGTAAACCTTAGGACTCCGTCAAAGGTAGTATTCTATGGTAGCAAGTCGCCTAGACAAATGAAATGTCAGCCGATTATGCAGGCCAAGAAATTGTTGAGTTAAGGCTGTGTGGGCTATCTAGCTTATATAGTCGATACTCAAAAGAAGGGTGTGAAACTGGAAGAGATACCAGTGGTAAGAGAGTTTGAAGATGTGTTTCCATAGGAATTGCCAGGACTTTCGCCTGATAAAGAAATTGAGTTCATGATCGACTTAGCACCGGGAACAACACCAATATCGAAGGCCCCGTATAGAATGGCTCCGGTAGAGATGAAGGAACTGAAGGTGCAATTACAAGAGCTACTAGACAAGAAGTATATTCAACCAAGCGTATCGCCGTGGGGAGCGCCGGTATTATTCGTGAAAAAGAAGGATGGGTCGATGCGACTTTGCATTGATTATAGGGAATTAAACAAAGTCACTATTAAAAACAGATACATGTTGCCAAGAATAGATGACTTGTTTGATCAGTTGAAGGGTGCTAAATATTTCTCTAAAATAGATTTGAGAAGTGGGTATCACCAATTGAAGGTAAGGATGGAGGATATACCTAGAACGACATTCAGAACTCGGTATAGACATTACAAATTTTTGGTGATGTCTTTTGGTTTAACCAATGCCCCTGCTACATTCATGGATTTGATGAACAGGGTGTTTAAACCATTCTTAGACAAGTTTGTAGTGGTATTTATCGATGACATTCTGGTGTATTCCAAAACTCAAGAAGAACACGTGGAACACTTTACGTTTGACATTGGAAACACTAATAAATGAGAAGTTGTACACGAAATTTTCTAAGTGTAAATTTTGGCTCGATCGCGTACGATTCTTGGGTCATGTGATTGACAAGGATGGGATTCCAGTGGATCCATCAAAAGTGGAAGCTGTAATCAATTGGGAACAACCAAGAACGCCGTCAGAAGTGAGGAGTTTATTGGGACTGGCCGGTTATTATAGATGATTCATTCAAGATTTTTCTAAGATAGCCACTCCGCTAACAAATTTGACAAGAAAGGCTGTAAAATTTATTTGGACAGAAAAGTGTGAAGAAAGTTTTTAAGATTTAAAGAAAAAGTTAAGTATGGCACCTGTGTTGGCATTACCAGATAATATAGGAAATTTTGTGGTGTATAGTGATGCCTCACACAAAGGGTTGGGTTGTGTTCTTATGCAGAACGACAAGGTTATTGCATATGCATCAAGACAACTAAAGGATTATGAGAAAGGGTATCCGACTCATGATTTGGAATTGGCTGCAGTAATATTTGCTCTCAAAATATGGAGACTCTATCTCTATGGAGAGAAATGTGAGATTTACACAGATCATAAGAGTCTGAAATATATTTTCACTCAGAAGGACCTGAACATGCATTAGAGAAGATGGATGAAATTGATAAAAGATTACGATTGTGAGATCTTTTATCATCCGGGAAAAGCGAATGTGGTTGCAGATGCTTTGAGCAGGAAAGGTCGGGAAAAGTTAATGTTGATAACCACTCAGGAGGTGCTCATATTAGCAATGGCAAAGCCAGAGTTGGAAATCAAATTTCCAAAAGAATCTGATGAACGACTATTCTAGATAGAAGCTGGTCCAACGTTAGTGGACAAGGTGAAGAATGCTCAACTACAAGATGAAGAATACAGGAAAATAAAGGAAAGTGTGAGTGAAGGTAAAGAGGTGAAATACAAAATCGATACCGAAGGATTACTATGATTCGAGGGAAGAATTTGGGTTCCAGCATTGCCAGAGCTTAAAGATGAAATCTTAACTGAAGCACGCAACACACGATATTCGATTCATCCAGGAAGTACAAAGATGTATCAAGATTTGCGGTGACATTTTTGGTGGCCAAATATGAAAAGAGATGTTGCCGAATGTGTGGCAAAATGCTTGACATGTCAAAGAGTCAAGGCTGAACATCAAAGACCAAGCGAATTACTTCAACCATTGGAAATACCAAAATGGAAGTGGGAACACATCACAATAGATTTTGTGGTGGGTCTTCCAACTACTAAGACAGGATATGATGCGATATGGGTAATACTGGACAGATTGACAAAATTTGCACACTTTTTGCCAATAGAGATTAGGTTTGATCTTAATCAACTAGCGAAGCTGTACGTTAAAGAAGTCGTGTCAATACATGGAGTTCTAGTGTTAATTGTGTCATATAGAGATTCAATGTTCACATCAAACTTGTGGAAGAGACTACAAGAATGTATGGAAACACAGTTGCGAATGAGTACATCATACCATCCGCAAACCGACGGGCAAAGCAAATGAACAATCCAAACATTGGAAGATATGCTGAGAGCATGCGTCATGGATTTCAAAGGAAACTGGGAAGAACATTTATCGTTGGTGGAATTCGGCTACAACAACAATTACCACGCAAGCATCGGCATGCCGCCTTACGAGGCATTATACGGCAGAAAGTGTAGAACTCCACTGTATTGTGATGAAGTTGGTGAACGCCAGCTGTTAGGACCAGAACTTGTACCACAAACTGCTGAGATTGTCAAACTCATCAGAATAAGATTGGTAGCAGCCCAAGACAGACAAAAAAAGTATGCTGATCAACACAGACAAGATCGTGCGTTCGACGTAGGAACTTTCGTATTTCTAAAAGTTTCTCCTTGAAAGGGGAAAATTCATTTCGATAAAAAGGGAAAGCTAAGCCCGAGGTTTATTGGACCCTTTGAAGTGCTACGAAGAGTGGGAGAAGTGGCTTACGAGGTAGATCTACCTCCAGAGTTGAAAAATATTCACAATGTTTTTCACATTTCGGTGTTACGACCGTATAAACCCAATTACAAACACGTGATCGAGTACGAACCTTTGCAGTTTGATAAAGACTTGTCTTATAAAGAGATTCCAATCCAGATAGTTGACCGAAAAGAACAGGTGCTCAGGAATAAAGTTATTGTAGTATCCTCGAATCCAGGTCCCTAATCACCTCGGATCCGGTATACTAATTCTTTCACTAATTACGGAAGATATAAACATAAATTATTTATACATTACATTACACACTATTTCCCAAGGTCGAGTAACCTTAACTTAAACACAATTCATACATTATCTAAAATACAACACATTTATCAAAATACGCTATTACAAGATAGCCGCACTTTATATCCCAAGCTGAACTTGGCATTATCTTTTTCCTGTATCCGAACACGTTCGCCTTTATCTGCAATGTTTTATCATGATATTGCAAGGGTGAGCATGAAAGTTGCCCAGCAAGTTTATATACAACAATATAACAATATATCATGATTGAAGAGTATGAATAATGAGCTTGCTATAATTCATCAATATAACTGAGAACTAGCACGAACAAATTTTGACTGAACAAGTATTTTACATGAACAAACATTTCTGAACCAACTGGTAATGAAGGTGATCAGCCTTTCATACCTGACTTATACATGCAAGATGTACAGAGTACAAATTTCATGGCAATCAGCAATGATTAACCATAAGTTTGAAGAAACTACTCTTATTAGAGTTAAGTAAAAGAAACTTGCATGAACCGTTGATTACCGCAACGCAATTTATAACGCTTTACCCGAAGACCAAATATTAATAATATAGATCTCCAATAATTACAATAATATCATCACTGTATAATACTGTTATATTTATATCCACAGAATAACCTAAACACATTACCACATAAGACTATCAGTCTATAACACACGTAAAACTAGGTATCAAGTCAAACTATTGCAGTTTGAGTTGAACCCGACACAATTCTAACATCCCGACGGTCTAGTCGGACTTTTATCGAGTTTAAGTTCAATTAAACTCTGTCTAACCACTTAACAATGCCATAGAATCACATTTATATGATTTAACACTCGTTTTTTCATTTCATAAGTTATTCGTTAACACCTAGTAAGTTAAATACTAATCCAGCAACCTAGATTCTAAATCTAGCAACCAAATTTTTAATTCATCAACCTGGATTCACCAATCCATCAATCTAAACTACAATCCAGCAAAATGGATTTAACATATTTTCAATTCATTAAACTGTTTCTCAATCCAGCAAACTGGAATCACAAATTATATAATCCAGCAAGCTGTATTCTATATCCGTATCACGAAAATACCAAATCAGTGTATTATTCTCCTATCCTTTGGTCAAACACATATACATGTATTTCATGCACAAAAATTATTTTTCCACAATTTTCCAACTTCCTTTGGTATTTATTTAAAAATCATTTCTAGTGTGTAGCTTAAGAAAATAGCTACCTCGTGCTTAACTCCAAACATTCCCATCTCTTGGGATAACCTTATATATGTTAACTTGATGCTCCATTTTAAATTTCATGGCAATCGGAGTTGTAGAACTCCGTTTATAACGATTTCCGTTGAAAAATCACAAAAATTGTAATGGTCATAACTTGGTCTTTTTAGCTCAGAATTAGCTCATTTTTGGACACGAGCTACATAATATCATATTTTTTCATTTCCCAAAAGCCTGGAATTTTTCTCATTAAATAAATGTCCAAAACAGCCCCCGAAAAAATTTGGGCAGTAACTTTTTGTCATTTGACAGTTTTGGAGTCCTTCACCAAAACTTATATAAAACGAAATCTGTAACTCCAATTAATGATCCGTCACTTTTGTTGGATTCGTATCTTTCCGAACTACAGTTTTCATCTATCACAATCCATGTTTAGACAAGTTAAGCTCCCGGAAATTAGCCCGGAAGTGGCTGTTACAAAACTGTCCTTTTAACAGTTTTCTTATCTTTGTGTAGTTTGGGAGAAATCCCATAACTTGTTCAATATTCAACCTATTTGAGTAATTCCAAAGGGATTTTACCCTAAACACAAATATCTAGTATCCCAAGAACATAAATCATAAATATCCATCATATATTTCAAGAACATCAAAACCTAGCTCACACTTTAAAAATTCAAACTTTTCCGGAAAAATTACATTTTTCTCTTCCTTTGATTTCCACCAATTTAACACCCATTATGGGTAGATCCAAACAATAAAAATTTATTAACATGTATATACATGGTTTTTGAGTTTAGAAACAAAGTTTCTTATTTCATCAAACAAGCCTCAAACATAATCAAAGCTAAGAAAATTTTAGGTTTTCTATCTTTTGAAAAACCTAGTTTCCATTCCACACTTTAGATCTAACTTTTGATCTAAAAAAGAGTTGGATCTACATATTAAACACTTTTAAACACCAAGATCTAAGGTTATAAGCCTCAAGATCACAACTTCAAGTTGTCAAAAATCAAATCAAAACACAAAGGAAATAGACTACATAAGTAGAAATTTTTTTCTATACCTTAGCTTGATTTCCTTTCTCCCTTCAAAGATGTAGATGGATCTTTGGTGTATGAAGATCAAAAACTCCTCTTCTTCTCATCTTGGAGCTGCCGAAGCCTCCGTTCTCTCACTCTCTCGGTTTTTGGCCGAGCTTCTCTGTCTCTCTTTCTTACTTCTTTCTCTTTCTCTTTCTCTTTCTTTTCTTTCTTATCTTCCAATTTCTTCTTATCCTAATCTTTTCTCTATTTCTTTTTCTTTCCTTATTAGAAGGTTGCTTGCAAGCATAACCAAACATGTTGGCTAAATCAAAATTTGACACATAGGGGGAGTTGGTAAAAGATTTGGTTCACCAACTAAAGTGAAATTCATTACATTCTTCTCCCTTTTTATTGCTCTCTTGATCCGGCCATGTGGCCTTAATAATGCTCCCAATTTGTTTTCTATTTTTAATGTAATATCTAGCGTACCAAAAGTCTAAAGTGTCCCTCCACAATTGGCTAAAAAATTGAGCAATTCCTTTAATGTTTTGATTGAGCCTCTAACCAATTTCATTGGCCAACATTTGGGCTATACATACACATAGTCCAATTCCTTTAATTCTTATCCAACCCAATTCATTTAATTAGGGTTTTCACTTCTCCATTAAAACACCAATCCTTGCTCATGAACATTTATTTCCTTAACCCAATTAGACTTGCTATAATTAGTTTATAAAATTAATCATTTGAGATGTATAAAATAAATCTCTTAGAATTAGTAAGTATTCTAAATACCACAATTCTCTTTTTCCATAACCCTTAAGTTATTAAATCCTTCATTCCTAATATATAATTAGGATTACACTAGTTTCTTTTGTTTGTTTATATAATAAACAAATATAAACCATCATAGAATGTTCATATTCCTTACACACAACTTTTTAACCCTTAGGGTTTAATACTCCGCATTAGGATTCCCAAATTAGGGTTTTAAATATCCGAATTAGGGTTTCGGATTCCCGGAACTAAAACTAGGGTTTCCAGAACCAGTTTCTAGGATTTCTCATCAGACGTTAGGGTTTCTAACAGTTCATTAGATTTTTCTAACTTAATAAACATATGATTAACATAACTTTAGGGTTTGCTAAAGTTATAACTTATCTGATCAATCCTTGATCTCAAATCATTACGGTTCACATATGTAATCAAATCTACTGACTAGTATTCACTTCGATACTTATCCCTGATAATTCTTCAAAAGAATTTTAAATCTATCATAATCTTATACCTCATTACTAGACTATCACTTACAGTCTATCACATAATTCAAGTCTTGTCCAAAACTTTTGAAATTCTTGGAATTTCATTACATGACTGTCAATTCCATACACTTATTTCCTGTATAGGTCCTAATATTGAACCTTAAATCAATCAATTATGATTTTCATAAATTGTCTAATTTCTCGGGTTGTCACAATTATACCTTCGGCGAAGGTGATATGGAGAAACCACAACGCTGAAGAAGCTACGTGGGAACTCGAGGATAAAATGATGAAAGATTATCCTGAGTTATTTGTTTAATCTGTGTCTTCGATTCTGGGGACAGAATCTTTGTAAGTAGGGAAGAATGTAACGAATGATTTGTTTGAGTTGTGATTATAAGGACAGAATCCTTGTAAGGAGGGAATGATGTAACATTCCAGAATTTTAAATTGTAATATTAAATATTTATTGAATTATATAAGTATTTAATTGATATATTTATTGTTGAATAAATAATTGTTCAATTTGATTTGATTTGATCTAGTTAATTATTTGTTAAGTAAATAATTAAAGAATTAAGAAAATTAATTGTTATGAGATTATATACTAATTTAATTTAATAATTAAGTTACAGAGCTTATAATGATTAAATGAATTATAATATTTTAATTGGAATTCGTGATTAAAATAAGGTGTTAGTTGGTTAAACAAAATTATAACTATAAAGGAAATTATAATTATGTGGTAGTGATTTATATGTTAAAGTAATTTAATAGATTAGTATTTGAATTGATTAAATAGATTATTTAATTTATTAGAAGTGTGACAAAGAACCTTGCTATAAAGGAGTTATTAAAATAAATTTAAAGAGTTTAATTTAGTTTTGGCAAAACAAGCCTTAATGCATATTAAGTCTTTAATATAATAGTATTTTTATCAAACAAGGTATAAAGATTAATCCATTTATTTTAATTAGGTTTACCAAACAAGGTGTAAGGGTTAATGTGTTATTTTTAATTAGCCTAGCCAAACAAGCCTTATGTCTTTTGATTTTCAAAATTTAGATAACTGATATCAGTTATATCTAGAGTTATATTATATAATTAATATATATTATTACTATTATACGTTATATTATAATACGTAAGATAGAATAGAAGAAGAATGACTCAAAAGGAAGAAAAAGAAAAAAAAGAAAAAAATGATAGAGAACATGAGGGATTCTAGAGAGGATTTGAGAAATAAATTGGGAAAAGAAGCTTGAGAATCCAAGTTTGCCATCATCTTCTTCTAAATTAAGGTATCATCTTCCTCCTATTGTAACACCTCCGAACTCGGGTACTTGAAACCCGAACTTGGTGCTTTACGATACAATTTCTATGAGCGGAATAATACTAATAATAAAAACAATAATATAAATATCAAACTTAATTACATATATCAAAGTCTAATCCCAAGTACGCAACCTTTACTACAATATATTACATGATAGATAATAAATATCATTGTCTTAATATTGTCTAACTATTACAAAAGATAACAATGAATTATTCTGATTGCTTTTCTTTTCCCTTGTTCTGGCCTGAACATTCCGGTTGATCATGCTTAGCTGAAAATAATTAAATTTAAAGCAAGAATGAGCATTTGATTGACCAACAAGTAATAGCAACAATAAATATAAGCTGAAAGGATTAAATATTTTCTTTGAATAACTCTTCTACAACGAATCAACAGTTGTGAAGTAAGCTGAACCAATAATAACAACATACCAAATCTATCTCAAAATTTTGGAACTGCGTACTGACTATAACTGGAGATTAGTCGATAGACTATGAACATTGTTTTTCATTTTTTGTAGGGTTTAGCAGAACTTCATCTGCAAACCGTCATAACTTACGGACACGAGGATGATCTGCCCAATGTGCCATGTATTGATCAATACTACATGCAAGAATGATATTATCGTTCACTCTATCCACCTTAGGTGCATAAAAGTTTTTCCATGTTCGGGATGTTCATACTTAGTTAAGAATCTGAACCAAAACAATCTGGTTGGATACAATAACGTTCTATCTTATTTAACAATATTTTTATGTCTAGCTGAATCAAATAGCTTAGACGGCTTTTAAGTCAACATATACATACTCTAAATCAATAAGTATGTATTAACATATGATTAAATATAATGGTTATCCAAGTGGGGACACTTGTCTAACCCTATATACGAATTAACGAACAGAATAAATATCTGAATTATACAATAATACAATGATTGGATAATGTAAGAACTTGTATGAATACAAAGATTGGATACATAATCAATAATAATAGAGTTAATAATCTGGCACAATAATATGATTCTGAAACTTTCTTACTCATGTCTGTTGCATAAAAGAAATGCAAAGGTAGGATACTTGCACAATGTAAATAATAGATCAGATACTTGCTCAATAATAATTGGCGTAAGTTTAGGAAACTTGCATAACATGATATACATGTTCGCACGAAATAAAAGTAGTGCATAAGGTTTAGATACTTGCCTAAACTGCTGCTTACAATAATGCAACTTAGATTAATCTTTTAAACTGCGACCTATTAGTAATAAGATCATTCGTTCAATTAGAATAATATATCATATCACATAGTACTGCTAATTGCAGTTAGCACATAACCTAATCACATTGTCACATATGTTTAACGGTTATTGATTCACTAACAAACACATATTTAGTCAATTTCTCTAAGTCTAAATCAATTTTTGAAATATTTCGGTGTACCGACGGCTTTATCAGGTAATTATCGAGTCTAAGACTATATTGTGTAGTTCAAAAGTCGTTTAGATAATTTAAATATTTGTCATACTATTTTTCATAGCCTTATAATAATTTTTAAATAATTATTATACTTTATCATGAATTTTCAAACACTAAAATCATTATTAAATGATTTAAATATTAACTAATTCTATTATCATTAATATTAAATTATTGATGAAAGTTACCGTTAAATATCAAAAGTTATGTTTTATAACTTCAAATATTTTTAAACTATTTATTTTCATTTAAAATGATTTTTATAATATTAAAATCATTTTTAATTAATTTATTTAATATAATTACTAAATAAATCTAATATCATTAATAATTAATAATTAATAAAACTTATCTTAAAATATTAAAAGTTATGTTTTATAACTTAAAATATTATTAAATACCTTATTATTATTTAAAATGATTTTTAATACAATAAAATCATTTTTAATTTATTTATTTAATGCATTTATTAAATAAATTAAATACCAATAATATCCAAATAAATATTAATATTTATGAAAAATATGTCAAATTATTAAAAGTTAATTTTTATAACTTAAAATAATTTTTAAAACTGATTTTATAATTTTTAGGAATTTATTTCTATTTTTAATGTATTTTTCGGAATTTATAAAATAAAAATAATTAAATCTGTCGCTAAAGGCTTTAACGACAATATCTGTCGCGATAGGTGTTCTTGGGCTCAAGAACACTGACAGTCAGTGCTCAAGAGTACCTCCTTTGACCATCTTTAATACGTTATGTGTAGTGTTTCTGGGCTAGCAATAACTTGGATCTTGTAGTATTGATGTAATACTACAAGTGTAAATCAACATCTGGGTCAGATCATAACATATGAGCAAGATATAAATCTTTGAAATCACTGTCAGACATGTTCATCTTGTTTCTGGGCTGCCCAAAATTTTTGGTCATGGCCGGTCAACGCCTTTTGTGGCCTTCTAACATGAAATCTTTTGATGATATGGTTGGTCTGGACGTCGGTCTGTATAGACAAGCTAACCGAGTACAAGGGATAAACATATTTCATGTCTAAATATCAACAAAATGAAGGATCTAAGTCATCAAACTCACTGTTAGAGTGTTTCTAGGTTTTCCTAGAAATCCAGAAGTTGGAGTTCTTAGTTTCGTGCTCGATTTAATTTAAGTTCCAACCATGTTTCATATGATATATTCGTTCATACCTATAGTATGATAGCCCCGAATCCAGGCCCCAAATCACCTCGGATCCGGTATACTATTTCTATAACTAATAGCGGAAGATATAAACATAAATTGTTTATACATTACATTACACAATATTTTCCCCAAGGTCGAGTAACCTTAACTGATTACACAATTCATAAGTTATCTAACACATAACATTATTATCAACTATTCTATTACAAAATAGCAGCATATATTGCCCCCAGCTGAACTTGGCATACCTGACTTATAAATGCAAGATGTACAGAGTACAAATTTCATGGCAATCAGCAATGATTAACCATAAGATTGAAGAAACTACTCTTATTAGAGTTAAGTAAAAGAAAACTTGCCTGAACCGTTGATTACCGCAACGCAATTTATATCACTTTACCCGAAGACCTAATATTAATAATATAGATCTCCAATAATTAGAATAATATCATCACAGTATAATATTGTTATAATTATATCCACAGAATAATCTAAACACATTACCACAAAACCCTATCAGTCTATAATTCACATAAAACTTAGTATCAGGTCAAACTATTTCAGTTTTACTTAAAACTGACATAATTCTAATATCCCGACGGTCTAGTCGGTCAACACTCGAGTTTAAGTTCAGTTAAACTCTGCTTAAGCACTTAACCATGCCATAGAATCACATTCATATGATTTAACACTCGCTTTTTCATTTCATAAATTATTCGCTAACACTTAGTAAGTTAAATACTCGTCCAGCAACCTGGATTTAAAATCCAGCAATCTAAACTACAATCCAGCAAACTGGATTTAACATATTTTCAATTTCAGTAAACTATTTCTTAATCCAGCAAATTGTATTCTATATCCGTATCACGAAAATACCAAATCAGTGTATTATTCTCCTATCCTTTGGTCAAACATATATACACATATTTCATGCACAAAAATTATTTTTTCACAATTTTCCAACTTCCTTTGGTATTTTTTCAAAAATCATTTCTAGTGCGTAGCTTAAGAAATTAGCTACCTCATGCTTAACTCCAAACATTCCCATCTCTTGGCATAATATTATATATATTAACGTGATGCTCCATTTTAAATTTCGTGGCAATCGGAGTTGTAGAACTCCGTTTATAGCGATTTCCATCGGAAAATCACAAAAATTGTAATGGTCATAACTTGGTCGTTTTAACTTGGAATTAGCTCATTTTTGGACACGAGCTACATAATACCATATATTTTTATTTCCCAAAAGCCTGGAATTTTTCTCATTAAATAAATGTCCAAAACAGCCCAGGAAAAATTTGGGCAGAAACTTTTTGTCATTTGGCAGTTTTAGAGTCCTTTACCAAAACTTATATAAAACGAAATCTGTAACTCCGATTAATGATCTGTCACTTTTGTTGGATTCCTACCTTTCCAAACTACCGTTTTCATCTATCAAAATCAATATTTGGACGTGTTAAGCTCCCGGAATTCAGCCCGGAAGTGGCTGTTACAAAACTGTCATTTTAACAGTTTTCTTAACTTTGAGTAGTTTGGGAGAAATCCCATAACTTGCTCAATATTCCACCTAATTGAGTAATTCCAAAGGGATTTTACCCTTAACACATATATCTAGCACCCCAAGAACATAAATCACAAATATCCATCATAGATTTCAAAGATCCAAAAGCTTGATCACACTTTTTAAAAGTTTAACTTTTCCAGAAAAATTCCATTTTTCTATTCCTTTGATTTCCACCAATTTAACACCCATTATGGGTAGATCCAAACACAAAACACTCATTAACATGCATATACATGGATTTTGAGTTTAGAAACAAAGTTTCTTGATTCATCAAACAAGCTTCAAACACAATCAAAGCTAAGAGAAAAAAAATCATGTTTTCTATCTTTTGAAAAACCTAGCTTCCATTTCACACTTTAGATCTAACTTTTGATCTTCAAAAAAATTATATCTAAACATGTAACACTTATATACACATAGATTTAAGGTTTTTGAGTTTAGAACTATAGATTCAAGGTTTGATATACAACCATCAAAAACTTACATAAACAAAAAGGTTTATACCTTTATTACCATGCCCTCCTTCTTCTTCTTCTTAGCTTCATCCATCTTCTTCCCAAACATGGCTGCCGCCCCTCCTCTTCTCTCTCCCTCTCGGTTTTTTTTTTGCCGAGCTTCTCTCTCTTTCTTTCTTACTTCTTTCTCTTTCTCTTTCTTTTCTTTCTTATCTTCCAATTTCTTCTTATCCTCGTCTTTTCTCTATTTCTTTTTCTTTCCTTATTAGAAGGTTGCTTGCAAGCATAACCAAACATGTTGGCTAAATCAAAATTGGACACATAGTGGGAGTTGGTAAAAGAGTTGGTTCACCAACTAAAGTGAACTTCATTACATTCTTCTCCCTTTTTGTTGCTCTCTTGATCCGGCCATGTGGCCTTAATAATGCTCCCAATTTGCTTTCTATTTTTAATGTAATATCTAGTGTATTAAAAGTCTAAAGTGTCCCTCCACAATTGGCTAAAAGTTGGGCTACCACTTCCATCTTTTGAGCTTGAAATTAATTAGCTAATAACTTAGACTCCTCCACCAAATAAATTGGGTCAACTCTTGAGCTATAAAATATACATAGTCCAATACCTTAAATTCTTATCCAACCCAAATCATTTACTTAGGGTTTTTACTTCATCAATTATAACACCAATCCTTGCTCATGCACACTTATTTTCTTAACCCAATTAGACTTGCTATAATTAGGTTATAAAATTAATCATTTGAGATATATAAAATAAATCTCTTAGAATTAGTAAGTATTTTAAATACCACAATTCTCTTTTTCCATAACCCTTA
Organism: Panax japonicus; assembly: GCA_020205505.1. Taxonomy (NCBI): domain Eukaryota; kingdom Viridiplantae; phylum Streptophyta; class Magnoliopsida; order Apiales; family Araliaceae; genus Panax; species Panax japonicus. Next base: position 49,649,393 of record CM035107.1, read on the forward strand.
AGTTATTAAATCCTTTATTCCTAATATATAATTAGGGTTTCACTAGTTTCTTTTGTTTGTTTATATAATAAACAATATAAACCATCACAGAATATTCATATTCCTTACACACAACTTTTTAACCCTTAGGGTTTAATACTTTGCATTTAGGATTCCCAAATTAGGGTTTAAATATCCGAATTAGGGTTTTCTAACAGAACGTTAGATTTTTTTTCTAACTTAATAAACATATGATCAACATAACTTTAGGGTTTTCTAAAGTTATAACTTATCTGATCAATCCTTGATCTCAAATCATTACGACTCACATATGTAACCAAATATACCGACTAGTATTCACTTCGATACTTGTCCTTGATAATTCTTCAAAAGAATTTTAAATCTACCATAATCTTATACCTCATTACTAGACTATCACTTATAGTCTATCACATAATTCAAGTCTTGTCCAAAACTTTTGAAATTCTTGGAATTTAATTATATAACTGCAAATTTCATACACTTATTTCCTGTCTAGGTCGTAATATTGAACCTTAAATCAATCAATTATGATTTTCATAAATTGTCTAATTTCTCGGGTTGGCACATTTACCCCTCCTTATAAGAATTTCGTCCCCGAAATTCACCTTACACCTTACACCATGCACCTTACACCATTCACACATATTTCACATGCTACCCAATACACCACTCACAAGGGTAAAAGGTTTAAAATTATGTTGAGGGATCATATAGACCATGAACACATAGATTTGACGGTATTTATACCGCAAAACAAAACATTACTTGGTATGTTTACAATCACAAAGAAGGTAAACTACCGTTGCTAGTACTTTAGGTGATTAGCCCATCGTACAATTACGTCATGCATAACATAATAATTATTTTTAGCGAATATTTACGCTATTAGATTGGATTATTTATCCAAACAACATAGTTCACCTCAGTCTTATCATAGGATTCCGTTCCAAAGCAATTTGGTAAATTAAACTTTTTGAAAACATTTTCGAGAATGACGTCATGATGCCGCACTGTATTTACAGTCCGTTGAGGATTCCGTCATTTGATGATTTTATCATGCTACATCATACCATAGTGGAATAGTGACTTTAAGTCAAATTCACACTAAGAAATACTGCATTAATGACTCCATCATTTTTATCATCTCTGCACCAGGTTACATGGTACATAAGTGATAAATAAAAACAAATTTTTTTTTATAAAAGGCACATAGTGCGTATTTAGCTTGAAGTCAAAAATTTTGAAATCTAGCATAGACAGGGGTTTAGGAAAACCTAAGTCTCCACTAATGATCATATGCTTAACATTCTATCTGTTCCTATTATCCTCAATACTCCATTCACACATAACTATACCCAGTTCATAAAACCACACTTATGAGTCCATAAATTGTCACAATCATATGAGTTCACGAACTTTCCTAGACATGCCTTTGGCGTCCATTCGCTGAGGGGTTCATAAACATTTCATATAACTATGCGTCAAGTATGTCACATAAGTATGAATTTTAAGAACTCGTACTTAACCTTATATCCTCTAACTATGACATATCTATCTGTCATACACATGAGAAAGGAATCACCCTCTTAACACGCATATAGCAAATAGCGCGAAACAACATTTCAATGATTATCAATGCCAGAAACTAAGTGGTTGTCAAACCAAACTCAACCACTAATCAAAATAGAAGGCTAAGCGGATAATTCCCCGCCCATACAAAGAATTAGTCAACCTAACCACTACATCGACTAGGAAGCTAAGTGATTCTAAAACCAAGTTCAAATTCCCCGCCCATACGAGGAATCATACAACTCAGCTGCCGACAAGAGTCCTCAATTGAAATCCCACATAATCCTAGCTCCACACTTACTCCATACGAATTTTATTTAATCCGTATTTACAATTCATAACTCTTTTATGAGTTTTCATAGTACAATTTACACACAACATCTTGCTGTAAACTTTTCAATCAGTAGATTGATTCATTTCCCATATCATAACCTTTATCAGATCACGGGGTGATCTTATCGTATATATTACGTTTCAATTCCATACACTATGATCGTTTTTTTTACGATCTTCTATCCCTGCACTTTCAGTCTTTTAGACTCAATCTATTCACCATTACTGTTCAACTTTATTATCAGAGTTAGGGAACTCTGTGCTTTACACTCGCCGAGATTCAACTTTGAATCTTACCGACCAACTAACTCTATTTGAGTTAGTCTTATCCTAATCACTGCGGTTATTGATCTCAGGTATTCTTACCTAAGCTTCATAACCAACAGCTCTGATACCAACTGCGATAGCCCCGAATCCAGGCCCCAAATCACCTCGAATCCGGTATACAATTTCTATAACTAATAGCGGAAGATATAAACATAAATTGTTTATACATTATATTACACACTATTTTCCCCAAAATCAAGTAACCTTAACTGATTATACAATTCATAAGTTATCTAACACATAACATTATTATCAACTATTCTATTACAAAATAGCAGCATATATTGCCCTAAGCTGAACTTGGCATTATCATTTTCCTGTATCCGAACGCATTCACTTTATCTGCAATGTTTTATCATGATATAGAAAGGGTGAGCATGAAAGTTGCCCAACAAGTTTATATACAACAATATAACGATATATCATGATTGAAGAGTATGAATAATAAGCTGGCTATAATTCATCAATATAATTGAAAACTAGCACGAACAAATTTTTGACTGAACAAGTATTATACATTAACAAACATTTCTGAACCAACTGGTATTGAAGGTGATCAGCCTTTCATACCTGACTTAGACATGCAAGATGTACAGAGTACAAATTTCATGGCAATCAGCAATGATTAACCATAAGTTTGAAGAAACTACTCTTATTAGAGTTAAGTAAAAGAAAACTTGCCTGAACCGTTGATTACCGCAACGTAATTTATATCGCTTTACCCGAAGACCTAATATTAATAATATAGATCTCCAATAATTAGAATAATATCATCACAGTATAATACTGTTATAATTATATCCACAGAATAATCTAAACACATTACCACATAACCCTATCAGTCTATAATTCACATAAGACTTAGTATCAGGTCAAACTATTTCAGTTTGACTTAAAACTGACATAATTCTAACATCCCGACGGTCTAGTCGGTCAACACTCGAGTTTAAGTTCAGTTAAACTCTGCTTAAGCACTTAACCATGCCATAGAATCACATTCATATGATTTAACACTCGCTTTTTCATTTCATAAATTATTCGCTAACACTTAGTAAGTTAAATACTCGTCCAGCAACCTGGATTCCAAATCCAGCAATCTAAACTACAATCCAGCAAACTGGATTTAACATATTTTCAATTTCAGTAAACTATTTCTTAATCCTGCAAATTGTATTCTATATCAGTATCACAAAAATACAAAATCAGTGTATTATTCTCCTATCCTTTGGTCAAACATATATACACATATTTCATGCACAAAAATTATTTTTCCACAATTTTCCAACTTCCTTTGGTATTTTTTCAAAAATCATTTCTAGTGCGTAGCTTAAGAAATTAGCTATCTCCTGCTTAACTCTAAACATTTCCATCTCTTGGCATAACATTATATATGTTAACGTGATGCTCCATTTTAAATTTCGTGGCAATCGGAGTTGTAGAACTCCGTTTATAGCGATTTCCATCGGAAAATCACAAAAATTGTAATCGTCATAACTTGGTCGTTTTAACTCGGAATTAGCTCATTTTTGGACACGAGCTACATAATAACATATATTTTCATTTCCCAAAATCCTGGAATTTTTCTCATTAAATAAATGTCGAAAACAGCCCCCGGAAAATTTTGGGCAGAAACTTTTTGTCATTTGGCAGTTTTAGAGTCCTTCACCAAAACTTATATAAAACGAAATCTGTAACTCTGATTAATGATCCGTCACTTTTGTTGGATTCCTGTCTTTCCAAACTACCGTTTTCATCTATCACAATCCATATTTGGACATGTTAAGCGCCTGGAATTTATCCCGGAAGTGGCTGTTACAAAACTGTCATTTTAACAGTTTTCTTAACTTTGAGTAGTTTGGGAGAAATCCCATAACTTGCTGAATATTCCACCTAATTGAGTAATTCCAAAGGGATTTTACCTTTAACACATATATCTAGCACCCCAAGAACATAAATCACAAATATCCATCATAGATTTCAAAGATCCAAAAGCTTGATCACACTTTTTAAAAGTTTAACTTTTCCGGAAAAATTCCATTTTTCTATTCCTTTGATTTCCACCAATTTAACACCCATTATGGGTAGATCCAAACACAAAACACTCATTAACATGCATATACATAGATTTTGAGTTTAGAAACAAAGTTTCTTGATTCATCAAACAAGCTTCAAACACAATCAAAGCTAAGAGAAAAAATCATGTTTTCTATCTTTTGAAAAACCTAGCTTCCATTTCACACTTTAGATAAAACTTTTGATCTTCAAAAAGATTATATCTAAACATGTAACACTTATATACACATAGATCTAAGGTTTTTGAGTTTAGAACTATAGATTCAAGGTTTGATATACAACCATCAAAAACTTACATAAACAAAAAGGTTTATACCTTTATTACCATGCTCTCCTTCTTCTTCTTCTTAGCTTCATCCATCTTCTTCCCACACATGACTGCCGCCCCTCCTCTTCTCTCTCCCTCTCGGTTTTTTTTTTGCCGAGCTTCTCTCTCTCTCTTTCTTACTTCTTTTTCTTTCTCTTTCTTTTCTTTCTTATCTTCCAATTTCTTCTTATCCTCGTCTTTTCTCTATTTCTTTTTCTTTCCTTATTAGAAGGTTGCTTGCAAGCATAACCAAACATGTTGGCTAAATCAAAATTGGACACATAGGGGGAGTTGGTAAAAGAGTTGGTTCACCAACTAAAGTGAACTTCATTACATTCTTCTCCCTTTTTGTTGCTCTCTTGATCCGGCCATGTGGCCTTAATAATGCTCCCAATTTGCTTTCTATTTTTAATGTAATATCTAGTGTACCAAAAGTCTAAAGTGTCCCTCCACAATTGGCTAAAAGTTGGGCTACCACTTCCATCTTTTGAGCTTGAAATTAATTAGCTAATAACTTGGACTACTCCACCAAATAAATTGGGTCAACTCTTGAGCTATAAAATATACATAGTCCAATACCTTAAATTTTTATCCAACCCAAATCATTTACTTAGCGTTTTTACTTCATCAATTATAACACCAATCCTTGCTCATGCACACTTATTTGAATTAACCCAATTAGACTTGCTATAATTAGGTTATAAAATTAATCATTTGAGATATATAAAATAAATCTCTTAGAATTAGTAAGTATTTTAAATACCACAATTCTCTTTTTTCATAACCCTTAAGTTATTAAATCCTTCATTCCTAATATATAATTAGGGTTTCACTAGTTTCTTTTGTTTGTTTATATAATAAACAATATAAACCATTACAGAATATTCATATTCCTTACACACAACTTTTTAACCCTTAGGGTTTAATACTTTGCATTTAGGATTCCCAAATTAGGGTTTAAATATCCGAATTAGGGTTTTCTAACAGAACGTTAGATTTTTTTTCTAACTTAATAAACATATGATCAACATAACTTTAGGGTTTTCTAAAGTTATAACTTATCTGATCAATCCTTGATCTCAAATCATTACGGTTCACATATGTAACCAAATATACCGACTAGTATTCACTTCGATACTTATCCTTGATAATTCTTCAAAAGAATTTTAAATCTAACATAATCTTATACCTTATTACTAGACTATCACTTACAATCTATCACATAATTCAAGTCTTGTCCAAAACTTTTGAAATTCTTGGAATTTCATTACATAACTGCCAATTCCATACACTTATTTCCTGTCTAGGTCCTAATATAGAACCTTAAATCAATCAATTATGATTTTCATAAATTGTCTAATTTCTCAGGTTGTCACATATAGAGTACATGACATGTAATAATAACATAACATGAGATCATTATAACATCAACACGATCAAGATAAATGGGCCGGTCAAAGTACCCTCCCCGGAACTGTTCTTGAACACTTCTTGGTTTTCCAGAAATGTTCTTGAGCAGTTTCGTCAACCCACGTTTCACAAACTCTTAATTCGATTCTGTTACGTATTTGGGTAATATAAAAACATATATATATGTAGTATTCATGTCATTCTACAATTATATAAGAAGAACAAGTCCATACTATAACGGATCAGTAAGAACAGAAGCTCCAAAAATGACTGTCAGAAATTCTGGGTTTCTGGGTTGCCTAGAAACTCAGAATTTCTGATCGGTCAACTCACTTTGACCACGAATATCTTTTAATCTACAAAAGCTATGGACCTGAATCAAGTTCCATATTAAATATCTCCTAACAGAATACAAGTACAAATTTTTAAAACACTAAAATACATAACAGATCGAGATCTGTGGGACCTGACATTCACTGTCAGACCCTTATTTTCAAAAATTTCCAGATTTGGAAAATCATCAAATCCAAGCCTCTAGATGTTATGGGTTTAACGTCTAGCAACCCAGATCATTGATTAACACCCCATACATCATATTTAACACACAAAAATTTACACCTAATATAAGATCAAAAGATTTTTGAATTTTAGGGTTTGCACATTTATGCTCCAATTCTGATTTATATGCTTCTGATTTGATGGTTGTGTTCGTGGGGCTACATTTGTGACAATTTCGTGGGTTTGAGCTTGAGAGAGAATGGCTAAGTGCTTGTGAATAATTTAGGCCATTAAGTGCACTTTCTCTCTCTTGAATCTATATGTATATCATGTATGCAATGCCCTTGGCTGATGCATTGAATTTGATATATTGGAATTCTAGCTGCTAGGTTTGTAGGGTAGAGTGGCTGCCAAGATTTGGATAAGATTAGTCTAGCAATAATTCAACTAATGGGACACAAAGGTTATTTTAGTAATTTTATTTTAATCTCAAGGGTATTCTTGTCCAAGGTGCTTGAATCTAGGATTTATTCACTAGATTTTACATCTTAAAGTTTCCCAAATAATTACTAGGGCGTGGACAATTAAAAATTAAAGTGTAATAAAATTTTAATTTTAAACACACTAATTAAATTAGGGTTTTAAATAGAAATTAGGGTTTTAATAGAAAATTAGTGTTTAAATAATTAGGGTTCCTTAATTATTATTAGGGTTCCTAAATTAACATTTTAATTTACTAAAATAATAATCACGGTTTATAATTTTAGCAATTAGTGTTCCTAATTAGCAATTAGGGTTTCTAATTTTAAATTAGGGCTTTCAAATATTAATTAGGGTTTTATCTAATTAACATTAATTCTATAATATGCACATAATTCATATAACACAATTTCTGACCGATCTTAATTTCCAGTTTTAAGTTTCCAATCATGGTTTATGACAATAATACTAGGGTTTGTCGTTATACATCATAATTGACTAACCATTAACAATCTACACATACTGTATATATTTATAACACTAAAAAATAATTTTATACTTAATATAATATTATTATTCTCATTCTTAGCTCAAAATCCAAAATTAAAGTTTGGATTTCATATCTGATTTATCTCTCACATATAGCATGCATTATTAATTAAGTTAAAATAATTAACTTAAAACTCTGAACTAAAATTCATATAATAAAATAATAATTATAATAATTCCAATAATCATTTCATATATTATTTAAATAATATAAAAATCTCATTTTCATAGAAAATAAATAATAAAGACATTTATACTATAAAATTAATTGTTATAAGTATATACTTTATAATGATCAATAATTCTAAAATAAAATTATTTAAAATTATTCATGAAATAAATAATTTTATTTATCACATATATACATACACATTACTTGGCACATATTCTCATCTTTAAAATAATAAAAAAAATTAATATGCAAAATTTCTTATTTATTTATATAGAAAATATTCAAGTTATTACAACTATTTTCTAAAAACTATGGTTATCCTCTTCTCCAAAAAGTTCTTTGTAAAAATTATTGTAAAAGATGAATTGTTGGTGTATATAGTGTGACAATCCCAAAATAGGTTCATTTCATCCAACCTATTCTGAGTCGCCAAATACATGGTACAGAAAAACAACTACAACTTTATTACAACAATTGTCGTACAAAATACAACAACACATATGCTGTGAGTTTGGATACAAATATATACCAAATGTGACACATGTCCCAACCGTGGACAGCACCTCACAGTGACACCTTACATAAAGGTATAGTCAAAACTGTTTTAGAAATTAAAATATTTGGGAAGTGCTCAAAGAAACCTTCGTACATGGGAGGCCATGCGTCTAGGTTATGATAGATATCATATGGCCACAGAATTATCCTTGGTTGACCCAATAGACCCCAAAGAAAAACAAGAAGATTACTATTATATTCTTCCCAATGGTAAGTCTTTTCTTGACATATCATTATCTCCATTGTCTCTAATTGAGAATTATACTTCAAACAAACACCAAGATTATATAGGTAGTGCTTGTATATATACTCAGCAAGTGGATGAGCACATCCCTGTCTTTTGATGATACGAGGTTGTATGTCATTAGACATCTTGTATGATAGTGACAAAACACCCTTCTAACGTTGGGTTCGCCTCACCCTCAATGGCTATAGACCACCATTCTATTCCCTTATTATCCCCCACTCGACCCAGCTACACTTTTATTACCTGAAAGGAATTGTGAAGCAAAAGGGTGAGCACAACTAGCTCAGTAAAGAATATCATGACGAAAAAAAAAATTAAATTATCAATAGCCTTCATCAGTAATAAATCAGAGAATTAGAACATATAGTAGATGATAAAAAATTTCAACCATAGTTGCAGCGGAACGAGCAATCCATTAGAAGAGTCAAATAGACCATAAAGTCTATTATCTTCTCCATGTTAAAAATCCACCAACAATATTTTATCCCTGTAACATCACTCAACAGTTCCTTTCCACAATCATATGAATAACTCATAATCATAATTATGGTTCTAAATTCCTCTTCTCATCCAGGACGAAGATAATTTTCATAACCTATCTTCACCTGAAACATCAAAGATCATGGTTATACTAAATCACATTTCCTATTCATAATCATATTGATAAATTCATCTTTGCACTACGGGCCAAAGATATTCATCAACAGACCATCTTTGCACTATGGCCAAAGATATTCAACAACATGTCATCTTTGCACTACGGGCCAAAGATATTCATCAACAAACCATCTTTGCACTACAGGCCAAAGATATTCCTCAACAGTTCATATTTGCACTACAGGCCAAATTTATTCATCAACAGTTCATATTTTCACTACAGGCCAAAGATATTCCTCAACAGTACATATTTTCACTACAGGCCAAATATATTCATCAACAGTTCATATTTGCACTACAGGCCAAATATATTATTATATCAAAGAAACATATAATCATTTCAGAATTTATATAAACAATAATTATAACCATGTTGATCATTTCACCTTTGCACTTAAGCTAAAGATATTCAATTATAAATTCAATGGTCATGATCATACCAGTCAACAATTCAACTTTGCACTACTGGCCAAAGAGAACCCATAGTCATGATCATACCAATAATCTACCCATCTTTATACCCAAGTTAAAGAGAAATTAATATCATCATTAGGGTTATAAAAATGTTATATATGATAGTAAAATCAATATAATCAAAACATCTAGATTTAATCTCTAGAATAATATTCATAAATCAACTATAATTTGGTTAGAAAAAGAAACCAATTTTGTCATGAATAGTAACTCGTGAATAGTAACCCATGAATAGTAACTTTGTGAATAGTAACTCATGAATAGTAACTCGTGAATAGTAACTCATGAATAGTAAACCAGACACAAAAAGGTAGAAATTCCACAATAAAATTCATTCCAATATTTCGGTATAATGATATTGAAATAACATTTCTTAAATTTATAAATAATTTTTTTTAATTGTTTACACTTTATTAAATAATGCATTTAATCATCTTAAAATGCCAAACTCATAAGATTTAATCACCAAATAACCAAAACCCTCAACAAAAATCTGCATATACCTTATATAGGATTCTCAAGCCATAAAATCATATTTTCCAATTTTCTTCCTTCACATAACATATTTAATTCATTTATTCATAACTAGTCCATTTTCATGAAAAATACCAAATCAGTTCCAAAACTATTTCTTTTTTGGGATTGAGCAGAATATAGTCCCATATTAAATATATATTTTTCTCAGAATTTTTAAAATTCATTTACTATTTTTCATATGACAAAAACTACCGCATATTAAGACATTTATCATAAATTTTCCTTTTAACCAAAAATTCCAAAATTCACAGAGTACATTGATATTATATAGATGTACTCCCAATAAAAATTTCATCAATTTTGGAGTTAACTACAAGGAGTTATAAGCGGTTACTTTTAAAATAGTCTTTTCTCATAAAATTCATAACTCTTAATCTATACATCCAAAAATCACCATTTTTGGACACAATCAATAAAACTCATCAAAACATCATTTCAAAATTTTCCAGAATTTTTGAAGGTCAGAAAAATTACAAAACTGAAAAACATAACAACCCTTAAAATCCCTTACTATCCCTTACCTCAAAAGAGCAGCACTTCTGACTAGATATCGAATATGACGCTGAAGAAAACTTGCATTGATGAATATTAACTCGCCAAGTATCTAAATAATCACAAAATACACTCAATAATCTAGAGAGAAAAAGAGAGAAAACTTATGAATTCTGGTGTGATTTTTAATTCTAACTTAGCCCTCTATTTATAGGAAAATATTAGCACGCCGAAGCAGACTTGACCTGCTACCTGATGGCTTTACCTGCTACTATTTCACCAACCAAAAATCAGACATCTCCCCCAACAACCAAGAGTGGGGCCCACTCAATTCTAGAATTTTCCACCAAAACCTAATTTCTGAATCAGTTACCTCTTAAAATTCATAACAAATTATACTCTCATTGTAAATGGTTCAAAATTTGTGGACATATACTTAATATATATATGTATAACATATCCAAAAATCATAACGATTTAACGGTCAGATCAAAATTAATACTCACGCAATAGAGCTTTAAGAACACCGATTTGATCTATTAATACCTCCAATCCGACAAAATACTGATAAAACACCTCAACATTAACTCCTTCATTTATAACCACATAAATAAATCCATCATTTATATCCACATAAAATAAATATTTCCTTATCCTATAAATCAATAATTAATTATTCACAAATAATATTACAGAATCACAATAATGACAACCAGACAGTTCCCAAAAAAGAGGGGGCTTTCCGATAAGAATTTCTCCTTACTGGCGCGCAATTAGGTGACCAAACCTCTCCTTGACAGGACTTTCTAGACATTGCCAATAATGCTATCTAATAATATTATTCAAATAATATAAATTATTGATCTGATAATGGAGATACTTTGCAGTGACAATTATTGAAACAACAATAATATAAAATATCAACGCAGCAATTATTGAATCAATAAAATAAAATATTGAACAGTAATTACTGTAACAATTATTGAGTAGTGCCTTCTCACGTAAGAATCAATAATTGAAAAAAATATTGTGAAATACTGTGTGCTACTGTTCAACAACCCGTATTACTTTACTTTACCAACCAGGTATTCCAATATTGTTAACGGTAACGATTACGCCGTTATTTATAAAAACTCAAATTTATCATTTTCTCCATCAGACAGTTATTCTGTTATGGGGCCCACAAATGACTGCACCTTTGTACAAATATTCTCCGACAGAAAGAATATTCCACGACTAAACGAATATTCCCCGACAACAATGAATATTTTATAACCACTTGCGTATTTTGAAAAAAAAATTATATATCACCCTTAACTTTAACCTTTTATCAATTTAACCATTTTCTGAATAGTACTTATAAGAAAAATTGAATACTTTTATTTCATAAAATTCGGGGTCTTACATATAGTCTATATGATAATTGATTGTTGTAAAAGGTTGTTTTCATAAGTCTATATATGATTATAGAGAAACTAGTTCCTGTATGTATGTGTTTAATGAAGAAACTATATTACAGAGTGTTATATGAACATATATGAATATGGCTTTGTTTAATGTAAAATTGGGGTTTAATTAGTTGTTTAAATTATAAATTGACTATTGAAACAGGGAAAGGATGTATAAATATAAATATGATGTTTTGAATTAACTGTTTTGATTGAAAAACAAAGTTACAGTGATGATTTTCATTAAAAATGTCAAAATTAGAGTTTTTATCAAAAACATTGAAATTGAGTGTTATAAAGTTGATGTTTATGTTATTTTATGGGTAGAATCATGTTAAGAGTCTTTACAATATGTTTAAATTAAGTATCTGTATTAATTACATGTTAATTAGTTTGTTAGATTGGAGCTTGTAGGCCAATTTGGCTTTTGTTCATGCTGTTGCCGAGGCTGGGCCCAAAATTCTGGAGTTTGGCGTCGCAGCGCGGCCCAGCAGTATTAGTCTCGCACTGCAGCGCCGGTATCACGCCATAGCGCCAACTGCTAGCCTGAGTCTCGCGACGCAGTGCCAGCTCAGCGCCGCAATGCTAACCCACAGTGTAAACTGTGGCGCCGCAGCGCGAGTTAGCAGAATGGTCTGATGGTTTTATTTAATTATACAAAGTCTGAAAATAAATGTTATGTGGACTGTTAAATTATGATTTCAGTAGTACTAAACTAAGAATGAGCATGTTATCAAGAGTTAACTAGTATTAGTGTTAATGTAATTCGATTATGTGATTTCATAATTTAACCTACATGATGTGTATTCTTGTTTTTATATACAAAATATTGGTAGTGACTAATTATGTCATGATGACATATATATAGGGTATTGAGATTCAAGTTGTAAGGTTTATCTTGTGATCAAGGCAAGTTCTCTAACCCTAAAACTTCGTTGTGCAATTTTAATTTCGTTGAGTACTATATTAATTTTAATTCAATTACAATTACGCAAGTTGCTAACTCTACACTTTCTTAGAGCTAGATTGTCTATTATTGAGTAAGTTCTTGTATCTAGTTGTTCATGATGATGCAAGTATTCTAAATCTTATATCTTAATATTGAGCAAGTTTCTTTAATATATAACTTGTTATTTAGCACGTGAGTCACTATATTCTAGTGTTGAACAACATTATCATTCAAATTACTATTCACTATGCATGTTTAGTATTCAATTCTCAATAACCTTGACTTAATATTGTTCAAGCAAATTATGTTATGATTATTCAATGTTTATGCTATTATATTATTCCTAAAGCATGATGTTAATTTACAAATATCGATTCAGTTATTATTATTCCGTAGCATACAGTTAGTTCTTTTGTATTCAACTAATCCTTAGTTGATGACCGTTGAATTCTAAATTTCCTTGTAATGTATCCAAACTAAACCTACTTTGGTGCGGACTTGTATTCTAAATACTGAGATGAACAACTCTTTTATTAGAGGTTTACGCTTAGCGTTGAAATGGTTGTGCACAATACATTGTACGAAGGGCTGATCCCCCCTAAGTACGTGGTGTCCTTATAGTCTTATGACTGTTAAAGTTAAAGTTGAAAGATTACTTATAACCGTGGACATGATTCATGGTCATTAGACCCTCAATAGTATGTTTCAGAATATTAATAGGACATATCATTAAGTTCTATTGAGCCTATTTTGGGCAATTATTGAAATGTTATAAAGTTATTCATTCATCTTCAAGTGAGGTTTGTTTGCTCACTCTTGCATATTATTACTCTTATTACAGTTAAGATTGAGAAGTTCAATGAACCTACCACTAGCAAAGGAAAGGGAAAAATGTACAAGTGATGAAGACTTATAATTTTATTTTTATCATTATGATAATAGACTTTTAAATATGATGTGATGTAATAAATTTTAAATTCTGCATTTGAATGATTGTACTTAAAGGTTAGATAACCTGGGAGATTTTATTAAATGTAATCTTGTATGGGCAGGTTTTTATTATTCAATTTTATTATGATTGGGTAGTTAGTAAACGAATGTTTTGATTAAGTGAACACCAAATCTTGAGGAAAGGAAGTACCAGGTTTTGGGGGTGTCACAATTCTAGTAAATGAAATAAATGCATACATGTTATTTGACTCGGATGCTACTTGTTCTTTTATAGCATGTGGATTTGCTAAGCAATTGGGATTAAATCCTGAAAAGTTAGAAATACCTTTAGACGTTAGGGTAGCAAATAAGGAGATAATTCCCATTGAACACATTCATAGGAATTATTTCGTAGATATTAGGGGTAATAGATTATCGGTAGATCTTTTACCGATAAGGTTAAGGTAATTTGATGTGATTCTCAGTATGGATTGGTTAATTAACCATAGAGCAATAATAGATTATCATAGAAAGAGTGTGAACTTAAGACTTTCTAAGAAACCTGAGGTGGTTTTTTATGGTAATAAATCACCGGGATGTTCTTGTTATCCAACCATGACACAAGTTAGTAAGATGTTGAAGAAGGGGTGTAAGGGTTATCTGTGTCATGTGGTGGATACCCAAAGAGTGGAAACATCATTGGAATAGATAGCGGTAGTTCAAGAGTTCGCGGATGTGTTTTCGGAGGAGTTACCAGGTATTCCTCCAGATAGGGATGTAGAATTCGTGATTGATTTGTTGCCAGGTACGTCACTAATTTTAAAGGCACCATATAGGACGACGCCAGTTGAGATGAAGGAGTTAATGGTTCAGTTATAGGAACTATTAGATAGAAAGTACATTCAACCAAGTGTGTCTTCGTGGGGATCACTTATATTATTTACAAAGAAGAAGAACGGATCGTTACGACTTTGTATCGACTATCGAGAGTTGAACAAGTTAACGATTAAGAATAAATACTCGTTACCTAGGATCGATGATCTATTTGATCAGTTGAAAGGGGCAAAGTATTTTTCTAAAATAGATTTGCACACGGGGTATCATCAACTGAAAGTGAGGAAGGAGGATGTACCTAAGACGGCGTTCAGAACTCATTATGGGCATTATGAGTTTCTGGTGATGTCGTTTGGGTTAACAAATGCGCCAGCCGCATTAATGGATATGATGAACAGAGTGTTCAAATAATATTTGGACAAGTTCGTTGTAGTGTTCATTGATGATATTCTAGTCTATTCTAAAATGCTAGAAGATCATGTTGAACATTATAGAATAGTGTTGGAAACAGTATAGAAGGAGAAGTTGTATGCGAAATTCCCTAAGTGTGAATTTTGGCTTGAACGAGTGTAGTTTCTAGGACATGCTATAGACAAAGATGGCGTATCAGTAGATCCAGTGAAGGTGGAAGCGGTGAATGAGTGGGAGCAATCAAAAACGCCAACCGAGGTTAGGAGTTTTCTGGGGTTAGCTGGATACTATAGAAGGTTCATTCAAGACTTTTCTAAATTACCTACTCCATTGATGAATCTGACAAGGAAGTCGGTGAAGTATGAGTGGACAGAAAAGTACGAAAATAGTTTTTGAGAACTAAAAAGGAGGTTGAGTGAGGCCCCTGAATTATCTTTACCAGATGATAATGGGAATTTTGTAGTTTATAGCGATGCTTCACATAGAGGACTAGGTTGTGTGCATCACGTCAGTTAAAGGATTATGAGAAGGTCTATCCTACTCATGACTTAGAATTGGCAGCTGTAGTATTTGCTTTAAAAATATAGAGACATTATTTATACGGGGGAAAATGTGAGATATACACGGACCATAAAGGTCTGAAATATATCTTTACACAGAAGGAGTTGAATATGAGGCAGAGAAGGTTGTTAGAATTGATAAAAGATTATGACTATGATATCTTATATCATCCGGGGAAGGCGAATGTAATAGCCGACACGTTAAGTCGAAAGGGTACGGAAAAGATGTCAATGTTAACGACTCAGAATGAGTTAATAACAGAGATGGATAGGATGGAATTAGAAGTTAAGTTGCCAAGGGAAATAGCGGAGATGTTATTTTCATTAGAGACTCAACCAACGATAGTGGAACGGGTTAAGGAAGTACATATAAGTACTGAAGAATGCGAGCGTGTGAAAAAGATAATGAAGGATGACGTGAAGACTAAGTATAACCTTGATAAAGAAGGTTTACTTCGTTTTGAAGGAAGAATTTGGGTTCCAAATAATTTCGAGTTGAAAGAAGAGATTATGTGTGAGGCCCATAGTTCGAGGTACTCGATACATCCTGGTAGTACTAAGATGTATCAAGACCTTCGTCAGAACTTTTGGTGGCCGAACATGAAAAGGTAGATTGTAAAATACGTTAGTAAGTGCTTAACTTGTCAGAAAGTTAAGGCTGAACACCAAAGGTCGAGTGGATTATTCCAGCCACTAGAGATTCTAGAGTGGAAATGGGAACATATCACCATGGACTTTGTGGTTGGACTTCCAACGTCGAGAAAATGATACGATATTATTTGGGTAATAGTGGATCGGTTAACTAAATTGGTTCATTTTCTACCAATAGGAGTTACGTATAACTTAGAGCAGTTAGCAAAGCTTTATGTCAAAGAAGTCATTTCTAAACATGGAGTACCTGTTTCGATTGTGTCCGATCGGGATCCACGATTCACGTCGAGCTTTTGGAGGAGTTTGCAAAAGGAAATGGGAACACATTTGAGATTGAGTACGACGTATCATCTACAGACGGATGGACAAAGTGAATGAACAATTCAAACGCTAGAAGATATGTTAAGATCTTGCGTTATGGATTTCAAGGGAAGTTGGGACGAACATCTACCTTTGGTAGAATTTGCTTACAATAATAGTTTTCATACTAGTATAGGCATGCCGCCTTACGAAGCGATGTATGGATGGAAGTACAGAACACCACTTTGCTGGGATGAAGTAGGTGAACGTCGAATGTTGGGACTTGAAATGGTACAACAAATGGCAGACATAGTTGAGCTAATATGAATTTGATTGGTAGCAGCTCAAGCTAGACAAAAGGAATTATTCAGATCCTTATCGAGAGAAGAGGGAGTTTGAAGTAGGTTCATATGTTTTTGCAAAAGTATTGCCCTATAATGGGAAGATACGTTTTGGAAAGAAAGGAAAGTTAAGTCCAAGGTTTGTAGGACCTTTTGAGATTTTACGAAGGGTAGGAGAGGTAGCTTATGAAGTAGCCTTACCTCCAGAAATGGAAAGAATACATAATGTGTTTCACGTGTCTGTGTTGTGTCCTTATAAACCGGACTACAAGCCCTTTATAGAGTATGAATCTATTCAAGTAGAAAAAAACTTAACGTATGAAGAACTTCTGATTCAGATAATTGATAGGAAGGAACAAGTCTTGAGAAATTAAGTAATACCTTCAGTAAATTTAATTTGGAGTAACCACGATGCTGAAGAAGCAACGTGGGAGCTCAAGAGTAAAATGAAGGAAATGTTTCCTCATTTGTTTATGTAATTTTGGATTTTGAATTAGTTAAATTTTTATTTGATTATGTGAATTAAATGAATTTAATTGATTTATTCTGTGAGTAAGATGTTCGAAGGTCGTTCTATGACCTAGAATATATGTAAGGCCCGAAAAAATTGGATTTTTAGGAGAATTAAATTTTTATTTGATTATGTGAGTTAAATAAATTTAATTTATTATTTATGGGAGTAAGCTAATTTAAGGTCGTTATATGACCTAGATATGTAATAATGTCATAGTATTTTGACTACATGATAGAATTAAAGTGTTTGAACTTCCAAGACGAAAATAAAAGTTTTTCGAGAAATTTTCTAAAAAACACTATTCACGTATTTTTGCTCGGGAATTATTTTTGAACTTCCGAAAAATACGTAACGATAGAATATCCAATAATATTTCAGTAATGGCAAACACAGTTTTTTGCCTGCGGACTTAAAACCTAACGGTTAGGGAAAGTGATTTCCGAGAAAGAAATGAAATGCGTATAATGAATTAAAGCAATAATCTTATAATACGAAGGTATTGTACGATGTAATGAATACGAGTATGATACTAAGTATTATACGAGTATGTATGAACAATGGTATATTGTATAGTATGAATTAGTATACGAGTTGGAATATGAGATTAATACGTAAATTATACGTTATAAGGCTCTAAGAAAATGGATTGTACTTGTAGGATGTGTTAAGAATTATACAAGCCAAGTATAGGAATGGTTAAGCATAATGGTAGAAATGGTTAAGGTCCAAAGTGATTTAGTGAACAAGCCCATGTGTTTGTTAAATGAAAGCCCAAAGTATGAGATAAGCTAATAAAGCTAAAAGCCCAAAGTGAGAATCCAATGGATTAGGGTGACCCATGGAGCAACCCTTGATTTTATGGTTAATCTTGGTGATCAAGGATTTGATGTGATGACCAAGTAATTTATGTAGTTAGAAAGATACTTAAAGGATAAGTAAAGTACTTGGTGGCTAAGCAAAGGATAAGTTAATTAATGATCAAGTAAAGTGTTTATGCTTGGAGGCTAAGTAAATGTGATGAGCAAGTAAGAGATAAGTTAGGTGATTAACAAGTAATTAAAGTAATGAGAAAGTAAAGGATAAGCTAGGTGATTAGCAAGTATACTTGATGGTTATGTAAGTGTGGAGGCCAAGAATAATTGATGGTTAAGCTTGGATTAGTAAGGAGGTGATTAAGGAAGTGGAATGGCTTATTGACCATTAAGCCATCACTTTGAGATTCCTATAAATAGAAGCTTGGTTAATTCATTTGAGAGTTTACAAATATTAGCCAACATATATTGAGAGAGAGAAAGAGCTAGAAACAAGTAATCAACCTACTTTGAAGCAAAACATAAGAAGTTTAGCAAGAACGCGAAGAACGAAAAAGGTAATATTTTATAAACGTTAGTCTTCATCTTTTTCGATTTCTTTCTTGTAGAGAATCGTAGATTGGTGGAGAATGTTAGTGAGGAGGAATAAGGATGACTATTAATAATGAAAACATTGATAAGTCATGATCGAATGGAAATCGTAAATGTTTACGTAAGTTCAAAACCATAGAAATCGTTGAATGTTAATATGATTGTTGATGGACAAATTGAAAACAATCATAGATAAGGTATATACATCTTGATTGGTTAGGATGTAGATAATGAATCAATGGAGTGTTCCATTTGATTTGGCTCATAGAACATGAGTACCAAAGTTATGGCGAATTTTGTGAAAATAGACGTTAAACGTTAAAAACGTAAAAATCTCGGATTAAAGGTCAAAAGTTGTCGTGTGACTTGAAAACGTTGGTTTCCAATGTCAAAATGTGAGATAAGGTAATAAAGAGACGTTGGCACAAGAATCGTCGAATTCCGACTTATAACGAAAAAACGAGTATTGAACGGTCGAAAATGTTAAACGAACGCTCAAAAATGAACTCAAAGGTAAATTCCAAGTTAACGGATTCTAAAGTGTAAACTTCTTATACGAACACGTAAAGGATGTAATTTGTGAGTTGTAGGCTTTCGAATGAGTCAATTCTGATGTAAAATAAACAAATTAGGAAGTCGAGAGTTTCGTTAAGAAAATAAAATATTTTGGCCATCTGGTGCACAGGAGTGGCGCTGCAGCGTCAACCTAGCACAAATGGTCCGCGCCGCAGCGCTGGATCCGGCCTTGTCTCTTGTTAATTGGAGCTGCATCGTCGAGTTTACATTAGGGATGCCGCACCGCAGCACCGACAGTGTAAAAATGTTGACCAAGTTAGGTTTTCAATCCTTTTGAATTTATACCAAAAGTAAGACAATGAAGGTACTTCATATACATAATAAGATTGACTTTATATCACTTCTAAAGTGATAAAGTTAGAAGATTAAGTATGGTTTAACCATAATTAAAAGAAGAACGCAAGAGGGTGATAAGTAAACCGTGTATGATGTTCACCTTTGGTACTTCACCAATGCTGATCGGGGATTGGTTAATAACGTAAGAATGTTAATGAGTCGTAACGAAGCATAGAAAGTCAATTTGACTTTATTAATGAAATAAGTATGATTAAGTATACAAGATGAAAGATAGTTATTTGATGACGAATTAATTAACTTAAAGTGGCATCTTCGATGATGAGAATAACGTTGAGAGTTAAAACTAAAAGTTGTTGAATATTACATGAATGTGAACGTTATGCAATAAGTATACTTAACCAATGATGATCGAATTTTGATTAATAACGTAAGAACGTTAGTAAGCTGTGAGGAAGAATGATTAATTCGAAACGAGTGGTATTAATGAAGTAAACAATCTAGAAAGAAGTTGCTAAGAAAGCTGTAAACGGCAGGCCGGAACCAATAGTAAACAATCTAATAAATGATTAGAATGAGAAGAAGGGTAAGATTCATTAGGAACCATGTACGTTCGTTCATGACCTAATGTGGTATGTTATGTGATTATATATTGTAGAGACTGTATGGACTCAAAGGGAAGGTAATTATACTGTAGCAGACGCTTGAAGGCAAGTCTTTCTTATCGCTTGTCTAACCTCCGTGTTAGTCAAGTTTTCTGTGATTCATGTTATGAAAGGCATGAATGATTTTAAAGAAAGGGTTGATGCCAGTTTTAACTAGGCTAGATTAATTTTGAAAGATTAATTTATTTATTTACAAGTCTTTCAATATAGAACTGTTAACGTTATCCTATGCCAAGTATTTGGTACAGGTAAAGATAAGTTTGTCTATGAACAAACAAAAAGTATTTTCATCGATTATTTGATGGGCACGCGAGGTTGTTAAAACATAAATGTAAATATATTTAACGGAAGAGTGTTGATCAACATAGGGTACTATAGGCTGATCAGCTAGACGTACTCCAATGTAAAACTGGATGGATGGCCTTAGTGCCGGAAATCCTTTTCAAGTATGAAAATGAAAAGATTATGTTCATGGTCTATTGACCGGTTCAGAATTCCTAAGCTATTGTACATATACTTTGGAATTGTTATTATGACATGAGAAGTACTAGTCAAATGTTTCATAGTGCTTCGTATTTAATTGTTCAGTTATGGAAGTAAAGCATGTAATTGTTAATGTGATATTTATATGATTCTTTGTTAAGACTTATTGTGCTAGTTATGCAAATTTTTCTTGAACCATATGTTTGCAGCTAAAGCTGAATGAACTGAGAGTTCTAAGAGAGATAAAGGCAAGGCTAAGATGGACAATTAATCGTCCTGTAATAGATTGGTGTATTTGGTTGTAATATACTTATGAAGAACAACGAATGTATTCGGTTAATGAACCTGGGAAAGGATTTATTACAAATGTAATACAAAGATAGTAATTACACTCATATTATTGTTATCTCAATGGAATGATTGTATGGATTGTAGTATCGTGGAGCACCATCTGTCGGGTTGGAAGATACCCAGATTTGGGGGCTTCACAATATACAGATGTGGTTAGTATTCTGGCTTTGTGCTAGGATTAATTGTTGAGAATTATCAAGACGAAAACGAAGGATTCCCGAGAATGTTTACATAAAAACACTATTCATCCAATTTCGTTCGGAGCTAGGGTTTGAAATTTCGAGAAACGTGTAATGATAGAATATGAAGATATTATGGAAAATCCAATAATATTTCCGTTATGGCAAACGAAGTTTTCGCCTGCGGACTTAAAACCTAAGGGTTTGTGAAAGAGGTTTCCGAAAGGGAAATGAAATGTGTATAGTCATTTCGATGATTATACATATAAGATACGAGTATTATACTAGTATAAATACGAGTATGGTATGAAGAATAGTACGACGTATAATACGAATATCGTATGAGTATTAGACGAAGAGAATACGAGAGTTATACTCGTAGAATACGAGAAGTATTAATGAAGTATGAGTAAAAAATTTTGGTATAATTCAATTGGACTTAAACCAATAGCAAGCCCAATGAATTATATAAGCAAGCCCAAGTCAAGGCCCAACATTAAGTACTGTCAAGCCCAATCCAAAAAGTAAATTGCGGGTCGAACCGGTGGGTCATGGGATGGATAAAACCCATGGGGCAACCCATGGGATGATCCAAGAGGGAGTGGGCCGGCCACTTGGTGGTCAAGTAAAGTGGCAACTTGCTCACCAAGTACTTTACTTGGTGGCAAAGTTGATTAAGGAGGTGGAATAGTACGGAGGTGGAGTTTGGACAATTTTGCCACTTAAGTTGGTTTTCTATATATACAAAGCTAGAGTTGGTTAATTTTTGTTTTACAAAGCTTGACCAATACATATTGAGAGAGAGAAAGAGCTAGAAACTCTTAATCATTCTACTTCTAAGCAAACCAATAGACGGTTATCAAGAATGTTAATTACTTCAACGGTAAATTCTCATAAACCGAAATCTTCATCTTTTTCGATTTCTTTCTCATAGAAGAATTGTAGATTGGTGGAGCATATTTATTGAGGAGATATAAGGAAGTCTATTAATGACCAAATCATTGATAGGTTATGACCAAATAGAAATCATAAATGTTTACGTGAGTTAAAACCGTAAAAAGTCATGAACTTTAACTTAGTTATGAATGAACGATTTGAAAACCGTTATAGCTAAGGAATGTGCATATTGTTTGGTTAGGATGACTATAATGAATCAATGGAGTTTTCCATTTTATTTGGCTTATAGAACACAAGTAATGAAGTTATGGCAAATTTTGCGAAAATAGACGTTTAATGTCGAAAACGTAGAAATCTCGGATTAAAGGTCAAAAGTTATCGTGTGATTGAAAACATTGGTTTCCAATGTCACCATGTGAGATAAGGTAATTAAGAGTCGTTGGCGAAAGAATCGTCGCATCCTGACTTATTGTGACACCCCCAAATCCGGGTTACCTGACTCCCGAGTTTGGTGTTCACGATCCACAATATAAATAACATTTAACTACCCATAATATATATAGATAGTATCTTACATAAATTTTTATCAGAGTTTCTCAATACATTACCCAGGTTCACTAACCTTAACTTTACAAACATACCCTTTGGATATACAAAAAGGGTTTACAAATACAACACAATAAATATGTTCATTATAATTAATTTATTACAATGCCTTTGCCTTTATCCTTCACAGCACCTCCCGCCATTTCGTCCCTAGCTGAAAATTTTTATTTAGCAAGGGTGAGCAACTAATTTACCCCGCAAGTTAATACATACAATAAATGTATAAGGATTCAAAACAACAGACTATCTATTTTGATAGAATGAAACCAAAGTTCGGGGAACTTTGAAATAGCTAAACAAATCGTTATTCAATAACTAGACTTCTCTTCTTCTACGCAACACAATAATTCAATAATGAAAGAGTACAACGCTTTCAAGTTTCTACGGTATTCAAGTAAATAATCTAGAATCAATTCAACGAATGAAATATTTCTCCAGATTTATACTGAGTGATCACACAAGATCTTTGAACTTTTTTTCTCGGGTAGATATCAAAGATTTACTTTGATAGATACTCAGGTGTATCAGATAACCATAAAGATTAAATCATACCCCTCTGCAAATACTCAGAGCCGGCCAACTCTTTGTACCCTATATTATGCATAATACTCAAAACGCGCGCAAAGGTCGAATTCACGACCAACAAAATATTCCCTTTATATAAAAAGGTTGTTCTTCTCAGTCTTGGAATCAAAAGTTTGATTTTACAACGATATACTGGGATTTCAAATTCTATTTGCTTCTCTTCTCAAACCTAACAAGTTTTTACAAATGTTTGTCTAACCAGAATAATTGGCTAAGACATTTCTCAACATAATTCGACAATAAACAGGAATTATCTGTACTATCAATTCTAACTTCTACAGATATGAATATCCAACAACAGTAATTCTACGAATATATATTTTCTAATTCAAAAATTTAATTTCAACAATAATTCCCTAGACGTGGCATAATTAGCAATAATTATCCACCAATAATAATCGAATAAAATAACTCAAGGTTGAGTTAGGGAACTTGCCTCTTCTGCTGATTACAGCTATACAATATACATATCTGATTTCGAAAGACCTATAACCAATAATGTAGGTCTCACAATTAGCACAAACATTTATATCACACAGCATTGTATTCACAGTCAAAATTCTCCTAAACACATTACCACATAGTCACATTAGTGTTTATAACCTATATAAACACTTAACAAGTCAAACTAATTCAGTCTGGTTGGACTTCGGTCCATTCTCGGTGTTCTGGTCACTCTATTCGACAATTAACACATTGATTGTCAATTAAATTCGGTCTCTAAGCTTCAATATTAATTTAGATAAGTCAATTATCATTAATAATATTTTTCGGAAGCTTTTAATAATTATCAAACAATTATTATAATTTATAATAATTTTTCAAACACTTAAATCATTTTTAAATGATTTTAATTATCAAATAATCTTATCATTATTAATATCAAAATATTAATAACATACTTTTCAAAATATTAAAGTTATCATCAATAACTTAAAATATTTTTAAATCATTAATATTCTACTTAAATGATTTTTAAAATAATAAAAATCATTTTTAAATCATCACCATTAATATATAAATATTAATGAAATTATTATCTAAATATTAAAAGTCATAATTTATAACTTAAAATATTTTTAAATCATTTTTCTCATTTTTAAATGATTTTTAAATCAATAAAATCATTTTTAATTCATTTATTTAATATAATAATCAAATAAATCATATATCATTAATATTAATTTATTAATGAAAATTCTCCAAAAATATTTTAAATTATATTTTATAATTTAAAATATTTTCTAACACTTTATTCTCAATAAAAATGATTTTTAAATCATTAAAATTATTTTTCACTTATTTATTTAATTTAATAATCAAATAAATCTAGTTTCATTAATATTAAATTATTAATGAAAATTCTCCAAAAATATTAAAAGTTACATTTTATAACTCAAAATATTTTTAAATACATTATTCTTATTTAAAATGATTTTTCATAATATTAAATCATTTTTCTCTAATTTATTTAATACACTAATTAAATAAATTAAATACCTTTAATATTTAAATAATTTTAAATATTAAAGAAAAATATTCCAATTGGTCAAAAATTATTTTTCATAATTTAAAATAAATTTTAAAACCATTTTTGGTAATTTTTAGAATTTATTTCTATTTTTTTAATCAATTTCTGAAAATCAGAAAATTAAAATAAATTAATCCGTCGCTAAAGGCCTATAGCGACACTATCTGTCGCTATAGGTGTTCTTGAGCAACCCAGATTTCTTTTCCGGCAGGCGAGGGTGCATGGTTTGACCGGCGATAACTGACGATCGGAGCATGATCTAAGCTTTCTAAAAGTTTGGACGTGTAGAAAATATGTCACACTACAACATACAATCAACACTTTGGTTAAAAAACATCATAATAAGGAGATCAAAGCCTCCAAACATTCTGACAAACCGTTTCTGGGCAGAAACAGATGCGAGTTGCCACTTTGAAGCTCGATTTAAGCTATGTTCTGGTCATGTTTTACTTTATCTATCAACTCTAGGTTGTAGACAAAATATAGTACTACAACTAGAAAGCATAATAACACACAAATATCAAACCATTAGCTAGATATATTCGGTCAAACTTGAACACGGACACTGTCTCAAATTTTTCTGGGTTCGTGTTCTTGACAGATTCGGTCAACGGGGTTTTGACCGTGTATAACTTTTGATCTATAAATGATCTGGCTTTAATTCTTTTTGCAGCTTAAAGAACTCAAAAAAGGCTACAATTTACAATTCTTAAACATCAAAAACATGCATGTAACACACACGGAGTTATAAGATCTGACATTTGACTGAAAATCACAGATTTTCAAATTCCCAGATTTTGGAAAACTTAAAATTCGTGCACTTTGATGTTATGGGTTCGTGATTTATCAACCCAGATCATCAATTGACACCTTATTACACATATTTGAACAATCAATTGCAACAAATAACAAGGAATCGAAGGATTTCAAAAATTAGGGTTTATACCTCTTTTGCTTTGATTTTTGATTCTGCCCTTCCAATCTGTTATTGGCTGATATAAGAGCTGTTTCTAGGACTGATTTACTTGTATAATTCGTGGGTTTTGGAGAGAGAGATAGTTGGTGTGAGCTTATAGCAAAAATGGCCAATTTTCTCAACTTTCTCTCTCTTGAATCTCTTAAATAATCTTTAGATGCATTGAATGGTTGGCATTTTCGACTGGGGCAGATGATTTGTGTCACAAAGTCAAGGTAGTTGGTAAGGAGTTGGTTACCTAATAAAGCATTGGACAATTTTGCAAGTTAACAATTAAAAATCCCATAAAGGGTATTATGGTCATTTCCAATTTTTCTAGATCTTCTTATTTGATGAAACCCTTAGGGTTTAGGGTTTGGAAAATCTAGGGTTTAGGTTTTGTACCCTTTAGGTCTCAAAATTCTAGTTCCCACAATTTGCAAATTTAGGGTTTAATTAGAAAAATAAATTTTCTAAACTAAAATTAGGTTTTTTTAATATAGAAATTCAATTTACAAAATATAATTAGTGATTTCTAATCATATTTATGTTTAATGAATACTTTAGGCTTGCTAATAAAAATTAGGGTTGCCTAATTAGGGTTTATAAAATGCCAGATTTTAAATTAGGGTTTCACGGCGTACAATTAGGGTTTTAATTGTACAATTTATTTTCTAAAATTAAGATTAGGGTTTCTAATCTCATATTTATGTTTAATGAATCCATTAAGTCTACCAATTAGGATTAGGGTTCCTAATTTAAGGTTTACAATCCCCAATTTTTAAAATTAGGGTTTTCTACACCACATTAGGGTTTTCTACAACTGAGATTAGGGTTTCTAATCTCTTATCAGGGTTTAATAATATTAAAACTTATCTGATCAATTATTGATCATTAAGCTCATATAGAACAAACACATTATTAGCAATATAATTATTTTAATTATATTTTCTACCGAATCCCTATCCGAAAATTAGGGTTAGGGTTTCTGAAGTTGTTAAGCACAACTCTACTCTATTTTCTCAGTCAATACACAAATTGACTTATTTTCAAA
This sequence comes from Panax japonicus, assembly GCA_020205505.1. Taxonomy (NCBI): domain Eukaryota; kingdom Viridiplantae; phylum Streptophyta; class Magnoliopsida; order Apiales; family Araliaceae; genus Panax; species Panax japonicus. The sequence continues at coordinate 49,676,611 of CM035107.1, forward strand.
TTTCGTATCACAGATACACAATACCTTATTAACAGTCAATGCTAATAAAAAAAAATTATTCGTAAAATTTTAATTATTCGAAATCCTGGGTTATCACATTCACCCCTCCTTAAAAGGATTTCGTCCTCGGAATCAACGCTTTCTTATTCTCTACAATCTTTTAAAGTTGTATCATCAATTCATTTTTATCAACACAATATAAATTTGTGTTTCAAATTCTAACCTGGGACTTGAATCTATTAAAGAAAACAGTTCACAGAAGTATTTAACTCTTATTTCTCGCGTAATTAAATTTTCTAAACGAAATCATTACCTGCTGCCACCTCTTGAGTAGCCACTGCATCATACGCCGTCATGTTAAATGTACGGGCAGTTGGTCTTCCTGGCTGTGCAGGTCCTCGGATTGCCAAGGTTCCACCACCGGGTCCCTTATTGGCACTTTCTTTTTCTGCATTCTTCTTCGGACAGTTCCTTACCAAATGTTCAGTTGATCCACAGGCAAAACAACCTTGTATCTTCTTCGGACTGGGACAATTAGGCGACATGTGCCCCTCTTGACCACAGTTGTAACAAACTCCTTTCTTCTTCAGACAAACTCCAGCATGGTTCTTTCCACAATTTGCACACGGCCTTCCTCCTTTCTTATTTCCTTCAGTTTTATTACCCGATTGGGTATTCTCACTCCACTTCCTTTTATTCGAATTACTACCACCACCGCTTCCACCCTCACTGGTATTCTTCCTCTTCTCATGATGAAAACGAGATGCAGCCTCGCTTCCTCCTTCAGCAATTAATGCCTTCTCCAATTAAGCCGCAAAAGTGTTGATTTGTAGCACCGCTACTTTGTTGTAAATTCCCGGCTTCAATCCGTTCTCAAATCTTCTCGCTTTTCTTGCTTCTATATCCACTTGATGAGGTGCAAATCGCGCCAATTCGTTGAATTTAGCAGCATACTCCGAAACAGACAAATTCTCCTGCTTAAGTTCCAAGAACTTAACTTCCATCCGAGCTTGCATACTCGGTGAGAAGTAGTTCTCAAAGAACAATTCTTTAAATCGTGTCCACGTCACCACCGCTGTACCAGCTCTTGCTTGGTTCGTCTCCCACCAATAATTGGCTTCTCCCTTCATTAGATATGTTGCGAACGCTGTCTTTTGTTCTTCCGCAACTCGCGCAATCACGAAAGCTTTCTCTATCTCCTTCACCCAATTTTGGGCTTCGATCGGATCCGTAGTCCCCTTGAATTCCGACGGTCCTACCGCTTTAAAATCCTTAAAATTTGCCAATCCGTCGGCTGGCTGATTCCTTGGTCTTCCCCTGGCTGAAGCCCTATTTTCCATAGCTTGGGTCAGCATATCCACAAAATTCTGCATCGGGTCCGCTTGACCTCCTTCGTTATTTACTGATTGCTCTTCTCTTTGGTTTCAATTCTGTCGTCTAGGCGGCATGATCTGTTTTAAATGAAAATCTTATATTAATACTCTTTTCTATACAAATTCTTATCACAATAAGAATTCAACACAAAATTCTCAAGTAGTCGCATATTTATTCAAATAGCACATAGTACATTTAGTACTTCAAATATCTCTATCCTTTTAAAAGTATTTTAGGATTAATCATACCCAACTTTACAAAAGTTGCAATTCTCCAACTTTACACAAAAAGTTATCATTCTCCAATTTCACATTACTATATCCAGTTCATCAAACTTACCACACTTAAGAGTTCAGTAACTTGTCACAACTATATGAGTGTATGAACTTATCCTAGTTAGACTTTTTGCGTCCATTCGCTGAGGGGTCCAAAACATTTCATATAATTATGAGTCATTAACTTACCATAAGTATGAGTTTTAAGAACACACAAATTTATTTTAATCTTATATTTATATAGAAAATAAAGATTTCATTCATAAAAACATATATTTACATATGCTTAAGCATCATTCTCGATATTACATCACTTAATACCTAAAGCTTCTACCAAAAGACATTAAAACTTATATCTAAGTTATCTAACGTCCACTGCCTTCACCAATCTTCTTCTTGCTGGGACACTTGTTGAATCCGTGACCCGACTGCCCACATGAAAAACACTTCCTCAAATTTGGCTTAGGACAATGCAAAGAGATATGTCCTTCTTGCTTGCAGTTGAAGCACACATTCTTCCACATCATACATTCTCCAGCGTGAGTCTTTCCACACTTGCTATAGGCTTGCTTCTTCTTCGGACTTGTCTTCTCAGAATTAGGGTTGTCGATGTCCCTCTTCCTCTTTTTCTTGTCCTTCTGCTGCTTGATTGTTCCCTCAGATGATCCACCACCTTCAGCCTTCATCTTCTCCACTTGCGCCTTCAGCTCGTTCCGTTCTTCAGTCATTTCACGCAATGCCCGCTCCGTCTTCCACAACTCCTCCAAGAGAAATACCTTTCTTCGGAGTTCCTGGACTTCCACAGATAGCTGATCTTGTTCTCCAACTTTGATCTTATTCTTTAAATCCACCTTAGCTGGCTCAGACTCGGCCTCTTCATCTCCACTCAGATACATCTTGGGATAATCGTCATGATCGCTCCCCAGATTAACCATTGGTTCATCTTCTCCCAACTTCTCAACCGATTCGCTTTGCGCTGGCACCCCGGCTACTGGCACTGGTGCAACAGCCGCTAGCATCTCCGCACTCTTTTCACCTTCTTCAGACATCCTACAAGCAGTTTAAACAACTTGATTAGTACTTTACTAGTACAACATTCTCACACTATGTGCCCACATTTTCCACTATCGATACGCTTCTGTAATCCCTCACTTAGTACTCTAAATGAGTTTTCTCTATCTCGTTTATGGTTATAATCCTAGAATTTTTCCCCACCCCACTTAAGGTTTATAACCTACGGCTATTCTACCAGCTGGTGACACCTTGGTCACTACAGCTCTGATACCAACCTGTGACACCCCCAAATCCGGGTTACCTGACTCCCGAGTTTGGTGTTCACGATCCACAATATAAATAACATTTAACTACCCATAATATATATAGATAGTATTTTACATAAATTTTTATCAGAGTTTCTCAATACATTACCCAGGTTCACTAACCTTAACTTTACAAACATACCCTTTGGATATACAAAAAGGGTTTACAAATACAACACAATAAATATGTTCATCATAATTAATTTATTATAACGCCTTTGCCTTTATCCTTCACAGCACCTCCTGTCATTTCGTCCCTAGCTGAAATTTTTTATTTAGCAAGGGTGAGCAACTAATTTGCCCCTGCAAGTTAATACATACAATAAATGTATAAGGATTCAAAACAACAGACTATCTATTTTGATAGAATGAAACCAAAGTTCGGGGAACTTTGAACTAGCTAAACAAATCATTATTCAATAACAAGACTTCTCTTCTTCTACGCAACACAATAATTCAATAATGAAAGAGTACAACGCTTTCAAGTTTCTACGGTATTCTAGTGAATAATCTAGAATCAATTCAACGAATGAAATATTTCTCCAGATTTATACTGAGTGATCACACAAGATCTTTGAACTTTTTTTCTCGGGTAGATATCAAAGATTTACTTTGATAAATACTCAGGTGTAACAGATAACCATAAAGATTAAATCATACCCATCTGCAAGTACTCAGAGTCGGACAACTCTTTGTACCCTATATTATGCATAATACTCAAAACGCGCGCAAAGGTCGAATTCACGACCAACAAAATATTCCCTTTATATAAAAAGGTTGTTCTTCTAAGTCTTGGAATCAAAAGTTTGATTTTACAACGAAATACTGGGATTTCAAATTCTATTTGCTTCTCTTCTCAAACCTAACAAGTTTTTACAAATGTTTGTCTAACCAGAATAATTAGCTAAGACATTTCTCAACATAATTCGACAATAAACAGGAATTATCTGTACTGTCAATTCTAACTTCTACAAATATGAATATCCAACAACAGTAATTCTACGAATATATATTTTATAATTCGAAAATTTAATTTCAACAATAAATCCCTGGACGTGGCAAAATTAGCAATAATTATCCACCAATAATAATCGAATAAAATAACTCAAGGTTGAGTTAGGGAACTTGCCTCTTCTGCTGATTACAGCTACACAATATACTTATCTGATTTCGAAAGACCTATAACCAATAATGTAGGTCTCACAATTAGCACAAACATTTATATCACACAGCATTGTATTCACAGTCAAAATTCTCCTAAACACATTACCACATAGTCACATTAGTGTTTATAACCTATATAAACACTTAACAAGTCAAACTAATTCAGTCTGGTTGGACTTCGGTCCATTCTCGGTGTTCTGGTCACTCTATTCGACAATTAACACATTGATTGTCAATTAAATTTGGTCTCTAAGCTTCAATATTAATTTAGATAAGTCAATTATCATTAATAATATTTTTCGGAAGCTTTTAATAATTATCAAACAATTATTATAATTTATAATAATTTTTCAAACACTTAAATCATTTTTAAATGATTTTAATTATCAAATAATCTTATCATTATTAATATTTAATAATATCAAAATATTAATAACATACTTTTCAAAATATAAAAGTTATCATCAATAACTTAAAATATTTTTAAATCATTAATATTCTACTTAAATGATTTTTAAAATAATAAAAATCATTTTTAAATCATCGCCATTAATATATAAATATTAATGAAATTATTATCTAAATATTAAAAGTCATAATTTATAACTTAAAATATTTTTAAATCATTTTTCTCATTTTTAAATGATTTTTAAATCAATAAAATCATTTTTAATTCATTTATTTAATATAATAATCAAATAAATCAAATATCATTAATATTAATTTATTAATAAAAATTCTCCAAAAATATTGTAAATTATATTTTATAATTTAAAATATTTTCTAACACTTTATTCTCAATTAAAATGATTTTTAAATCATTAAAATTATATTTCACATATTTATTTAATTTAATAATCAAATAAATCTAGTTTCATTAATATTAAATTATTAATGAAAATTCTCCAAAAATATTAAAAGTTACATTTTATAACTCAAAATATTTTTAAATACATTATTCTTATTTAAATTGATTTTTCATAATATTAAATCATTTTTCTCTAATTTATTTAATACACTAATTAAATAAATTAAATACCTTTAATATCTAAATAATTATAAATATTAAAGAAAAATATTCCAATTGGTCAAAAATTATTTTTCATAATTTAAAATAAATTTTGAAACCATTTTTGGTAATTTTTAGAATTTATTTCTATTTTTTTAATCAATTTCTGAAAATCAGAAAATTAAAATAAATTAATCTGTCGCTAAAGGCCTATAGCGACACTATCTGTCGCTATAGGTGTTCTTGAGCAACCCAGATTTCTTTTCCGGCAGGCGAGGGTGCATGGTTTGACCGGCGATAACTGACGATCGGGGCATGATCTAAGCTTTCTAAAAGTTTGGACGTGTAGAAAATATGTCACAATACAACATACAATCAACACTTTGGTTAAAAAACATCATAATAAGGAGATCAAAGCCTCCAAACTTTCTGACAAACCGTTTCTGGGCAGAAACAGATGCGAGTTGCCACTTTGAAGCTCGATTTAAGCTATGTTCTGGTCATGTTTTACTTTATCTATCAACTCTATGTTGTAGACAAAATATAGTACTACAACTAGAAAGCATAATAACACACAAATAGCAAACCAATAGCTAGATATATTCGGTCAAACTTGAACACGGACACTGTCTCGAATTTTTCTGGGTTCGTGTTCTTGACAGATTCGGTCAACGGGGTTTTGACCGTGTATAACTTTTGATCTATAAACGATCTGGCTTTAATTATTTTTGCAGCTTAAAGAACTCGAAACAGGCTACAATTTACAATTCTTAAACATCAATAACATGTAACACACACGGAGTTATAAGATCTGACATTTGACTGAAAATCATAGATTTTCAAATTCCCAGATTTTGGAAAACTTAAAATTCGTGCACTTTGATGTTATGGGTTCGTGATTTATCAACCCAGATCATCAATTTACACCTTATTACACATATTTGAACAATCAATTGCAACAAATAACAAGGAATCGAAGGATTTCAAAAATTAGGATTTATACCTCTTTTGCTTTGATTTTTGATTCTGCCCTTCCAATCTGTTATTGGCTGATATAAGAGCTGTTTCTAGGACTGATTTACTTGTATAATTCGTGGGTTTTGGAGAGAGAGATAGTTGGTGAGAGCTTATAGCAAAAATGGCCAATTTTCTCAACTTTCTCTCTCTTGAATCTCTTAAATAATCTTTAGATGCATTGAATGGTTGGCATTTTCGGCTGGGGCAGATGATTTGTGTCACAAAGTCAAGGTAGTTTGTAAGGAGTTGGTTACCTAATAAAGCATTGGACAATTTTGCAAGTTAACAATTAAAAATCCCATAAAGGGTATTATGGTCATTTCCAATTTTTCTAGATCTTCTCATTTGATGAAACCCTTAGGGTTTAGGGTTTGGAAAATCTAGAGTTTAGGTTTTGTACCCTTTAGGTCTCAAAATTCTAGTTCCCACAATTTACAAATTTAGGGTTTAATTAGAAAAATAAATTTTCTAAACTAAAATTAGGTTTTTTAATATAGAAATTCAATTTACAAAATATAATTAGTGATTTCTAATCATATTTATGTTTAATGAATACTTTAGGCATGCTAATAAAAATTAGGGTTGCCTAATTAGGGTTTATAAAATGCCAGATTTTAAATTAGGGTTTCACGGCGTACAATTAGGGTTTTAATTGTACAATTTATTTTCTAAAATTAAGATTAGGGTTTCTAATCTCATATTTATGTTTAATGAATCCATTAAGTCTACCAATTAGGATTAGGGTTCCTAATTTAAGGTTTACAATCCCCAATTTTTAAAATTAGGGTTTTCTACACCACATTAGGGTTTTCTACACCACGTTAGGGTTTTCTACAACTGAGATTAGGGTTTCTAATCTCTTATCAGGGTTTAATAATATTAAAACCTATCTGATCAATTATTGATCATTAAGCTCATATAGAACAAACACATTCTTAGCAATATAATTATTTTAATTATATTTTCTACAGAATCCCTATCCGAAAATTAGGGTTAGGGTTTCTAAAGTTGTTAAGCACAACTCTACTCTATTTTCTCAGTCAATACACAAATTGACTTATTTTCAAAATTCGTATCACAGATACACAATAACTTATTAACAGTCAATGTTAATAAAAAAAAAATTTATTCGTAAAATTTTAATTATTCGAAATCCAGGGTTATCACACTTATAACGAAGAAAACTTCTATTGAACGGTCGAAAACGTTAAATGAACGCTTAAAAATGAAGTCAAAGGTGAATTCCGAGTTAACGGATTTGAAAATGTGAAATTCTTATATGAACACGTAAAGGATGTAATTTGTGAGTGGTAGGCTTTCGAATGGGTCAATTCGGATGTAAAACGAACAAATTAGGAAGCCGGGAGTTTTCGTTAGAAAAGTGGACTGTTTTGGCCAACTGGTGCACAAAGGTGGCGCCGCAGCGCCAAAACCAGTGCAAAGTGGTCACGTCGCAGCACTAGACTCGACTGAGTCCCCTGTTAACTCGCGCCGCAGCGCCACTAGAATACTAAGGATGTCGCGCCGCAGCGCCGGCAGTAGAGAAATGTTGACCAAGTTAGGTTTTGTTCCATTTGAATGTAGACCTAAGGTAAGACATTGAAGGTACTTAATGTACATAATAAGACTGAACTTAAATTACTTATAAGGTGATAATGTAAGAAGAGTTAGAAAGGTTTAATAGAAATTAAACAAAGAACGCGAGAACGTAATAAGTAAACCGTAAATGACGTTCAATGTTGGTACTTAACCAATAATGATCGAATGTCGGTTAGTATCGTAAAAATGTTAACGAACTATAATGAAGTATAGAAAGTCGAATCGACTTTAATAACAAAATTAATTCAAATAAGACATAGAAAAGAAAGAAGTTGGTTGTAGACAATAAAGTTAGCTTGTTTGATAACTAATTACAGTGTGCTATGTGAATATATCATGTAGATCCTGTAAAGACTAAGAATTGTTGAATTATCTATTCAAAGACGCTTGAAGGCAAGTCTTTCTTAAATGCTTGTCTAACCTTCGTGTTAGCCAAGTTTTATGTGATGCATATTATACAATGCATGAATGGTTTTAAAGAAAGAGTCGATGACAGTTTTAACTCGGCTAGACTAATACTGAAGAGTTGATTGATTTGTTTACAATTTTCTTGATATACAACTGTTAATGCTATCATATGCCAAGTATTTGGTACGAATGAGAAGGTAAGTTTGTCTATGTACAAACAAAAGTATTTTTCATCGATTATTCGATGGGCAAGCGAGTGTGCCAAATTGTTAAGCGTAAATACATTTAACGTAAGAGTGTTGATCAACATAGAGTACAATAGGCTGATCACCTAGAAGTTCTCGTAAGTAAAGATGGGTGGATGACCTTGGCGCCGGATATCCTTTTAAAATATGAAAACGAAAAGAGTATGTTCATGGTCTATTGACCGGTTCATCATTCCTAAGCTATTATATATACTCTAAAATTGTTGTTATGAGAATTACTAGTCAAATGTTTCATAGTGCTTCGTAGTTAATTGTTCAAATATTGAAATAAAGTATTTAATTATTAAGGTGATATTCATATGATTCTTTGTTATGACTTGTTGAGCTAGTTATGCCCATTCTTGCTTGAACCATATGTTTGCAGTAAAAGTCGAACAAACTTATGAAGAACAACGAATGTATTCGGTTTATGAACTTGGGAAAGGATTTATTACAAATGTAATACAAAGATAGTAATTACACTCATTTTGTTGTTATCTCAATGGAATGGTTGTATGGATTGTAGTATTGTAGAGCACCATTTTTGGGTTGGAAGGTACCCGGATTTAGGGGCGTCACAATGAATCTGTACCAAAGGAAGAAAATGCTGAAGATTGGACTAGTGATGAAAATCAGCAAGAAGAATTCACTGATGAATCTAATGAAAGAAGTCAGTAAGATTCAAGCTCAAAAAGTGAAGAAATAGAGAAGGATTCTAGCTCTGCAAATCAGGAATCAGCAGACTACCATGTTCTCTCTCCAACAAGAGTTAGCAGAAGAATAGTGGTGGAAGTGATTGATGAACTAGCAGCAGTCCCAGCAGAAAGATGGGTAAGCTATTGAAATGAACAACTCAAGGTTATAAGGATGATTGCATATGATTTGTTCAAATATTGGAACAACATAGAATTAGACTGCTCCACTATCCTCTATAATCCTAATAATCTGTTGATGAGATGGTTCTTACAATGGATGCCTTGGTTAAAAGCGTGTACTAAAAAAGATGAAAGTTCCCTCAGCTGGTGCTTCTCTCAGTTTCCAAGCCTGGAGCTGGTGTCTCAGAACTTCCCAAGGGTGAAGAAGTTTGCAACCAAAATGATCAAAGACCAGCCTCACTACAAAGTCTATAGATATGCATGCAACAACTATATCCTCTATGATTGTAGAGTGGGCTCTGATGGAAAAAGGATCATAGCCAAGGAAATAATCGTAGAGTCTGGCCACTCTTCCACTGATGATGATCAAGTCCAAAATGAGAAGCCTCCCTCGACCCAAGCATTGTTGTCTAACATGCCTTCATCCTCCAACAATGATTAGCACTCAACAATTTTTCAGATTCTCACTACTATCGAAAATCTGTCCAAAGATGAAAATCGTAGAGTCCAATCTGGTGCTCAACAAAAGTCTGCCCAACCACACGACCAAATTCCTATAGATCAGGAACTATTGAAGAATTCTGATGACCTGGTTGAGAAGATATCTCTAATCAATGAAGAGTCAAAGATGTTGAAACCAGCAGGAGATAATTCAGTTCAAGACAGACTTTAAGCCACTATAGCTGATGTATCTCTTAGAATCAAAGAGAGATATCAAATTTATCTGAAGGTCATACATGATCAGAAGGAAGAAGCTCTACGAGCACAGAAGGCCAATGAAGAGCAAATTCAAGTTCTCTCTAACAAGATTGACAACCTAAATCAGTCTTTCTCCCCGCAACTTAAGCTGAGCCAACAAGAACTCAAGATTAAATCTGGTAACTCCTCTTATCTGATGGAGAAGCTTATATCCAACATAGAACAACTCTCTCAAGTGATTAATGACGAAAAGGGGAAGAAAAAGAGGCATAGAAAGATGCATTCAAGGAAGAGCAAGGAGATCATGTGACATCCTAGATTTTTAGAAATTATAAATGAGAATTTTATAAATAAAAGTATTATTTATGAGATATGTTGGGTGTGAGTATGTGTATGTCATATATTGTAGAATATGTGAATTGATGTGAATAGAATGTTATATATTAATTTTAATATATATATAAATATTTAATTGAATTATTTATTGAGTTAAATAAATAAATTTTGTTTTGATTATAGAGTAATGTAATTAAGTGTAGCAGATTAATTAAATGAATATTTAGTATTTAATTTAATTAATATAATAATTTTATGTTTTAGTTCTAATTTAATTGAGATAATTAAATTAGATGAGTTATGTGATGATTGTTACACAAAAATTATAATTTACAAGTAAATATAATTATGTGGCAATTTGATGAGATTGATTGATGTTAAGCTATTGATTAATTAAAATAATGAGTATTTGTCAAACATGGTCTTAGGATTTTTAAGTTCAAATTGGTGTAACCTATGTATTAACTAGTAATTAGTATATCTAATAATTACTAGGAGTTACATATATTATATATTACTAGTATTGTATGTTATATGTATATACTACAAGTTAGTATGTTAGTTTTAGAAAACAAACCAAAGAAAGAAGAAGAGAGTTAGAGAGAGTTGTAGGAGAAGAAGAAAAGGAAGAAAAAAAGAAGAAGGGAAGGGAAAGCTTTGAGAAGACAAAACAAGCCCCATCATCATCATCTTCATCTCTCTCTTAAATTCATACTAATAAAGTTATAATCTAAATTCTTTGTTTTAATTATATTTTTACGTTCTTTATAATGTAGATAATTGTTATGTAGAAGTAGTATTGAGAAATTGAGAGAGATAGAGAGAAATAGAGGAATTGAGATGAGTTAGAAGAAGAAGGAAAAAAAAGAAGCTAGAAGAAGGTAACTTCTAAACTCTTATTTAATCCTTGATTTTTTTTGGGGTAGATTTATGTTCTAGGGTAGTAGATCATGCTTAATCTATTTGTATTGGTTTAATCTTGGATTATCAAGAATCAAACAAGAGGATTCAAGAAAGAAAATGAAATGGAAAGAAAATTTGAAGAACAAAATTCGTAGGTTTTTAGTAATTGTGGACATATCTTGTGAAATTCATACCTCTTTGGGTATAATGAGTTAGAAAGAGAGCCTTATATCAAATCGAAGATATGGAAGTAAACTGTATTCTGAAAGTGGAATCACATGAAAACTCTTTTTAGATTTATTGCAATGTATGTTTTTGTAAGACTGGTCCGTAAAGGAAAATAATATGTCCAGAAAATCAAAACTGTTACGGTTTCTGACTTTGAAAAATTCATATAAATTCGTGTGTTTTGAATCTGAAGAAACTTAAAACTGAAAAGTTGTATATATGGAAGTTTAAGTGCTAGTTTCGCGTGATTGAGCCATTTTATGGACTGGATCATGTCCGAAATAAATTGTTTAGTAAGGATGTCCAGAAAATAAAATTTTCTAGACTAGTTGATGAATTACAGAATCTGGTTTAGATGGATAAGGGTCAGACTTTAAGGCCTAGATGAGGTTGTAGAACACTGAGTAAGGGTTAATTTTATATAAGAAGGAACAAAAACGGACATGTAACGAATGAATTACGTTAAAAATGAAAACAACGTTTTGTTAAAGAAATTGTGAAGATGAGTTTTATAATTTTGTTTGAATTAAGATTTTGGGTGATGATATATTTTGATGATTAAAAATATGTTTTGACATATGTAATGAGTATAGATATGTGTTATCATATTCTATGTATAATTAACCATTTAAGATCAAGAGTTGAGATAAGTTAATGTGTGCACATGACGTGCTCGATAAAATGCCTAAGAGTAATAGTGTTTTCTAAACTTTGGTATACAAAGTGTCTAACTAATGGCTAATATTGGATATCTATGTATGCAAAGATGATAATACAAGAATAATAATGGAAAGAAATCGAAAAGGGTAATTTTTGATTTATGAAGGAAAATTAAACATGTAAACAATGTGTTGAATATGTATTTTTGAAACCAAAGTGTTATAATAAAATGGTGTGATATACGCACATTAAACTACAAGTGTGATAGTCTAGCATGTGTGGTGATGAAAATGAAAAATAAAACCGAGTTGCATATAAAATAGTTAGATGTCTATAAAGACATTATAAAGGATAATAAGATAAAATAAGGTGTTAGAATAAATTTGACCATGAGATTGAGTATTGATTTTATTTATTATCAATCTCATATACAGTGTAGGTTGTGCAAGGACGCGAAGTATTAGCGTGTTGGTAAAACGCCAGTAAAGGCAAGTCTTTCAGTTCCTTTTTGTTATGTGAACTTGATGATGATCTAATTTAAAATTCTAGTGTATGATGTATTATATATGTCAAAAGTATGAAATGTGAAAGTCAATCTATAACTATGATGATTGAACTATGAATGTTGATTGAGTAAGAAACTCAATCTTTATAGTTGTTTTGTGAATTATAACATGTATGCTTTGTTTGTTTATAATTATTCTTGTATGTTGAGCATGTTATTATATGCTACGTAATTCATGAAAACTGTTAGATTTTGCTGAGCTGTCGAGCTCATTCTTGCAAATAACCATTTTTGCATATTCAAGAATTGAAGGTAACGCTATGTGCTACTTTATTGTTATGGATCAAAAGTGATATATGAATATTTAATATCCTATCTAAGTTGTTTTTCTTGTAAACCATGTCTAATGTTATGAATAATGTATTAATGTTAAATTGTAATATTGTTTTGCGAATATAAACTATTGTAGTATTAAAATGATTCTGAGATATTTAGATGTAAAGGTTGAAGGTTTTGGGAACGAGGATAGTTTGTAATAGAAAATTTTAATTATTATGCAAATTTCAATGTTTGTATTATCGTTTAATGATATAAAATTAGAGGTTGAATGTATTATTAACGACCGAAGTTGAGAATTAAATTGTATGAATTTTGGGGTCGTTACAGATCAGAAGAAGTAAAGATAAGAAGGCCACAAGAAAGGCAAAGAAGAAGATAACACCTGCAGAAGCAAAGTCATCGTCTGAGGGGGAGCCAAAAAAAGAAAAAGAAATGAATTCAACATCCAAGGGGGAACATGAGCAAGAAGATCAAGCAGATGAGTAGTTGATTAACAAGACATCCTAGAAACACATATGGAGCCAAAGAGGTACATCTCTAAATATTAGGTATGTTGTGGATCCAGGATGTAAAAGTGTCATAGCTTATAAAATTCCATGTCATTATAAAATGACATTCATGATTATCTATTTTAGAAATACAGTTGCTCACTGTATATAAGATTCATTCATAACATGCATCTGCACTTATTATTTTTGTCATAGTCAAATAAATGGAGATTGTCAGGAATAAACATGTGAATGATATTCCTATTTATATATGATTTGATTATGATATATATGAATGAATATGCAAATATGCTTGCATTAAGAAAAGCTGTAAAGTCCTTTGATAGATAATAGAAATATATGTACAAGGACTTAAAATGAATTAATCAAATGTGTTAGGTTGATCCTACATAAGCAAAACAGCTTTGTAAAGTCCTTAAAAAGAAATGATGTACAAGGACTATAAATATAAAAAGATCAAGCTTCTTAGGTTGATCTTATGACGTAATAGATAGGCTTATCTAATCTTCGAGAACTGCACCAGAAATCGTAGTCTGCTAGGAAAGTCAAGGGAAACTTGAGAGCTATCAAGGTAGAATTGTAGTCTACAAGATAGTAGATCTCAGAGTTCTTCGACTGCTAGGAGAGAGGAGGAAAGATCGTAGTCTGTCAAGTAGCACTTCCTCGGAGTCGTAGTCTGATGAGGAAGTCATGTTCAGAATCGTAGAGGCAACCTGCCTATGAGCCGACCGAGCATCAGCCAAATCCAAGTTAAGAATCGTAGACTACACTCGAAGTCGTAGAGTCTACTGATGTTGAAGCCAAGTTAAAAATCATAGAATACACTCAGAGTTATAGTCTACTGATCATATCAGAGGCAGAGATCGTAGTCGAGCAAGATCAGATGAAGACAACGAGCATAAATTCAAAAATCGTAGAGTGTCAAGATCTGATCTCAGAGTCATTGTGTCAGCACAACCGAAGCTGAATCGTATAGTGTAGAACTAAGACTTCAACAGATGTACTCAAAATGCCAAGGTATAATCGTAGAGTAAACACGATTCTCAATAAATTGAGCACTCCCAGAATATCCAAAGGAATGAAGCCTCTGGTTAGTACTGAAAAGATACATCCCACATAAAGGAAACAAGATAGCACTCAACGAATGACATGTAAGCTAACAGAAGATCTAAGCACCAACTCAATCAACATCCAGATTGAGTTGTGAAGCCATTCGAGATGAAGTCTTCCACAAGTTGATCAGAAGAAGACTTCAGTAACTGACTAAGGAAAGTAATCAAGTGAAGTAGCTGTCCAGTAAATAGAAGACGGAGATCTTGAAAGCAACCAAGATAGTAGTGTTTTGAGACAAAGAAGGAACTTATGGAGTGTACACAAAGATACTGGTCAGCCACATAAGAATAAGGCTAAAGTGATTAAGCATTGGGTCAGTCCATTGATTATAAGTGAATGGGAGATCACAAGGAGAAAGTGAGCTGGACACGCCACAGATCTAAAGTGACTTGCTATTCAGAAAGGACCAGAACAAAGAGTTAAGCCATCAGTATCTGAGAGCAGTCAAGGCAAACAGAAGTGTTGAAGCACTGCACAAGAGAAGGAAGATGTGTTCTAAATTGAAGATCCAATCAACACTCTTCAAGATCGTAGTGTTGTCTCTACCTGTCAACTAGACACTATGATTAGGTCCAAGAAGATGTGCATCAGAATCGTAGAGTTCGGATAACTGAAGATTGAAGCATTGGCAACGATTCAATCTGAAGAATGATATTCGAACAAAGCTTATTAAGAGCATCGATGCAAAAGGACAACCTCTGATCAAGAAATTAGAATGAGGAAATAAAGTTGACTACCTGCCCGAGACATCAAAGTGACATCTCTGACGAGGTTGGTGAAACAATAGACTGCAATGTCAGAAAGTCATGTCATGTCACATCTGCAGTCTGCACCAAATAACTCGAGATCTGTGAAGAAATTCAAAAAGCTTTTAATGGCTACTTTCCAATAGGAAGATTGGGAAGGATAAGTATAAATCAGAAAGAGCTTCAAAGATCAAGGGTTGTTGGACTTGCTGAGTTTGGAGAAATGGTGGACTGATCTAAATAATGTAAAATAGTGAGTAACCAATGAAGGTTCGAAGGCTCACTCTACGATTTACCAAGAACACTTAGATAAAAATAAAGAAAGAAGTATAAGTGAGAGTTCTACAAAGTAGAAGTGAGAGTTCTACAAGGTAGAAGTGAGAGTTTTACTACAAGAAGAGTGTTATGAACTGACAAGAGAATGAAGAGCCTCAAGGTCATCTTGATGTCTATCATGGGAAGACTCTACGTACCAGAGAGAAGAGCTTACAATCATCTTAGCAAGTCCATCATGAGAAGGTATCAAGTATCAAGGAAGAAGATCACCAACGTCATCATGGTGTTAAGCATGAGAAAGTTTCTAAGTACCTAGCAGAAGAGCTTACAGTCATCTTAGAAACTCATCATGTTCAGCCATCAAGTATTAAGAAGAATGATCTTCACTACAGTTCAACAAGGGATCATCAAAAGTGGTTGAGTACCTATAGAAGCAGGGCATCATGTAACACTCAACTGCATCTCAAGGATGATCACGTCAAGCTGCTAAGCATTCAAAGATGAAGAGCTTAAAGAACATCTTAGCAGCACTTCCAACAAACAAACAACATCAACAACAAGAAGTCGGGGTATGAGGGGTGCTTGTCCGGAGGAACTAAATGAAGTTCCAAGCCTGCTGGGCTTGAAGAGTTCCTAGGGAACTAGAGAAGTTCTAAGGCTACTGGCCTTGAAGGGTTCTTAGTGAATTAAAGTCCGAAGGCTGCTGGCCTTTAAGAAATCTTAGTGATTTAGGGTGATGCCCTTCCATAGTGGAAATCCTACTAGTTGAAAGTAGAAGAGTGGATTAGGAGCTTGGGTCTCTGAACCACTTAAAATACCTTGTGTCTTTTACTTTATCTCATTTAGATTATGTACATTAACTGGTATAATTGTTATGAATGTTTTAACTGCTTACAACCGAACTAACTCTAAGAACAATGTATGTTGATTATGAATATATCAATGAAGGGGATCTTTTACTTATTCTGATGTGCTTGCAAAGATTCTTATGTTTGTCATATGGTAAATTATTAGAAATACAAAATAAATGAGAAAAGTATTTGAAATAAAAAAGGATCTATTCAACCCCCCCTTCTAGATCTATTTTGTGCCTACTGGGAACTAATAACTTGCTTGTGCGATTTAGGGGCAAGTATCAATTTGATGATGTTTTCAGTGTTCAATAAATTGGGATTGCCGACTCCAAGGTCGGCAAATATTTCTTTACAACTAGCTGACATGTCTATTACTTATCCACGGGGTATTGTGGAAGATGTACTGGTTAAAATGGATAAATTCATCTTCTCGGATGATTTCATCATATTAGACTATGAAGAGGACAGAATTATACCGATCATTCTTGGAAGACCATTCCTAGCCACAAGAAGAACCTTGATAGACATGCAGAAAGGGGAATTGACAATGCGAGTTTATGATCAGAAAGTCACTTTTAATGTATTCAAGGCGATGAAATTTCCAACAGATGAAGAGGAATGTTTCAGGGTTGATTTGGTGGAAAAGTTACTGAATGATGAAGTAGAGAACTTGGTGGAACATGAACCTTTGAGAAATGGTATTTTGGGAAGTTAAGAAATAGATGATGAGGAGATTGAAGAAATTATTCAGATACTTGACACTACTCCACAGTTCAGGAAGTTCAAGACTCATGTTGAGCCATTAAAGATTGCTGGAGAGTCATCAGTGAAATTAAAGCCATCTCTTAAGACACCTCTAGAACTTGAGTTGAAACCACTTCAAGATCATTTGAGTTATGCGTTTTTAAATGATAATTCAAAATTACATGCGATTATTTCTTCTGCACTAACATTTTTCAAGAAGAAAAACTGCTAAGAGCTCTCAGAGAGTTGAAGTCAGCTATTAGATGGACTATAGCAGATATCAAAGGGATCAGGCCATCTTTCTGTATGCACAAGATCCTACTAGAAGATGATAGCAAGCCTTCAGTGGAACATCACAGAAGACTTAATCCAATCATGAAGGAAGTGATCAAGAAGGAAGTGTTGAAATGGTTGGATGCAGGTATTATTTATCCGATTTAAGATAGCTCGTGGGTGATCCCGGTATAGTTTGTGCCGAAGAAGGGGGTATGACCATAGTCTCTAATAAAAATAATGAGTTGATTCCGATAAGAACAGTAATGGAGTGGAGAGTCTGCATGGTTTACCGCATACTTAACAAAGCTACAAGAAAAGATCACTTCCCACTGCCATTTATTGATCAGATGTTGGACAGACTAGCGGGTCATGAATTTTATTTCCTTCTAGACGGGTATTCAGGCTACAATCAGATTATGATAGCCCTAGAAGACCAAGAAAAGACAACTTTCACATGTCCGTATGGTACATTCGCCTTCAAAAAGATGTCTTTCGGGCTATACAATGCCCCGACCACTTTTCAGAGATGTATGATGGCTATCTTTTCAGATATGGTGGAGCATAATGTGGAGGTATTTATGGATGACTTCTTAGTATTCGGGGATTTTTTTTGATTTGTGTCTGGAAAATTTAGTGATGGTATTGAGAAAATGTGTTGAGACGAACTTAGTGTTGAATTGGAAAAAGTGCCATTTTATGGTACATGAAGGAATAATTTTGGATAAATTAAAATAAAAGAGTATATTTTGATTCAAAATTAGATTTTATGCTAACTAAATTTGCCCATTAAATGATATCAATATATATATATATATATATATATATATATATATATATATATATATATATATATATATATATTGAATGTTTATTATTCATGAGATGAATGTTATTTATTGATGCATATGGTGATGTGTATGATAATAAATGGATTGATTATGAACTATTTGACCAATGTGATTAGATTTTATTTTAGTTGAATGCATGAATGTATGAGTTTTATTAAATGGGGTCTGCATACGTCGTCTTTTCTAATTTTTCTTAAGGTAAATTCTAACTCCCTTCTGTGTACTTCCCCTTGACTGCTGATCAAAGTTTCTATGTATTTTAAAATAGTTTTGTAATATGAATAGTTAGAATTAATTTTAAAGAATTGAAGATCAATGATCAAGGAACAATGAGCACATGAAGACCCGTTTGTAATGGAGCCCGAGTTTAAATGTAATAGTTATATTTAAATATTAATTCTTGCACCCCTAGGGTTTGACCTTTTGGTTCATTTGGTGGCTCTAGTGAACCAAACTAGAATAAAAGTCCATAATCAATCTAGGTAGAATATAGTATTCTAATGTGCATGTTTATACAATATATATATATATATATATATATATATATATATATATATATATATATATATATATATATATATATATATATATATATATATTATACAAACATGCTTTGCATGTTAATTAATATGACACGTATTTTATACATATATGTGCATGCGTGCTAAATAAGATGAGATAAATTAATAACAAACCCCTCAATTTTTTATATTAATTCCTAAGCGTTCAAAGATATTTGGAATATCCAACGTCGCCTTCTAGCATGATAAAAATAATAGATTATCAATTAATTATTATAAGTTTGCCGTGTCACCACAAGGCTTATCTTAATTCTTTGAGATGTTAATTTTAACACATTTGATGCTTATAAAGAAAATTATACAATGTTATTTTGTTGTGTCACCACAAGGACAATATTTTTCTTCTTTGAATATAAGGAGTGCTAGGTTGGACTTAACTTGGATAATTTTGATTTGGATGTGCCACCACTTGATCAAAATAATCTAAGAGGCAAAAATACAAGGATATGCATAGTTGATGTAATTGACAAGAGTTGTCTACCTATTTATTTATATATAGTTTGTTGTGTCACCACAAGGCTATATACATTTGAAATGGGATCCTTATTCTCACTAGCAAATCTTTAATTAGATTTTGCCGAACTATATAAGTAAGAGTAATATAGTTTGATAAAAATAGTGGGAGATGCCAATTTAAAACAAGACCTAATTTATTTTGGTAATTAATAAAGGAATATATGCTAAAATGTTTTTAATTACATATTCATTTACAGAATTTTACAATGTCTAAAATTACTATCACTACGTAGCATATTAGATGCTAAATTAATCGAATCGAATTAAACGGATTGGTTAAGGAAATTTGAGAATAGTTCTCATGGCTGAAAAGCTATCTTATGTCCTTAATACATCTTTCCTGCAATGGTTGCAGACAATGCCTCTGAGGAAGAGATTGCTACTTTTAGAAAGTGGCGAGATGATGCACAGTTAGCTCAATGCATCATGGTTGCATCCATGAGTAATGAGCTTCAGCGTCAGCATGAAACTATAGATACTTCTACTATACTCATGCACGTCAAGTAGTTGATGGTGAGAATAGTAGGACTAATAGATATCAGATATCTAAGGAGCTCTTCCGATCTAGAATGACCAATGACAATACGGTACAGATAAAAGTACTTAACATTATCAATTTGATTGATCAATTAGGACAACATGTTTTTTCATGGATGGAGAGTTGAGCTAAGATTTGATCTTGCACTCACTCCCGAACTCCTTTCATAATTGTTGTAAATTTTTCATATGAACAAGCTAGATATCAGCCTCGCTGATTTTCTTAACATGTTGAAAAATGTTGAGAGTCACTTTCCAACCAAGAAAGACCAAGTCTTACTAGTACGAGCCAA
Organism: Panax japonicus; assembly: GCA_020205505.1. Classification (NCBI taxonomy): domain Eukaryota; kingdom Viridiplantae; phylum Streptophyta; class Magnoliopsida; order Apiales; family Araliaceae; genus Panax; species Panax japonicus. The sequence goes on from CM035107.1 coordinate 49,696,859, forward strand.
ATGATCTTCTGAAAAGAAGAATGATTCTAAGAAGGTAAATAGAAAAGACAAACATAATGGATAATAAGAACAAAACTAATACGGATAGAAAATGAGTTTGCTTCCACTACAATAAGCATGGACACTGGAAAAGGAAACTACGAGAAGTATCTTGCAAAGCTCACCAAAAGAAGCTTAGTGAAGCTTCGGTTACAAATATAATTTTTTGTTAATGATTGAAATAAATTTTTTTCTTTAAGTTAAGGTTCTACTTGGGTATAGGATACCAGCTTTAGTTATCATAAATATAGATTTATAAAGGGACCAGACAGAAGTAGAAAGCTAAACAAGAGATAAGTAATCCTATGTGTGGAAATAAAGTAAAGTTTGCTGCATCAGCCATAGGAACTTATAGTTTAGCACAGCCTATGGGAAAGTCTATTAAATCAATAAGTTGTTATTGTATTCCAGTTCTCGTTGGAAACATTATTTCCATTTTATTGTTGGACAATGAAATCTTTTGTATTATATTTAAGAACAATTGTTGTTTTATTTATAATAATAGTAATGTTTTGTATAGAACTAAAATATTACTTAATGGATTATGTATACTTGACTTACGTGAAAATAATTTTGCATATTGAACAAATTAGTATAAAAAAGGAGATGATCATTTAAAGAGTTGAATGTGTGTATTTTCTAAAATACAAGTGTGAATTATTTGAAAGGTTCAAAGAATTCAGAAGTGAAACAAATTGGAAAAGTATTAAGATTCTTTGATTAGATCAAGGAATAAATACTTGTGCAATAAGTTTCTAGATCATCTCAAATGCTTTTCTCATAATGGACGTCTCCCAATACACAATTATTGATTGATGTATCTAAAAGGAAAAATCATACCTTGTTGGACATTGTGCGGTCCATAATGATTTTACAAACATTATAGTATCCTTCTAGGATAATGTCCTAGAAATAGTTGAATATCTACAGAAAAGGTAACCTCAAAATTCAACCCTAAGACTCTATAAGAGTTATGGACATGGAGGCTTCCTAATCTTAAGTATGTTAAGATAAGGGGTTGTCTAGCTTATGTGAAAAAGGTTTCAAAGGATAAGCATGGGACAAGATTTGACAAGTACAGATTTGTGGGACATCCAAAAGTAAGTTTAGGGTATATGTTCTATAATCATACTTAGCAAAAGGTGTTTTTTGCGAAACACGCTGTCTTCTAAGATAAATGTGTTTATCATTGAAAGGGCTTGTGACACCCCTAAATCTGGGTACTTCATTTCCACCGAATTTGGTGCTCACTATCAAAATAATTACATTTAACTACCCATGATAAAGGATAAAACATTAAATAACTTAAACAATAATCTTTCCCATTAAAGGGTTACATCATCTCATAAACAATCCCAGGTAATCTAACCTTAAATTATTACATCAGTTTGCGGAATACATTATAAAATCAAATAAGTCTTATAACTTCATGCATTTAAATAAACTTTAACTAATTCTTCAACACTTGGACATCTTGCCCTTTTCCTTTCTAGTAGATGGCTTATCACCTCTTTCGACTTTAGTTGCATTGTTTAATTGCAAGAGTGAGCAAACAATTGCTCACTGACATAAAGAATAGTAATAACAATCATATAAGAATGAACAACGAATGTTTTACAATAATGAACTTGTTCTACAAATAGAAACATAAATAAGTTCAAACTTTTAATATATGAGGGTATTATGACCACGAACTATGTCCACGGTGTTTAGGTATTATTACCTTAACCTTAATAGTTATTAGACTGTACAGACTCTTCTTAACGTACTCAGGGGGATCAGCCCTTTGTACCATGTATTGTGCACAAACATCTAAACGTTACACGTATAAAATCCCATATGTTAGGGTTGTTCGTCTCAGTTTGAATTTAGAATTTCTGCACTAAAGAAAGTTTAGTTTGGATCTAGCTTATCAGTGTTTCTAGAATTTTAGAACACTTATTCAATTTCTGTCAATAAAGTTTTAATACAAGAATGTATAACTAAACATGGCTATCAATGTCAAAGATCAGATATTAACAATATATAACTGAATAAACATAATACACATACAAAGTCATATGTTTAAAAGAATTAGAACAATCTCATTTGAATCGACGTATTAGTACAATATATTGCTTTGTATAATAATTAGAAAAGTGAAACTTGCTCTATGTAACGAATTAGGTTACAAGAGCTTAATCAAACGTATATAAGATATAATCAATAATATTGCTCAATAGATTTTAGGAACTTGCACAATTATGAAAGTAGAGTTAGAGAACTTGCCTTGTTTGTAAGTTACACAAATGTAATATAATCTTCAATTACCCTACATACATCATTAAAAATCATAACAACAATTAGTTGTATGAACAATAAATTTAGGGGTTTAAACCATCATTTAGGTCATAACCCTATCCTAGCACCTAACCACGTTGGTTAACACCTTAACGATTCTGAAATCACACTATAAACCTTATCATTTATATTTAACTTTTGAAAACATCCCATTTGGCTCATTACATAACTTATTCAAGTAATCAGTTAAATTCTTTTACACTGTATATAACAACGCATGACAATTTGTTATTGTAGTTTATATTGTGCCTTAACATTATTAACATGAATGTTAAACTAATATAAGTTCATTACACATGACATGCAATTAAGCAGACTTCACTGTCTGTGACTAGTTACTCGCGCGGCAGCGCGAGTAATATACTGGGTAACCGCGCGCCCGCGCGACGCTGCGCGCCCACACGACAACCGCGCGCCAGACTGTGCGATGCCTCAGTTCCAATTCTCTCTGTGTTTTTCTCTCCTCTTCCAAGCTCTCTCTCTCTCTCTCTGTGAACCCTGCTCTTCAGTCTTAGGAGAAAAAAAATAAGACGCGAAGTATGAAATAACCCAACTGATAATCGTGGTTATCGGTTAAAAAAACCAATGGCCATACGTTAAAATAAGCCAAAGGCCACAAGGCCATGTTTGGCTAACCAGAACTCCCAAACTAGATTATTATGATAATATTTATATTATATAGTTACACTTGTCACACATGCAACACATTAAATAGCTTATAATAATAATAATAATAATAATAATAATAATAATAATAATAATAATAATAATAATAATAATAATAATAATAATAATAATAATAATATCATTATACTTATAATTTAATAAATAATTATATATCCAATTTAATTAATAAATTAGACACATCACTTTATTTAATTTATTTATTTCCTTTAAATTAAACAATTCATTTAATTTAATTAATTTTTTAAATATTAAGCAATTGATTTAATTTAATTATTTCCTTAAATTAAATCCATTAGATAAAAATGTCATTATTTAAATTAACATTAATTAATTTAGTTACCAAATTAATTCACCACAATTCATCAATTATTTATTTTCTCAATAAATAAATTATTTAAAATATTTATTTAATTCCATAAATATTTAAATTATATTACAAATTTCTCGATCGTTACATCCTTCCCTCCTTAAAAGGATTTTGTCCCTAGAATCACAACTTGAAAAATTTATTTGTTACATTCTTCCCTCCTTAACAAGATTCTGTCTCCAGAATCGCTATACAAGATCAAGCAAACAACTAAGGATAATTCTTCATCATAATGCTTTCAAGTTCACACGTAGCTTCTTCAGCATTGTGGTTCCTCCAGATTACCTTAACAGAAGGTATCATCTTATTCCTCAGTACTTGCTCTTTTCTGTCAACAATTTGAACATGGACTTCTTCATATGTTAAGTCTTTCTCAAACTGTAAGGGCTCATATTCTATAACATGTTTATAATCAGGTTTATACGCTCTCAATACCGAGATATGAAAAATATTATGAATATGCTCCAACTCTGGAGGTAAAGCTATCTCGTACGCTACTTTACCAACCCATCGAAGTATTTTGAAAGGTCCTATAAATCTAGGGCTCAATTTCCTTTTCTTGCCAAATCGAATTTTCCCCTTCCAGGGAGATACTTTTTAGAAAACATAACTACCAACATCGAATTCCCGATTTTACGGTGTTGATCAGCATATTTCTTCTGTCTATCTTGTGCAGCTATTAATCTCGCTCGAATAACCTTTATGATCTCGACAGTCTGCTGGACCAATTCTGGGCCGAATAGCTGATGTTCACCTATCTCGTCCCAGTATAACGGAATTCTGCATTTTCTGCCGTATAACGCTTCGTATGGCGGCATGCCAATACTCGCGTGATAACTATTATTATAAGCAAATTCCACCAATGGCAGATGGTTATCCCAATTTCCTTTGAAATCCATTATACTTGCTCTGAGCATATCTGCTAGTGTTTGGATAGTTCTCTCGCTTTGTTCGTCGGTTTGAGGATGGTACGCTATGCTCATTCTCAGTTGTGTTGCCAAATATTCTTGTAATCGTTTCCAGAAATTAGATGTGAAATGTGGGTCTCTGTCTGATACAATGTGTGATAACCCCGAATCCGGGCCCCGAATCGCCGTGGACTCGGTATACTATTTCTATCAATATTTGCGGAAGATATAAACATAAGTTGTTTATACAATACATTACACACTATTACCCAAAATCGAGTAACCTTAACTTATTACACATTTCCTAAACTATCTATTACACAACCATATATGTCAAAATATATTACAAACTAATTGCACTTTATATCCCAAGCTGTACTTAGCTTTAATCATTTCCTGTATACGACGCATTTGCTTTACCTGCAATGTTTTATCATGATATAGCAAGGGTGAGCATGAAAGTTGCCCAGCAAGTTTATTTACAACAATTTAACGATATATCATGATTGAAGAGTATGAATAAAGGGCTTGCTATAATTCATCAATATAATTGAGAACTAGCACGAACAAATTTTTGACTGAACAAGTATTATACATGAACAAATATTTCTTAACCAACTGGTAATGAAGGTGATCAGCCTTTCATACCTGACTTATACATGCAAAATGTACAGAGTACAATTTTTATGGCAATCAGCAAAGATTAACCATAAGCTTGAAGAAACAACTCTTATTAGAGTTAAGTACAAGAAAACTTGCCTGAACCGTTGATTACCGCACGCAATTTAATAACGCTTTACCCCGAAGACCTAATATTAATAATATAGATCTCCAATAATTAGAATAATATCATCACAGTAATATACTGTTATATCTATATACACAAAATAACCTAAACACATTACCACATAAGCCTATTAGTCTATACCGCACATAAGACTTGGTATCAAGTCAAACTATTTAAGTCTGAGTTGAAACCGACACAATTCTAACATCCCGACGGTCTAGTCGGACTTTTATCGAGTTTAAGTTCAATTAAACTCTGACTTAACACTTAACCCTTGACACAGATAATTCCTTATCAGACAAAACATTTTTCCTAGGCTCGTAATAATTTTCGGATAATTATTACCATTTATCACCATTTTTAAATCCTTAATACCGTATTTAAATGAATTAAAAACAACATAATACCTTAATCATTAATTTTTATTTAATATAAAATATTAATGAAAATCATTACATAATATTATAATATATCAAAGTATTTTTTAATACTTTAAAAATCATTTTTATATGATTTTTCAACACTTAAATCCATTATCCGATAATTAATATTAATATTAAAATATTAATATTTACATGCCAAAATATCAAAAGTTACATTTTATAACTTAAAATATTTTTATAACACTTAAATCATTTTAATATGATTTTTAAAACATTAATTCCATTTTTCCTTAATTTATTTAATATATCTATTAAATAAACTAATTATCATTAATATTGATTAATTAATGAATTTCATCACAAAATATCAAAAGTTATGGAAAATAACTTAAAATATTTTCTTTTATCATAATATTATTTTTCATGATTTTTCATGAATTAAAAACTATTTTTAAATAATTTATTTAATATTGTAATTAAATAAATAAATACCATTTATATTCTAAAAATACTAAATATTTTTGAAATATACTCAAAATAGTTAAAAACTATTTTTCAGACTTTAAAATAATTTTTCATAATTTATTTTGTATTTTTAATAATTAAAAACCATTTTTTTCTAATTTTTAATCAATATCCGGAAATTAATATAAATAAACCGTCGCTAAAGGCTTTTAGCGACACTTGTCTGTCGCCTTAGGTGTTCTTGAGTGTTCTTGACAGATTTCGGGGTACCTAGTTTGACCGCTTATAAAATCAAATCTGTTTATGTTCTGGGCTTGTAATTACTTTCATATTGTAGTATTTATGTAATACTACAACTAAATATCATGTTCCATGTCAATCCAACAACGGAGCATCAAGATCTAGCCATCCAAAAAGTCTGACAACCATGTTCTTCATTTTCTGGGTTTTCCAGAAAATGAAGAACAGTCATGGTACTAGTTTTCGATCATTGTGACTTGCAGTCTATGCTTCTTTTATGAGTTCTAATGGTTATATCATGTATAAAAGATGTCATACTACAACTAGAAAGCTTCATATCATCAAATTAACACTTCAATAAAAAGATATAGCTCGGTCAAAGTAGTCAAGAAAAACTGTTCTTGAACATTTCTGGGTTACCCAGAAATGTTCTTGAGCAGTTTTTCCTTACACGTTTGACCACGATTATTATACGGTTTGGTTATGGATCTAAGTGATATAAAGACTTTAATGTGTAGTCTATATACCAGACTACCACTAATCAACAACAACTCGGCCTAACGTCTAACACACAGCAAGATAAAATGCATGAACAAACTTGTCAGACGTCTGGGTAATTCTGGGTTTTTCCAGAAACCAGTTTTTCGTGAACGGTCAACTACCTTTGACCTCTTATATCTTTAGATCTGGACATGATCTGGACTTTATTCAAGTCTCAGATTCAAGAGCTAACAACAAAGAACAGATCTATAACATTAAACACAACTAAACATTAACATACAAAGATCTAGAGGCCCTGACATATGACTGTCAGGCCATATTTTTCCCATTTTCCAGTTTTCTATAAACATTAAATCCGAGCCTCTAGGTGTTATGGATTCATGATCCAACAACCCAGATCTCTAATTGACACCTTAATACACTATATTAACCAATCAATTATAACAAACAACATAAGATCAAAGATTTCAAAATTTTAGGGATTTATACCTTTCTAGCTTTAATTTCCAAATCTGACTTTTGATTCTGACTTTGGTTTGCTGATTCAAGATCATGGATCATCTTTTCACTCTCCCTCACTCCAATTTTCGGATTTCTAGAGAGAGAAGTTGGTTGTTCATATGAAAGAAATAAAATGATTTTTCTCTCATTTTAGGCTTTTATATTTTTGCAATTCAATGAATGTGGCTGAGGTTGCTGCTGATTAGCTGGATTTGCTGGCCAAAAAGTCACATGCTAGGCTATGCTTAGGCTAGGGTTGGTAAACAACTCAAGATCTTGCAAGATTTACACTCCACCAATTAAAAAAAAAATGTGACTTAAGGCATTTTGGACATTTCCCATTTATTTCTAGGATTTTTCATGTATTGAAATCCCTTAGGTTTATGATTTGGATTATTGAAAGTTTAGGGTTTGACCCTAAAAATTTAGCAACTAAGTTTCTAACATTTTCCAATTTTCGGTTATAAAAATTAGAATATTAACATTTTAAACTTATAATTAGTATTTACTAATTATATAATAAATTTCTTAATCATACTTTCATTCTTGCTAATTAGGATTAGCATTCCCTAATTATAATCGCCAAATACGCAATTAACGTCAAAATGGTCATTAGGGTTTATAAACCGCTAATTAGGGTTTCTAATAGAAAAATTATAAATTTTCTAATTTAGAAATTAAATATCCGTAATTAGATTAGGGTTTCTAATTACTCATAATATTGAAATAATTAGGATTAGGGTTTTCTAATTAACAATGCTAATTTTTAGCAATTAAATCACCACTGAACAGTTAGGGTTTCTGACGGAACAATTAGGGTTCCATAATTTAAAAAAATTAGGGTTTGTAAATAAATTAACATTTACCCTAATTAATACTTAATAAATATCATATAAGCATTATAATCCCCCGTTATAATCCCAGATTAGGGCTTAACTTTAACAGAATCTGAAACTAGGGTTTGCAGATCTGGCATTAGGGTTTTTAAATTTGGAATTAGGGTTTTGTAATCAATTTTTAAGATTAACCCTAATTAATCTTTTAATTATTTACACTTATGCCATTAAGTTCCCGATTTAGGGTTTCATACACCGAATTAGGGTTTCGGATTCCCGGAACTGAAACTAGGGTTTCCAGAACCAGTTTCTAGGATTTCTTATTACCCGTTAGGATTTTCTAACCGAACATTGTCGTTCTTAATATATTCTTAGGGTTTGTCACAGATATAATTTATCTGATCAACCCATGACCCTTAACCACATTCTTAACACATCATTAACCACATTCACAGAACTTAATCACATAAACAATTAATCCTGAATAATTCACCTATTCCCTTCACCGAATTTTGAAATCCTCAAAATTCAATCCCAATAACATTAAGCGCATACATTTATTTTCTGTCTAGATCTAATATTTGATCTTAATTCAATCATTTAAGATTTTACTAAATTGCCCAAATTTTCGGGTTGTCACATTCACCCCTCCTTATAAGAATTTCGTCCCCGAAATTCACCTTACACCTTACACCGTGCACCTTACACCATTCACACATAAACCTTACACCTTTCACACATATACCATTCACACACATTATTTCATGCCACCCAAAACACCTCTCACCAGAGTAAAAGTTTTGAAATTGTACTGAGGAGTCATTTAGACTATTTGTCTGTCATTTTCGCAAAGGTTTTATGGAAATTTATCCGCAAACCGTCATTACTTACGGACACAAAGGGTGATCAGCCCGATATGCCCTGTACTGATCAGGTACTGTTGGTCGGAACAATTTGTTCCTCTTTTCCGCCTTGGGCGCATAAACTTTTACCTCAGTCTTATTGGATTCCGCACCAAACCAATTTGGTTCGGGAAATTCTTTCAATGAACATTTGGAGTTTTTTATAACTTTAGTCTAGCTGAATCAAATAGCATAGACTCATATCAATAATTCAATTTAATCGAATTACTTAGGTGTAGCCAAACCCCGTTGGCTAATTTAAAATTTTTGAAAACAATTTCGAGAATGACGTCATGATGCCGTACTGTATTAACAGTCCGTTTGAGGATGCCGTCATTGTATGACTTTGTCATAACACATCATACAATAGTGGAACAGCGACTTCTGGTCAAGCTCACACTAAGTATTCCTGTATTTACAACTCCATCACATTTTTATCATCTCTGCACCAGGTTACATGGTACATGAGTGATAATTAAAAATAATTTTTTTGATATTTTAAATCATTTGCGTCTAGCCGAAATAAGTAGCATAGACTGTACTTTAAACCGTTTCAAAAATGGTTACGAGTCTACATTTTTTTTTTAAAGGCACATAGTGCGTATTTAGCTTGATGTCCAAAATTTCGAAGTTTAGCATAGCTGGGAGTTTAGAGAAAACCTAAGTCTCCACTAATGATCATATGCTTAACAATCTATCTGTTCCTATAATCCTTAACACTCCATTCACACACAACTATACCCAATTCATAAAACCACACTTATGAGTTCATAACCTGACCACAATTATATGAGTTTACGAACTTACCCTGACCTTTAGCGACTGATCGCTGAGGGGCTCATAAACATTTCATATAACTATGCGTCAAGAATGTCACAAAAGTATGAGTTCTAAGAACTCGTACTTAATCCTATTTTCTCTACATATGACCTATTTATCTATATAATAACTAGCGTGACACAACATTTCAACTATTACCAATGCCACCAACTAAGTAGTTTTTACACCAAGTACAATCCCCCTCCCATACGAGGAATCATACAACTCTGTTGCTGGCACGAGTCCTCATTGAAATCCCCACCTAACCTTAACCCTTTTTTTTTTCAATATGAATTAAATTCGTATTCATTATCCATAACTCATTTATGAGTTTTCATTTTCATAGTACCATTTTATAGTACAACATAGACACAGCATCTTGCTGTAAACTTTTCAATCATTAGATTGATTCATTTCCCACATCATAACCTTATCAGATCACGGAGTGATCTTATCGTATATATTACGATTCATTTCTAGAACTTGATCGTTTTGTTTTACAATCTCCTATCCTTGCACTTCTGTTCACCGCTACTGTTCACTGTTATAACCAGAGTTAGGGGACTCTGTAGCTTAATAACTTACCGAGATTCGTCTTTGAATCTTATCGACACACTAACTCGATTTGAGTTAGTACTTATCCTAATCACTGCGGTTATTGGTCTCAGGTATTCCTACCTAAGCTTCATAACCAACAGCTCTGATACCAACTGTGATAACCCCGAATCCGGGCCCCGAATCGCCGTGGACTCGGTATACTATTTCTATCAATATTTGCGGAAGATATAAACATAAGTTGTTTATACAATACATTACACACTATTACCCAAAATCGAGTAACCTTAACTTATTACACATTTCCTAAACTATCTATTACACAACCATATATGTCAAAATATATTACAAACTAATTGCACTTTATATCCCAAGCTGTACTTAGCTTTAATCGTTTCCTGTATACGACGCATTTGCTTTACCTGCAATGTTTTATCATGATATAGCAAGGGTGAGCATGAAAGTTGCCCAGCAAGTTTATTTACAACAATTTAACGATATATCATGATTGAAGAGTATGAATAAAGGGCTTGCTATAATTCATCAATATAATTGAGAACTAGCACGAACAAATTTTTGACTGAACAAGTATTATACATGAACAAATATTTCTTAACCAACTGGTAATGAAGGTGATCAGCCTTTCATACCTGACTTATACATGCAAAATGTACAGAGTACAATTTTTATGGCAATCAGCAAAGATTAACCATAAGCTTGAAGAAACTACTCTTATTAGAGTTAAGTACAAGAAAACTTGCCTGAACCGTTGATTACCGCACGCAATTTAATAACGCTTTACCCCGAAGACCTAATATTAATAATATAGATCTCCAATAATTAGAATAATATCATCACAGTAATATACTGTTATATCTATATACACAAAATAACCTAAACACATTACCACATAAGCCTATTAGTCTATACCGCACATAAGACTTGGCATCAAGTCAAACTATTTAAGTCTGAGTTGAAACCGACACAATTCTAACATCCCGACGGTCTAGTCGGACTTTTATCGAGTTTAAGTTCAATTAAACTCTGACTTAACACTTAACCCTTGACACAGATAATTCCTTATCAGACAAAACATTTTTCCTAGGCTCGTAATAATTTTCGGATAATTATTACCATTTATCACCATTTTTAAATCCTTAATACCGTATTTAAATGAATTAAATACAACATAATACCTTAATCATTAATATTTATTTAATATAAAATATTAATGAAAATCATTACATAATATTATAATATAATTATAATATATCAAAGTATTTTTTAATACTTTAAAAATCATTTTTATATGATTTTTCAACACTTAAATCCATTATCCGATAATTAATATTAATATTAAAATATTAATATTTACATGCCAAAATATCAAAAGTTACATTTTATAACTTAAAATATTTTTATAACACTTAAATCATTTTAATATGATTTTTAAAACATTAATTCCATTTTTCCTTAATTTATTTAATATATCTATTAAATAAACTAATTATCATTAATATTGATTAATTAATGAATTTCATCACAAAATATCAAAAGTTATGGAAAATAACTTAAAATATTTTCTTTTATCATAATATTATTTTTCATGATTTTTCATGAATTAAAAACTATTTTTAAATAATTTATTTAATATTGTAATTAAATAAATAAATACCATTTATATTCTAAAAATACTAAATATTTTTGAAATATACTCAAAATAGTTAAAAACTATTTTTCAGACTTTAAAATAATTTTTCATAATTTATTTTGTATTTTTAATAATTAAAAACCATTTTTTCTAATTTTTAATCAATTTCCGGAAATTAATATAAATAAACCGTCGCTAAAGGCTTTTAGCGACACTTGTCTGTCGCCTTAGGTGTTCTTGAGTGTTCTTGACAGATTTCGGGGTACCTAGTTTGACCGCTTATAAAATCAAATCTGTTTATGTTCTGGGCTTGTAATTACTTTCATATTGTAGTATTTATGTAATACTACAACTAAATATCATGTTCCATGTCAATCCAACAACGGAGCATCAAGATCTAGCCATCCAAAAAGTCTGACAACCATGTTCTTCATTTTCTGGGTTTTCCAGAAAATGAAGAACAGTCATGGTACTAGTTTTCGATCATTGTGACTTGCAGTCTATGCTTCTTTTATGAGTTCTAATGGTTATATCATGTATAAAAGATGTCATACTACAACTAGAAAGCTTCATATCATCAAATTAACACTTCAATAAAAAGATATAGCTCGGTCAAAGTAGTCAAGAAAAACTGTTCTTGAACATTTCTGGGTTACCTAGAAATGTTCTTGAGCAGTTTTTCCTTACACGTTTGACCACGATTATTATACGGTTTGGTCATGGATCTAAGTGATATAAAGACTTTAATGTGTAGTCTACATACCAGACTACCACTAATCAACAACAACTCGGCCTAACGTCTAACACACAGCAAGATAAAATGCATGAACAAACTTGTCAGACGTCTGGGTAATTCTGGGTTTTTCCAGAAACCAGTTTTTCGTGAACGGTCAACTACCTTTGACCTCTTATATCTTTAGATCTGGACATGATCTGGACTTTATTCAAGTCTCAGATTCAAGAGCTAACAACAAAGAACAGATCTATAACATTAAACACAACTAAACATTAACATACAAAGATCTAGAGGCCCTGACATATGACTGTCAGGCCATATTTTTCCCATTTTCCAGTTTTCTATAAACATTAAATCCGAGCCTCTAGGTGTTATGGATTCATGATCCAACAACCCAGATCTCTAATTGACACCTTAATACACTATATTAACCAATCAATTACAACAAAAAACATAAGATCAAAGATTTCAAAATTTTAGGGATTTATACCTTTCTAGCTTTAATTTCCAAATCTGACTTTTGATTCTGACTTTGGTTTGCTGATTCAAGATCATGGATCTTCTTTTCACTCTCCCTCACTCCAATTTTCGGATTTCTAGAGAGAGAAGTTGGTTGTTCATATGAAAGAAATAAAATGATTTTTCTCTCATTTTAGGCTTTTATATTTTTGCAATTCAATGAATGTGGCTGAGGTTGCTGCTGATTAGCTGGATTTGCTGGCCAAAAAGTCACATGCTAGGCTATGCTTAGGCTAGGGTTGGTAAACAACTCAAGATCTTGCAAGATTTACACTCCACCAATTAAAAAAAAAATGTGACTTAAGGCATTTTGGACATTTCCCATTTATTTCTAGGATTTTTCATGTATTGAAATCCCTTAGGTTTATGATTTGGATTATTGAAAGTTTAGGGTTTGACCCTAAAAATTTAGCAACTAAGTTTCTAACATTTTCCAATTTTCGGTTATAAAAATTAGAATATTAACATTTTAAACTTATAATTAGTATTTACTAATTATATAATAAATTTCTTAATCATACTTTCATTCTTGCTAATTAGGATTAGCATTCCCTAATTATAATCGCCAAATACGCAATTAACGTCAAAATGGTCATTAGGGTTTATAAACCGCTAATTAGGGTTTCTAATAGAAAAATTATAAATTTTCTAATTTAGAAATTAAATATCCGTAATTAGATTAGGGTTTCTAATTACTCATAATATTGAAATAATTAGGATTAGGGTTTTCTAATTAACAATGCTAATTTTTAGCAATTAAATCACCACTGAACAGTTAGGGTTTCTGACGGAACAATTAGGGTTCCATAATTTAAAAAAATTAGGGTTTGTAAATAAATTAACATTTACCCTAATTAATACTTAATAAATATCATATAAGCATTATAATCCCCCGTTATAATCCCAGGGTAGGGCTTAACTTTAACAGAATCTGAAACTAGGGTTTGCAGATCTGGCATTAGGGTTTTTAAATTTGGAATTAGGGTTTTGTAATCAATTTTTAAGATTAACCCTAATTAATCTTTTAATTATTTACACTTATGCCATTAAGTTCCCGATTTAGGGTTTCATACACCGAATTAGGGTTTCGGATTCCCGGAACTGAAACTAGGGTTTCCAGAACCAGTTTCTAGGATTTCTTATTAACCGTTAGGATTTTCTAACCGAACATTGTCGTTCTTAATATATTCTTAGGGTTTGTCACAGATATAATTTATCTGATCAACCCATGACCCTTAACCACATTCTGAACACATCATTAACCACATTCACAGAACTTAATCACATAAACAATTAATCCTGAATAATTCACCTATTCCCTTCACCGAATTTTGAAATCCTCAAAATTCAATCCCAATAACATTAAACGCATACATTTATTTTCTGTCTAGATCTAATATTTGATCTTAATTCAATCATTTAAGATTTTACTAAATTGCCCAAATTTTCGGGTTGTCACACAATGGACATAGGTACACCATGTCTTGACACAATTTTCTTCACGTACAGTTTTTCCAATCGATCTAGGGTAAATCTAATATTGATTAGTAATAAGTGTGCCGACTTCGTCAATCGATCAACAATCACCCAAATTACGTCATAACCTTGTTGGGTCGTTGGAAAATCTACCAAAAAATCCATTGTGACATGCTTACATTTCCATTCTGGTAGCTCCAACGGTTGTAATAATCCGCTTGGCCTTTGATGTTCAGCTTTGACTTTCTGACACGTTAAACATTTTTCCACGCATTCAACCACATCTTTCTTCATATTCGGCCACCAAAATGATGTCTAAGATCCTGGTACATTTTTCGTACTTTGAGGGTGAATCGAATATCTTTAGTTGTGAGCTTCACTCAGAACTCCCTCTTTAACTTCCGGTACTGGCGGAACCCAAATTCTCCCTTCGAATCGAAGTAACCCTTCCGAATCGACTTTGAATTTGCTTTCCTCCCCTTCAGATATTTTCTATTTTATCTTTTTGCATTCTTCATCCTGAAGTTGTGCATTCTTCACTTTATCTATCAACGTTGAATCATTTCCTATCTGGAACTAATATTCATCAAATTTTGTCGAATATCTAATTTCCAACTCCATCTTAGCCATTTTTGACACTAGCTTCTACTCAGCAGTTAACATCATTAAATTCTCCCGTCCCTTCCTACTTATGGCATCACCAACAACATTCGCCTTTCCAGGATGGTAGAAAATCTCGCAATCATAGTCTTTGATCAGCTCCAACCATCTTCTTTGTCGCATTTTCAAATATTTTTGTGTAAAGATATACTTCAGACTTTTATGGTCGGTATATATCTCACACCTCTCTCCATAAAGATAATGTCTCCAAATCTTTAGGGCAAACATTATCGCATCCAACTCTAAGTTATGAGTTGGATACCCCTTTTCGTAATCTTTTAATTGACGTGATCTATACGCAATAACTCTGTCGTTCTGCATAAGTACCCGACCTAGTCCTTTATACGATGCGTCACTATAGACTACAAAATTCCCTGTATCATATGGCAATGACAACATAGGTGATGTACTTAACCTCTTCTTCAATTCGTGAAAACTTTCCTCACACTTCTCCGTCCAAACAAACGTAACCGCCTTCCTAGTTAAATTCGTCAACGAGGTCGCGATCTTAGAAAAGTCCTGAATAAAATGCCTATAGTAACCTGCCAACCCTAAGAAACTTCTTATCTCTGATGTTGTCTTCGACTGATCCCAGTTTACTACAGTTTCAACTTTTGATGGATCTACCAAAATTCTGTCTTTATCAATAACGTGCCCGAGAAACTGTACACGTTCCAATTAAAACTCACATTTTGAAAATTTTGCGTACAACTTCTCATTTCTCAATGTTTCCAACGTCACTTTTAAGTGTTCAACATGTTCTTCCTTGGTCTTAGAATACACCAGGATATCATCAATAAACATCGCCACAAATTTATCTAAGAATGGTTTAAACACCCTGTTCATCAAATCCATAAACGCTACAGGTGCATTGGTTAAACCAAATAACATAATCAGAAACTCGTAATGACCATACCGAGTTCTGAATGCCATCTTCGGTACGTCTTCTGGCCTCACCTTCAATTAATGATAATCACTCCTCAAGTCTATCTTTGAAAAATATCTCGCACCCTTCGGTTGATCAAACAGGTCCTCGATTCTTGGTAACGGATACTTATTTTTAATCGTAACCTTATTCAATTCTCGATAGTCAATGTAGAGCCACATCAATCCATCTTTTTTCATAACAAATAACACTGGGCTGAATATACTTCTTGTCGAGTAATTCTTGCAGTTGCACCATCAACTCTTTTATCTCCATCGGGGCCATTCTATATGGTGCCTTAGATATCGGGCATGTTCCTGGTACTAAATCAATCACGAACTCGATTTGTCAATCTGGCGGAAGACCCACCAAATCGTCTGGAAATACGTCTGCAAAATCACTTATGATCGGTATCTCTTCTAACTTCGCACTTTTCTTTTGTGTATCAACTATGTAGGCTAAATATCCTACACATCCTTGTCTTAACAACTTCTTGGCTTGCATCACCGTCAGACAACTTGCTTGTCGAGGTGATTTGATGCCATAGAACATAACCTTTGACAGAGTCATAAGGTTAACACACTTTCTTTGGCAATCAATTACTGCTCCGTGATTGAATAACCAATCCATTCCCAGGATAACATCAAACTCACCCTTTATAACCACTTTATAATTCTTATATATGAACCTAACAGGAATCACTTCCCTATTTGCAATCTCTATGCTCTTAAGGATAATCTTAGTCTTCTTGAGGCAAATCTAAGTTCTGAACAAATTCATCGGATATAAATGAACAAGTAGCACCCGAATCAAGCAGTACATAAGCATTAATAACATTGATCGGAATGATACCTGACACCACATCCTTAGACTGAACAGTATCCTGCACAATCATATATTAAAGTTCTTGGAGTAGGTCAACTTGACTGAGCTGTTCCAGTGATAGTCAATGCACCACCACTATTGTTGTTTCCTTTTCTTCCACTTGCACTCCCCGCTGGCTTTTTGTGACAATCGCGAGCCATGTTATCCTTCGAATCACATGTAAAACATGTTCCTTTCTTCGAACTAAAATAGTTCGATGTAATGTCTCCCTCCTGCCACAGTTGAAACACACTTGCTTTCCCTTCAAACATACCCAGTATGATTTTTTCCACACGTTGCACAAGCTTCAAACTTCTTCTTCTGCTGACTTCCCTGTTGTCCTCCAGTAGTCGAATTCTCGTTCCACTTCCTCTTCTGATTGTTACTTCCAACATTACTCCCACCAGTCTTATTCTCGTTATCATTCTTCCTCTTCTTCTGTTCTTGGTTGTACTTGGTCAAGGCATCGCTTCCACCTTCTACGATGATTGCCTTTTCCAGTACAATAGTAAATGTATTCAACTAGAACATTGGAACCTTGCTATACAGCTAGGGTTTCAATCCTTGTTCGAACCTTCTCGCTTTACACTCATCCGTATTGACTTGATAAGTGGCAAACCTTGCCAACTCGTTAAACTTCGCAGCATATTCTGGCACCGTCATAGTTCCTTGCTTAAGCACCAGAAATTTCACTTCCAACTGATTCTGAGAACTCACTAGAAAGTACATTTCAAAGAACATCTCCTTAAATCTCTCCCACATTATCACTCCTTGTCCTCCACGAACCTTATTTGTCTGCCACCAGTAGCTAGCTTCAGACTTCAGCATGAATGTTGCGAACACAGTCTTCTGATCTTCATTAACTCTAGCAACGTCGAACACCTTCTCCATTTCCATGATCCAGGTTTGGGCTTCCATTGGATTCATAGACCCTTGAAATTATGGCGGTCCAACAACTTTGAATTCCTTGAAAGTCGTAACTTGAGCTTGCGGTTAATTCGTAAGTACTCCCGTTAACAAAGTTACCAACTGCTGAACTGGATTAGCGTTGGTCTCGTTGTTATTGTTAGTAGACCCCTCAGGAGGTGCTTGTTGACGTGGTTGTCTTCTTCTAGGAGGCATTTTCTGTTAAAATATACGCTTATTATTTCATCACTCCACTTCTTGGGTATTTGAAGTTTAACTTAAACATTCCAGGGTTAAATCTATATCACATAATATTTCAAATAAACTCCAATATTTTATTCATTCATAATATTTTAAAACATACTAAAGATAGCATAACCGCTAAAAACATCCACTTTCCTGAACTAGACAAGTTTCAGGATTAAATACTCATACTATCCCTTTATTTATCTCACAATAAGGGATTCATAATTTATTTATTCACATAATTAACCACATATTATTATCACTCTTATTCTATCTATGCATATTAA
The DNA here is from genome assembly GCA_020205505.1 of Panax japonicus. Classification (NCBI taxonomy): domain Eukaryota; kingdom Viridiplantae; phylum Streptophyta; class Magnoliopsida; order Apiales; family Araliaceae; genus Panax; species Panax japonicus. The sequence continues at coordinate 49,715,459 of CM035107.1, forward strand.
GACGTCGTAAAGCTTCTCGACGCTCATCCTCCATGATACGATAAGTCGTTCTACGATCCATCATGAACCACGGCGAGTCTTCAAACTTAGGTGGGAAATAATGGACTCGATCCTGGGCCCTATCAATCACAAAATTAAAAGCATAATCCATCTCCTTCATCTTGGCTTTCTTCACTTAAACTTTAGCCTCAGCACGGTCCATACGTTGAGTCACCTTCATCTAAGCGTCATCTGCTCTTGTACGCTTAGTTGTTTCATCTTTGAAGTCAACTTTCAACTTCTCAATGTCAGTCTTCATCTTCTCGTTCACTGCCAACAGGTCTTCATGATGACCCTAGGTATGAACTAAATCCCATTCTGTGTTTCCGAGTTTTGAATCAAGTTCCTGAATCTCTACATTCTTTTGTTCCAATGCAACATGATGCATATCAACCATCTCCTTCAGTTCCTCTACATTATCATATAACTTTATGTTACGATCATACAAATCATCATACATCTAAGCCGATATGCAGTTTGGTGGAAACTCCATAGGATCCTCCTCCTCATCATCCTCCTCTATCTCCTCATGACTATCCTCCTCGGGATCGGTCACAGGCTCATCCTCTTGGATCAATTGTTCCCGCACTACATGAATATCCCGGGGTTCATCGTCTATAGGTACCTGAGGTATCACCTCTCTAGCTGGACTGGATCCTCCTTTGTCAGACATCCTGACAACAAAATATTTTAAATTTTACTTAACATTATGGATACACGCGAGCACATAAGTTATTAAGACATAGCACATCATGTCTTTTATTATTTAGGTTCAATGGATGCCTTAATCCACTTCTTAAACCCCGATAAGAGTTAAACACCTCTATATTTTCTGCCTTCTTAAAGGATACATCCTAAGGTTTTCCCCACCTAAGGTTCATAACCTAAGGCTTTGATACCAACATGTGACATCCCCAAATCCGGGTACTTCATTTCTGCCGAATTTGGTGCTCACTATCAAAATAATTACATCTAAATACCCATGATAAAGGATAAAATATTAAATAACTTAAACAATAATCTTTCTCATTAAAGGGTTACATCATCTCATAAACAATCCCAGGTAATCTAACCTTAAATTATTACATCAGTTTGCTGAATACATTATAAAATAAAATAAGTCCTATAACTTCATGCATTTAAATAAACTTTAACTAATTCTTCAACACTTGGACATCTTGCCCTTTCCCTTGCTAGTGGATGGCTCATCACCTCTTTCGACTTTAGCTGAATTGTCTAATTGCAAGAGTGATCAAACAATTGCTCACTGACATAAAGAATAGTAATAACAATCATATAAGAATGAACAACAAATGTTATACAATAATGAACTTGTTCTACGAATATAAACAAAAATAAGTTCGAACTTTTAATATATGAGGATTGTCGACGTCGGGATTTTTGGATGTCCCTTTCCGTTACTTGTTCTTTGGTGTTCTCATTTTAGTTGAGATTTGTTTGAAAAAATAAGTGAAAAGGGTGTGACATGTATGATGTCGACGATGGGACTGTTAAGAGTCGCCAATTGGTTTATTAAATGGTTGTACCAACACAACTGAGAAAAAGTTTGCACATTGACCCAGTGGTGTGACACTGATATACATGTCGATGAAACTGAGATTCGTTTAGGGTTCGGGGACTTGGTTATGCGGGGGGGAAGGTGTTAGGCACACCCTGACATCCGTGTTACCATGGTGACTACCTCTTTTCAAGAAACTATTATCTGAGTGTGTGTGTGTGTGTGTGGGTCAATGTGCTGTTATATGGAAGTTGTGCGAGGCCTCGTTCGAACCTATATACACAGGGTTTGAATTTATGTAAAAATTCAATTTTAGCAAAATATGGCAGTGATGTTTTATAAAAGAGGTTTTTCAAACCCTAATGCTCAATAGGAATTGAGACCTTTTACACTACCATTTTATTAAGTGATCGGATTGGTTGATTTTATTTGACGGATGCGAGGCATCCGTACGAAAATAATATATACAAAAATTAATGTCAACTTCCTCGTGGGTATTGAAACAATTTGAGGAAATTCAGACACCGCAGAATAATTTACAAGCTGCTTACAGCTGAAAATGTCCATCACAGGAACCGAATCTAGATCCAATGGGATGAATCTGTGATCACAAGATTCCTAGGCGCACAGAATGCTGCAATTTGTATGAAAGTAGTAAGCAGGTATATATATATAAAAGCTATAAATATATATATATATATATATATATATATATATATATATATATATATATATATATATATATATATATATATATACACAGACATGATCCCAACCACAAAGCACCTCCATGGGGGATCAGAAATGTAAATAAAGCCATAAGAGCGATCAACTGCCACGAAGGAAATTCCAGGCAGGACGAAAATAAATATATATATATATATATATATATATATATATATATAAACATTAAACGCACCAGATGTAAAGTCCAGGCTCATCGAACAGAGTTCGGCCACAGTTCATATATATATATATATATATAAAAGCGAATAAATGCACCAGATATAAAATTCAGGCTCATCGAACAGAGTTCGACAAATAGTTAATATATATATATATATATATATATATATATATATATATATATATATATATATATATATATATATATTAAAGCAATAAACGCTCCAGACCGAAGTCTAGGCTCGTCAAACAAAGTTCGACACACAGTTCATATATATATATATATATATATATATATATATATATATATATATATATATACAGACTGGAATGAAACCACGGACCGAAGTTCAGGTAAAAGCAAGCAACACGACTCTCAATGTGTAGAAGGGTGTGTGCAAAGATGAAGAGAAATACTCTAAAGTGTGTGAGAAGGCTTACAGCTGACTGCTAAAAAAGGCTTCTATATCTTTAGAGTGAGTAAACACTGGCTTTTGTGGGTACAAAAGAGGCTATATATGAGATCACAGGTGTTTGAAAGTGGGAAATACACTGTATGGGCGAGTGCAGATGTAAAAACCCAAAACCCTAATAAGAACTCGTTATGAGAATTTTGTAATCGAATCATAATATTATGATATATATATATATATATAATATCTTTTATTTCGGCAACCGTGTTTTCTTACATATATAGATGTAAAGTAATATGTCTTCTATTCTAGTTGAGATCCTTGGGAACTAATTATCTGAGTGAGGGTGTTAATAGCATGGACTATTTATGTTGTTATTAATATTCTGAATTTCAGATAGATGGTTACTATCGATACGATAATATATATTTGCATGACATAGACTATACATCTGGGTGAGGGTATTAGTAATATGGATTGTTCATATTATTACTGATACTCTGAATTTTGGATAGATAGACTCTAGTCACAGATACAGTTCATATATTCAAGTGAGGGTATCCAAAAAAAGTAATATTTATCTTGGGAATTACCATCTGTTATGAGATACTGTGAATCGTGAATCTAAGGGAATTATATCTGATAGTCCCTATATCTAATGTAATATTTTAATCAGATACCATGGGTGTATAGATTTAAATGCATTGTGTTAATTCTCTATAAACACCATACCGGATACCACAGGAGTATAGTTATGGGGGAGTTACAATTTTGTTATCAAAGCTGTTAAGGCTATAGATATAAGGAAGAGTTTTCTTAGTATATAGTCTTCGAGTCCATAAAAATTTTAAAAAGACATATAAAATATAACCTTAAAATTATTATGTTGTGTAAAACTTTATACCAGTATTTATGGAGTTTTCTTTTAAAGATGGCCAACTCCAATGCTGAAGAAAGAGTGATCAATCCACCGCAAATAGAGTCTTTAGAGCTAGTGATGCAGAAGAAGAAGAATTTCTTCATAATCAACAACTGCTTGATGCTGAAGAAGAAGAAGAAGATCCAGTGGCTAGACAATTAATGAGAATAGATGAGCATGATGAGGCAATGGCATCACTACTGTAGACAACAGAATATGAGAACAATAAGATGAAGTTTAGGGCAGATTTAGCTGATTGTATGTTAATGGATGAAAGAAGTCATAGCCATCGACTAAAAGTACAACTGCACCATGCACAAAGGGACAGAAAGGAAATTCAGTCAAGACTTCTTAAAACATCTCTGGGAGTTCGAGATACTTTTAATGATTTGCAGCGTCGTATAGTTCGATATCCAGTAGAGGAGAAGAAAATTGCTTATCTTATCGATCGATCTGTGGTTTGTCACATGATCCAGGATTCCTTTGATGATATCAATGAATTATAGAGAGTAATATAGGTGGTTGGATGCTTTATATTATTATAATAAATAAGCATTCAAAGTTTGTAATGAAAGTTGTACCCTGTAGGATACTAGTATGTTTAAAGTTGTTGTAAGATTGTGAGTTATAAATAAACAATATGTTTTGGTTATCCAAGAATCTTATGTGAATCTTTGTTGTTGTTTTATAGAATCATGCCACCAACCAGAAGACCCCAAAGTGAAATGAATAATGAGGATAATCCTACTCAACAGTTAGTAGATATGATGTTAGGAGTAAAACTAGATCAAATACCTATAGTTAAGGAATTTCCTGATGTATTTCCAGATGATTTACCCGGTTTGCCTCCAGATAGGGAGATTGAGTTTATCATTGATCTTGCACCAGGAGCGGCACCAGTTTCTAAGGAACCGTACAGAATGGCACCTATAGAATTGAAAGAGTTACTTATTTCATTACAGGAACTCTTTGATAAAAAGTACATACAACCTAGTGTTTCACCCTGAGGAGCACCAGTGTTGTTTGTAAAGAAGAAGGATGGAACTATGAGACTTTGTATAGATTATAGGGAGCTAAATAAGCTAACTATTAAGAATAAATATCCTTTGCCAAGGATTGATGATTTGTTTGACCAATTAAAAGGGGCCAAACATTTTTCAAAAATTGATCTTAGAAAAGGTTATCATCAATTAAAGGTAAGAAAGGAGGATGTGCTGAAAACAGCGTTTAGGACATGCTATGGACATTATGAATTTTTTGTAATGTCTTTTGGATTAACAAATGCACCGACAGCATTTATGGATTTAATGAATCGAGTGTTTAAACCATGCTTGGACAAATTTGTTGTAGTGTTTATCGATGATATCCTGGTATACTCGAGAACACGGGAATAGCATGTTGAACACTTGAGAGTCTTTTTGGAGAAATTACGAAAGGAAGAACTTTACGCAAAGTTTTTGCAAGGGTGAATTCTGGTTGAAGTGAGTTCAATTTTTAGGTCATGTAATTGACAAAGATGGAATATCTGTAGATCCAACTAAGATCGAAACGGTTGTGAACTGGGAACAACCAACAACTCCAACAGAAGTACGAAGTTTTCTCGGTTTAACGGGTTATTACCGATGGTTTATAAAAGATTTTTCAAAAATAGCAACCCCATTTGTGACAACCCGATATTTTCTAAATAAATAAAACTGAAATTTTGCGTATAATTTTTTTATTATTATTATAAGGATGAGGATTTGTACAAGATAATATGTATATGTATTTATGTGGTAAATAAAAATATATTTATTACATAAATATTTGCAAATAAATTTATTTTTAGAATTATTGATTATTATCAATTATAATTTTTATATTAATTAATTCCTTATGGGAAATGTTTTATTAATTATTTTTTTAGGAAAATATAATTTTATATTATTTAAATAATATATGAAATGATTTTTGAATAATTATAATGATTATTTCATTATATGAATTTGTTCAGGATGTTAAATTAAATATTTTAACTTAATTAAGAATGTTATTTATGCAAGATAAATCAGATATGGAATCCAAACCCTAATTTCGGGTTTTGATTAAGGAATGAGAATAATAATATTATATTGTTATTTTTTTAGTGTTATAGATATGTATGGTTATGTGTGTAAGGTTAATGTGTGGACAGTTTTATTATATTACGACCAAACCCTAATAATATTTTATAAAACCTATTTCTGGTTATGGAATGAGGAATGGTGATAATAATATAATATTAATTATATTTTTATTTTTCAGTGCTATAAATATGTGCCGTATGTACGTGTTGATGATGATTGATCAATTATGGTGTTTAATTTCAAAACCCTAATGTTAATTGGTTAAACCCTAGTTTTCTAAGGAAAACCCTAATTTGAAAATAAATTGTGAGTTTAAGACTGTTATATGGCGATGTTATATGATATATGTTATGTGTTATTTAATATTTTGCTAATAATAGAAAACCCTAACTTTAAATGTAAACCCTAATTATATTTAATTTTTTAATAATTAGAAACCCTAATCCAGAAACCTAAACCGGAGGTTTGATCTGTCTAAAATTGTGTTACTGTGATTAAGAATATGTGTGATAGACTTTAATTGCTAATTAAAATAAACTTAATTAGTAAATTAAAACCCTAAAAACCTAGAAACCCTAATGTTATTTCTAGAAACCCTAATTGTATTCCTAGAAACCCTAATTTTTGGTATTATAAACCCTAATTGCTATAATTGGCAAAGTTAATTATGATTAAGGGTAATAAACCCTAATGTCCATGTATTAGATAATTACAAACTTACTTTAATTAACAAAGTTATTATTTTCAGAGTTTAGAAACTAAAATTATGTTATTTCATTTTCTAACCCTAGTTGCTAAATCCTAAATTTGGAATCCTAGAATTTTACTAAAATTGGCTCAAACCCTAAACTCTAAACAAACTCTAAACCCTAAGGGCTTCATTAAATGGCAAATTCTAGAAATATAAGGAATTGTCCAAAATGCCCTTTTAGTGTTCTTTATTAAGAAACTTGTACAATTTTGCCAAGTGTGGGAGTGGGTGACCTAACCCTAACAACTCCAACAACTCCTTTTTCTTGAATGTGCAAGCTATCAACACCATTAATTAAATTCATGCATCACAACACATTATATATAGATGGGAAGAGAGAGAAATTCCCATTTGGTAGCCTAATTTTTGCAAGCACTCAACCATTTCCTCTCCACTCTCTAACCACGAAATTTTCTTCATAAATCAGTCCTAAGCAAAGCCCCACGTTCTTCATAATCAAATCAGAAGCTAGAAATCTAAAATTAAGCATAAAAGGTATAAAACCCTACCTTGAATTTCTGTCCAAAAGTTGTTGTTAGATCTTGTGTTTTGTTGATTAAATATGTTATTTGTACTCTAACATGATGATCTGGGTTGGTTTTAGATAGAATAAACGAATGAATTTATGGCTTGATATGAAAGTGTTTGACTTCAATGGTTTTGTTGTTTGAATTCGAATAACAGGTTGCTTAGGAATATGAAAACTAATAACCTTACGAAAGCAATCAATTTTGGCCTGATGAGTAGTTAATCAATCAATCCCCAAAATCACATCAAAATCAAGTATCTTTAAAGAAATAAGGTCAACAGGTAATGTGATGGTGCCAACTTGGATCAAACAAGATTTATAAACAGTGGATGTAACGAAAGTTTCTCATAACGGAGTTTCAACAAATTAGTCAAAGTCTAATTTTCTCCGGAGTCAAGTTTAAATGTTGAGTATAAGCAAGAGAGATAAATGAATGGGTAGAACCGGTATCTAATAAGGTATAAACTTTGTAAGAATTTATAATTAACTAACCCATGCTAACTTCGTTCAAGTTCCTCGCATTCTGACTAGTCACGAAAAATGCTCTTCTAGGAACCGTTGACTTTGACTTGTCTGGGACAGTATTTGGAGTCACCATCCCCGCTGGACTGGGTTTCGCTACCGTACAATCTCGAGCGATATAACCTTCTTTTCCATAATTATAACATACCTTGGAAGGTTATGAACAGTTTGGACTTATGTGTTCATCTTCTCCGCATCTGTAGCATCTAACTGGCGGTCTTTCTCCTCCTTTAAAATTCGTTGCTGGTGTTGGTGCCGACGTCTTCCCGTCATTGTTAAATCTTCTCTTCTTGAAATTTCCACTTGAGTTATTTCTTTTATTACCTTGGCCATGATTTCCACAGAAGTGGTTACCATTTCTGGCATGATAATTTCCTCCACGATGGTTATCATTGTTCCGATGACCGTCGCCACCGGTACGATTATCATCAAGTTGTTGGTCATTATTCTTCAGTTGAGCTGACTCATTATCGCGCTCCAATAACTGAGCCCTATTCAGAACATCTGAATATAAATAATGTTTATGAGAAATAAGGTATTGACGTATTTTGGATTTCAAACCTCGCAGAAACATTCGCGTCATTCTCTCTTCATTATCAACCAAATGGGATACAAATCGGGACAACTCGGCAAACTTAGCTTCGTACTGTGACACATTCATATTATTTTGCTCCATCTTGATGAACTCTACCTCCTTCATGTGACGAATACTTTCGGGAAAGTACTTGTTGTTGAACAATTCTTGGAACTTCTCCCAAGACATCTTCAGTGTGATAGGCTGATTACGCTTTATGGATTCCCACCAATAATCTGCCTCTCCTCACAACATGAAAGTTGCGAAAGGAACCTTTTGCTCATCTGAGCATCCCAAGACATCAAATATCTTAGTGATCTGCTTTATCCACGTCTCTGCCGTAAGTGGTTCTGGCTTTCCCAAAAACTCTGGCGGTCCTAACTCCTTGAACTGCTTAGCGGTGAGCATTCGTGAGTTGCCAGTGTTTCCACCTGTATTTTGAACAGTAGTCTTTCTTGTTTGGTTTTGCATGAATTCTTGAAAGTTCCTAAACATACCATCGTTCATCATCTGCTCAGTGGTGTTGTTCACAGGAGGAACATTGCCAGCTTGTTGCACGTTCTCCTCGTTGGTGAGCAAAGGTGTCTCAACGGTCTCATTTACTCCACTGTTAACATTCTCAGTCGACATTCTCAAATACTGCCATAAAACAAGGGTTAATTTAACAAATTAACAAATCACATAATACCCCTATATTATGACCGACCAACAAATAAGCTTAGGTAGGACACACTAGCGAAGGATTTACTCGTCTCTCCCCTCCTAATTCTATTCCCCGATCTCCGCCAGAGATCATATCCCTAAATTCTGATACCAACTGTGACGCTCCCAAAATAGGTCCAATCCACCCAACCTATTCTGAGTCGCCAAATACATGGTACAGAAACAACTACAACTTTATTATTACAATTTTCGTGCAAAATACGACAATACTTATGCTGTGAGTTTAAATACAAATATTGTCTTCTAGACATTATCCAGACCTAAATAAAGTCCTCATACAATTATTGATACACTATATTACAAAATAGTGAGGACTACTAAAACAACTGTCTTGAACCATCACTCCACACCCCAACTAGTTCCCGCTATATTCTCGCCTCCTGAGAAGAAAAATGGAACAAAAAGGAAAAGGGTGAGCTCAACTAGCCCAATAAAGAATATTATGACTAAGATAATGTACAACAAATTATCATTACTCTTCAACAGGAAAAAATCTAAAAGAATACAATAGACAACAAGTTTTAGATCAACAACTGCAGAGGAAACAACAATTCATTAGAAGAGTTAAGTAGAGAATGAAATCTACTATCATCTATGAATTTAAAAGTTCATCATCGATATTTTATCCCTGTAACATCAATCAATATATATCATAAATCAAATATTCATCTTTGCACTACAGTCCAAAGATATTCATCAGTTGGTCTTGTTCATCTCAACACCTGTTCATCTTTACACTACGGGCCAAAGATATTCATCAGTTGGTCATGTTCATCTAAACACCTGTTCATTTTTGCACTACGGGCCAAAGATATTCATTATAAAATCATTCATCTTTGCACTACAGGCCAAAGATATTCAGTTATATCATCATTTAGGACTGAGGATAATGAAAATTATTTTAAAGAAAACGAATCCAGTGAAACAAAAGAACAAGTATTAAGGATTCATACTTTAAATAACCCAAGTTTGAAAATACTTCATAAATAACCAAAGTGGAGTAAAATTCAAGAATGAAGACCAAAACATAGATCCAATCAAAGATAGGAATCATAACAGACAATCTTGGACACAGAAAAAGAAAATTTAATTTTTCTGTGAATAGTATCGTATTCGTGAATAGTGTCATATACGTGAATAGTGTCGTATACATGAATAGTAACTCCGACACTAAAAGATAGAAATTTCATAAAAAAATATCATCATGCTTCATGAATAGTACTCGTGAATAGTAACTCGTGAATAGTAACTCATGAATAGTAACCCCGACATGAAAAGTTCCAAATTTGATAAAAATTCCAACCAATATTTCGGCATAATGATATTGAAGAAATAATATCATTTTTGAAAAAAATAACACCACTTACCTCAAAAAGGATAGAACTTCTGATCGGAATACTGGATATATATTGCTGAAAGAACTTGCACCGTATAGCAATACTCAAAGTACTAAAATACTCACAAAATACGCTCAATATATCGAGAGAGAAATAAAGAGAAAACTTCAGTTTCTGGTGTGATTTTCAATTCTAACCTAAGCACCCTATTTATAGGAAATTGATTAGAACATCAAAGCAGAAAATTTAATATAATAATATTATATAAATAAAATTTTCTACGCCAACCTTAGACTTCTGAATTCAGCAACTTAACATGTTATTAATGAGGCTCACAACATATAAAAAATGTTTTTTATTAAAAAATATTTAAAACTTCAAAAATTAATTATTTCGGAGTTTCGGAAATTCAATAATTCATATTAAATAGCCATTTTATAAGAAAATTCGAATCTCACGACTTTTTATAGGAAATTCAATTATCTACAACTTTGTAAAAGAAAGGTTTTCCAAATTCTAAAAAGAAATTGACCGAAATCCATATACGGACGATTTTACAGGCAATAATCAAATTTCAGTCAAGAAATGGGGTCCAACGACACACAAAACATGTTTTAATCATTTAATGCAACCAAATACTCTTCCTCCTCATATACTCATATATCCCACATTCATTGTAAAAATATCACCATTAATATATTATTAAAGTAATATATTCAAATGAATTATTTTATCAGAAAAAGATAAAAAAATATTTTTTAACAATTGTCACTTTAAAAAATTTCTCCATCTATATCCACATAAAATCAATATTTTCCTCATCATATAAATCAATAATTAATTATTGACAAATAATATTACAGAGTCACAATACTGGCAACCAGGTCGTTCCCAGGAAAGAGGGGGGCTTTCCAATAAAAATTTCTCCTTAGTGACACGCAATTAGGTGACCAAACCTATCCTTAGACAAAACTTTCTAGACATTGCCAATAATGTTTTCTAATAATATTATTCAGATAATATGAATTATTACTTCGATAATGGAAAATACTGTGTAGTGACAATTATTGAAACAACAGTAATATAAAATATCAACATAGAAATTATTGAATCAATAAAATAAAATACTTAACAGTAATTACTGTAATAATTATTGAGTAGTGCCTTCTTACGTAAGAATCAATAATTGGTGCAATACCGTGTGCTACTATGTAACAATGCGTATTACTGTGTTTTAACCACCGGGTATTCAAACAGTATTAACGGTAACAACTACGCCGTTATTTGTAAACAACTTATACTTGTTATTTTCTTCATCTAATCGCTTTCTGTTATGGGCCCACACAAGGTTGCGCCGTCGTACGAATATTCCCCGACAGTAAGAATATTCCACGACCAAACGAATATTCTCCGACAACAATGAGTATTTTATAACCACTTGCTTATTTAAAATATTTGCGCATTTTACCCACAACTAACCACATTAATCAAATCAACCCCTACTATTTCAAAATAATAAATAGAGGAAATTAAATCTTCATTTATAAAAAGTTGAGGCCTTACAACTAATGCTATCATCTGGACCTTCACTCCGTTACCCGACTAGTCCCAGCAACATTCCCATTTACTGAAGAGAACAATGAAAGCAAAAGGGTGAGCTCAACTAGCCCAATAAGAAATATTATGACTAAGATAATGCATAATAATTTATCGTTAACCTTCAACAATGTTAAACTGATAAAATATAATAAACATCAAGTTTAACTACAGCGAAATAAGCAATCCATTAGAAGAGTCAAGTAGAGCATAAAATCTACTATCTTCTATGATTTAAAAGATTTTTCATCACTTTTATCACTGAGACTCAGCTTAAATAATCCACATCATCGAATCACCCATGCACTACGGTCAATGATATTCTTTAGTATCACGACCACAAATTATCCATGCACTACGGGCCAAGGATATTCGTGTAATCATCAATGGTCATGATCATGCCAACAACTGTCCATCAATGCACAATGAGGACTTTTACCACATCATTTGTAACATTACGATCATGATTATACCGAATAATCCCTAGTCATAATCATACCAAGTCCATCCATGCACTACAGGCCACAAATGACTTTCAACATAATATAAACATGAGGATGATGACAATGATATAAGAATTCAATAAAACAAGTTAAAGGATAAATTTTTAAAGATGTATAATTTAATTTATTTAGAATTCAATATTGTCCAAATTGTCAACATGATACTGCTTTGTGCAGTAAAATTCAAGAATGATAATGTATTAAAAATGATTTGGACCGAAAAGAAATTAATTTTTATTATGAATAGTACTTCGGGTGAATATTACCCGAGTGAATAATACCCCGTGAATAGTAATTTAGGAATAGTACTTTGTAAATAGTACTTTGTGAATAGTAGCTATGAATAGTACTTTTGTGAATAGTACCGTATAAATGGATAATACTCATGGATAGTACTCTCCTTGACAAAACTTTTAGACATTGTCAATATTGCAAATAATAATATGAATAACTTTGTCATCTCAATTATTGATTTAATAATATAAAATATTATGCAGATGATACTGTGACAATTATTGAATCAATAATATGAAAGATATTATATAGCAATTACTATAGAAATAATTTAGTATAACTGAGTGACTTCTCACGTAAGAATCAATAATCAATACCGTGTGCTACAATACAACCACGCGTATTACTGTACTTTTACCATTGGGTAGTTTAACAGTTTAACAGTAAAACTTTCGCCGTTATTTTTATAAAAAGATAATTGTGTCTTTTTCTAACTAAGACAATACTTTTGTTGTGGGGTCCACCAGTGATTGTGCCGTCGTACGAATATTTCCCGTTAAAACGAATATTCCCCGACCAATCGAATATTATATAACCACTTGCTTACTTTGCAAAATTTGTAAATAATACCCACAACTATAACATTTTATCAAAATCACACCATAATATTCAAAAATATATTTCGAGAAAAATTAATCTTTATTCATAAAAGTTGGGGTCTTACAACTGTAACGCCCCCAAAATAGGTATATATCACCCATCTTGAGACTCCAAATACATGGTACAAAATTTAAATATAACTTAATAATAAAATTATCGTGTAAAATACGACAAAACATAAACTAGGAGTTTTAATATGAATATTGTCTTCTAGACAGTATTCAACTCAAATGGAGTCCTCAATATATTTATTATCACACTGTTTCATAGAATAGTGATGACTACTAATGCTATCATCTGGACCTTCACTCCGTTCCCCGACTAGTCCCAGCTACGTTCTCATTTCCTGAAGAGAACAATGAAAGCAAAAGGGTGAGCTCAACTAGCTCAGTAAGAAATATTATAACTAAGATAATACAGAATAATTTATCGTTATCCTTCAACAGTGTTAAACTGATAAAATATAACAAACATCAAGTTAACTGCAGCGGAACAAGCAATCCGATTGTATGCTCTACTTGACTCTTCTAATGGATTGCTTGTTCAGCTGCAGTTAAACTTGATGTTTGTTATATTTTATCAGTTTAACACTGTTGAAGGCTAACGATAAATTATTATGCATTATCTTAGTCATAATATTTCTTACTAGGCTAGTTGAGGTCACCCTTTTGCTTTCATTGTTATCTTCAGAAAATGAGAACGTAGTTGGGACTAGTCGGGGAACAGAGTGAAGGTCCAGATGATAGCATTAGTAGTCCTCACTATTCTATGAAATAGTATGGTAATAAATGAATTGAGGACTCCATTTGAGTTGAATACTGTCTAGAAGATAATATTCATATTAAAATTCTCAGTTTATATTTTGTCGTATTTTACACGATAGTTATATTATTAAGTTGTATTTGAATTTTGTACCATGTATTTGGCGACTCAAGATGGGTGATGTATACCTATTTTGGGGGCGTCACAGTTGGTATCAAAGCTTAGGGATATGATCCCTGGTTCAGATGTTAGACAAGAACTAGGAGGGGAGAGACGAGGAATTCCTTCGCTACTATGACCTACCTAATTTTATTTGGTATTTAATTGGTCGGTCAGAGTATAGGAATAGTATGTGACATATCAATTAACCCTTATTTTGTGGCAGTATTTGAAAATGGTATCCGAAGATGTCGAGATAAGCAATGAAGCATGTGAGGCCGTTGAGTCACCAACGATCAATATCCAGGATAATGCCCATTAGAATGGCAATATTCCTCAGGAAAACAACAACGCTTACCAAATGATGAACAATGGGATGTTCAGAGGCTTTATGCAATTCATGCAACATCAGGCGAGAACGACTCCTGTTCAAAATATAGGTGGAAACAATGGAAACTCTCGGACGTTCACCGCTAAATAGTTCAAGGAGCTGGGACCACCAGAGTTTATTGGAGAACCAAAACCACTTAAGGTGGAGACGTGGATAAAGCAGATCACCAAGATATTTGATGTCTTGGGATGCTCCGAGGAGCAAAAGGTTCCCTTTGCCACCTTTATATTATGAGGAGAACCAGATTACTGGTGGGAATCAGTAAAGCGTACTCAACCTGCCGCACTGAAGATGTCTTGGGAGAAGTTCCGAGAACTGTTTAACGACAAGTACTTTCCCGAAAGTATTCGTCACACGAAGGAGGTAGAGTTCATCAAGCTAGAGTAGAATAATATGACCGTGTCACAGTACGAAGCTAAGTTTGCCGAGTTGTCCCAATTTGCATCCCACTCAGTTGATAATGAGGAAAGAATGACGTGGATGTTTTTAAGTGGTTTAAAACCTGAGATACGTCAATAACTAATTTCTCAAAAACTATGTTTGTATTCAGATGTTGTAAATATGGCTCAGTTATTAGAGCGCGATAACAAGACAACCCAACCAAGATAGAGCAGCCGGCAAAATGATAATACCAGTGGTAGTAGTCATCAAAGCGGTGACAACGAACGTGGAGGGAATCAACATGCCAGAAATGGTAACCACTTCGGTGGTAATCATGACCAAGATAATAGAAGTGGAAATTTCAAGAATAGGAGATTCAACAATGATATAAAGACGTCATCACCAACACCTGTTGTTAAGGAAGAGGAATGATAGCCAATCGTATGTTATAAATGCGGAGGGGAGGGACATATCAGTCCGAACTGTACGTAGCAATCCAAAGCATATTATAATTGCGGAAGAGAAGGTCACCATGCCCAATTTTGTCAGGCATCGAAGTCAAGTCCAACTGAGATGGAGGCATCAAAGGCCGTCCCAGACATGACAAAACCGATAGTTTAAGGGAGAGCGTTTGTCGTAACCTCCCAAAAAGTAAGGAATCTAAACGAGGTGATCACGGGTAAGCTAATCATAAACTCTAGCGAAGTCTATACCTTATTTGATACTGGTTCTACCCATTCTTTTATTTCTCGTACTTGCGTTCAAGGTTTAAATTTAACTCTAGAGAAATTAAACTTAGACTTATCTGTTGAAACTCCATTGGGAGAAACCTTCATTACATCAACTATTTATACATCTGGTTTGATTCAAATCGGTAACCGCATGTTACCTGTCGATCTCATCTCCTTAAAAATACTTACATTTGAAGTGATTCTAGGGATTGATTGGTTAACTACTCATCATGCTAAAATTGATTATTTTCGTAAGGTTGTTAGCTTTCATATTTCTAATTAACCTATTATGCGAATTTAAGCGACCAAACCATTAAAATCAATCACGGTCATCTCAAGCCATAAAGCTATTCGTTTATTGAAAAAATGGATGTCAAGCTTTCTTAGCTCATGTCACAGATTTAAACAAAAATACGTCAGATTTGAATGATATTTCTATTGTTAATAAATTTCCTAACGTATTCCCTGAAGAACTTCCTAGCCTACCCCAGAGCATTAAATTAAATTATGTATCGACCTTGAACCTGGTACAAAACACTCAAATATTTCTTCACCCAAAACGAACATATCATGCGCCAAAGACGTTGGCTTGGGCTGTTGAAGATTACAATAATACGATTCAATACCATCCTAGAAAAGCAAACATGATAGCTGATGCATTGAGTAGAAGATCATATGCGTTTACGAGTGCGATATTGTTAACACAAAGACCCATTTCGTACGACTTACAAAATATGGAGATAGAGTTAATGACTCCAAGAACCTACATGAAGATAGCAAATATACGAGTAGAATCAACGTTAATCGATATAGTTAAAGTCGCTCAAGCTACACACCCAGAGCTGATGAGTGTGAAGCAGAAGGTTCAAGAGGGCGTTATTCTAGAAGAAAGAATCGATGAAGAAGGAATACTTTGAGTCAACTCCAAACTTTGTGTTCCTAACGATTCTGACTTGAAGTATAAAATCATGATGGAGGCGCACAACACATCGTTTGCAATCCATCATGGGAGTACCAAAATGTATCGTGATCTTCGACATATATTTTGGTGGAGCAATATGAAGAGAGAGATAGCGGGGTTTATCTCAAGGTGTCTGACTTGTCAACGAGTCAAGGCGAAGCATCAAGTTCCAAAAGGTCCATTGCAACCACTTAAAATTTTAGAATGGAAGTGGGAGCACATTACCATGGATTTCGTTACTGGTCTTCCCAAGGTTTCTCAAGGTATAAATGCGATTTGGGTCATAGTTGATAGATTGACCAAGTTTGCTCATTTCCTAACGATACGAGAAACTTATACACTTGAACGTCTTGCTCGTATATACATAAATGAGATTGTAAGATTGCATGGTATGCTAGTATCCATAGTTTCCGATCGAGACCCGAGATTCACTTCACGATTTTGGGTTAGGTTGAAAAAAGCTATGGGCACGAATTTACGATTTTGTTCGGTATATCATCCTCAAACGGAAGGGCAGTCGGAGAGGACTATTCAAACTCTTGAAGATTTATTATGACTCTGTGTCCTTGACTTCAAAGGAAGTTGGAACAAGTTCTTACCATTGGTGGAGTTTTCCTACAACAACAGTTATCAAGCAAGTATTGGTATGGCTCCATTTGAGGCGTTGTATGGACGAAAGTGCCGTTCTCCAGTATGCTAGGATGAGGTGGGTGAAGCAACGTTGTTGGGACCGGAGTTGGTACGTATGACTATGAAAAAGATTCAAACGATCCGACAATGTACAAAAACCTCACAAGATCGACAAAAGAGTTATGCTGATTGTTGATCGATTTCACAATCAATGAATACGTGCAAGTATACATGGTCAACAAGTAATAATGTGAAAGTAGAGTATCGTTCCCACGATGAATTATTTAATAAAAATCACCAAGTACTAATTCATAACCAAACTAATTTTATTTAGGCAATCTCAAATCATGATTTTTCTAATTAAGAAAACTAACTTAATCAATTAAAACTAGGTTACTTTTTAAATGAATTCAAATAAATAAAGGCTAAGACTCCAATATCCCCAATTATGAACTATAAACCAATTATCCAATTATCCAAATTATTATGTTTACTGAATTGTTAACAGGAATTCTCAAATGCCAAAAGCCCTCTCTCGAGTGATCAATTGCCTTCTATTTAACCCAGATTAATTTTATTATATCTCTATGCAAAACAATTGAATTAAACTCGTTACAATCCCAATTCCTTATGTGTTACATGCGGCAAATTGATATTCTCATTCTATTAACAAACCTAATTATTCACTGTGCAAATAACTAATTCACATGTCACCATGCCCAGTTCTAACCCTAGAATTCAATTCTCAATTCCTTCTAGAGTAACAAGGTAATTACTAATCAGATAATTAATCAATAAGTACAAAACAAGATGAACAATTCACTTCAACATAAATAATTAGAATAAATCAAATAATCAATTCATAATCATAAAAAGTTCAATTGAAATCTTAATGAAAGAGTTAGTTCATAATTAATGAATTAAAATCAAGAATCCACAATTGAATAGACATTAAAAGATAAAAGTATGATGAGAGAAGAGAATAGAATCTGTTGTCAGTAAATTTGATGCTTCCCTCTTGCTCCTGCTTTGAATCTTCAATGGTCTCCAAGTTGCTTCAATCTCCAAAACTAATAAGAACTAGGGTTATGTTCTAATCTACAGGAGTGTTTAATCTAGTCTAATCTATGTAATCTCTCCTTATTTTATGCCTTACATCATGTATTTATAGGTTACAAGTCCAATTTTTAGTTTAGGAACAAACCCAATCCAATTTGGAGTCAAAAAGGTTTTAAAATTCGCCCAAAACATGTCCAGGCCACACCCAACCTGTTCCCCAGCGCCCCAGCACTGTTCACGACACTGAGAATCTGCCTTATCGCTGGTGTTGCAAATAGGCTTAAAACTAGCACCCCGGAGATGTTACAAGTTCTGACATTTTCTGTTCCGACATCCTTTGGGAAAATGGCCATAACGTTTTCTCCTGAACTCCGATTTAGATGATTCAAGATGATCCGAAAAGAGAAAAAGTAGATATACAACTTTCATTTTTTGAGTATTTTGAAATAATGTCAGGAGCTATAGTCAAATTGGCTCTGAAGTGACTGCTATGTAAATGGCAAGCCGAAAACGCGAATCTAGCCACCCCGAACGTCGATCCATGTAACTTTTATCCCAGATCCTACAAAACAATATAAAAAATGCTTGAATAGATACAAACACATAAAAACATCCTAAAAGACTTGAGAACAACAATAAATTAAGCCCGAATGTATCCAATTCATGTGTTTAAAACTCACTCATGACTGATCTTCATCGAAAGGACGTAGAATTCAATATTAGAGATCATGTGTTGTTACGTGTTGATCCATGGAAAGGAGTTACGAGATTTGGAAAGAGAGAAAAGCTCAATCCTCGATTCATTGACCCATTTTTAATCCTCGATCGAGTAGGAACTATGGCCTATAGACTCGTTTTATCGCCTAGTATGTCTCGTGTTCATAACATTTTTCACGTATCTATGTTACGTAAATATGTGAAAGACCCGAACCACATTATTAAATTAGAACCGGACGAGATAGCAGAAGATTTAACATATGAGGAGGTACCTGTTAAAATCTTGGATAAGAAGGATCATATTCTACGCTCAAAGGTTATACCTCAAGTCAAAGTTTTGTGGAGAAACCACGGTGTTGAGGAAATGGCCTGGGAGTTAGAATTTGAAATGAAGTCAAGGTATCCTCACCTCTTCGACATACCAGGTACGCACCCTAATTTCGAGGTCGAAATTTCATAAGAATGGGATGTTGTAAGACCCCAACTTTTATGAATAAAGATTAATTTTTCTCGAAATATATTTTTGAATATTACGGTGTGGAATTGATATAATGTTATAGTTGTGGGTATTATTTAAAAAAAATTTAAATTAAGAAAGTGGTTATATAATATTCAATTGGTCGGGGAATATTCGTTTTAACAGAGAATATTCGTACAACGACACAATCATTGGTGGACCCCACAATAAAAGTATTGTCATAGTTAGAAAACGACAGAATTATCTTTTTATAAAAATAACAGCGAAAGTTTTACCGTTAAACTGTTGAACTATCTGGTGATAAAAGTACAGTAATATGTGCGGCTGCATAGTAGCACACGGTATTGATTATTGATGCTTACGTGAAAAGTCACTCAGTTATACTCAATTATTGCTACAGTAATTGATGCATAATATCTTTCATATTATTGATTCAATAATTATCACAGTATCATCTGTTTAATATTTTATATTATTAAATCAATAATTGAGACGACAAAGTTATTCATATTATTATTTGCAATATTGACAATGTCTAGAAGTTTTGTCAAGAAGAGGTTTGGTCACCTAATTGCGCGCCAATAAGGAGACGGAGAGCTTGAAGCTTCCTTCTTCCGATAGGTTGAAGGAGACGGATCGGGATAAAAATGAAGGTGGTCAGAAGAAAGGTGAAGGGAATAATGATCGTTATGATGGAGGGTCCAAGAAGTACAAAAATAATTGGCGACAGGGAGGAGGTCGTCCGTCTGCTCCAACCCAGAAGGTAAACAGGACATACACCCAACTGAACACTGATAGGGCTATTATTCTAGATCAGATCAAAAATCAACCCATCTTTAAACCTCCTCGGGATAACCTTAATCCAGGAGCTGGTAATTCTCGCAAGTACTGTGATTACCATCAGGCTTCGAGTCATGATACAAATGATTGCTGCTTTGAAGGACTTTATTGAGATGAAAGTTCAAGGTGGTGCCCTGGTTCAGTATGTCGTAGCAAGAATGCCTCCACAAACCTAGCAGAGGGAAAGGGGACCTGTTCAGGTTCCTTAACCAACTCAACCTGCATTGATAGCTCCTAAACAGCCAGCCAGGCATGTGGTCGATGTTATTACTGGAGGTACTTCTGGCAAAGTTATTGGGAAGAAGCGTCGAGGATACTTGGATTCGGTTAGGTCAGTGGCGGGTATGCTCCCGAAGACTGACAGACCTTATCCAGGTATGGTAATCTCCTTTACTGACGAGGATTACCCATCAGAGCCCATCGAACCTCATGAAGGAACATTGGTGATTACGGTACAGGTGGTTTCGGTGGACATGAAAAGGATGATGATAGACAACGGGTCTTCTATGGATATTCTGTACGCACATGCTTATCAGAGGATGCATATGGATGGGCGGAAGATGGAGGTCGGCCAGGAGGCTCCCTTATACGGCTTCAGCAATGATCCAAACAAGGTGGAAAGGACTATCGAGATACCGGTTATCTTCGGTACAACTCCACAACAAGTAGAAATAATGTGTGAATTTTATGTTGTGCATATAGATTTTACCTACAACGCTATTCTGGGGAGACCTACTTTGATTGCTCTACAAGCTGTGACCTCAATTCCTCATTTCAAAATCAAATTTCTAACGGCTCATAGAGTTGGTGAGGTGGCTGGGTATTTGGATCTAGCCAGACGTTGCTATCGTAATGCTGTGATTGCTTCGGGCTTGGGAGTTAGTAGGCAGAAATAGACTATGGCGATAAAGATCGAGCCCTTCACCGAGAGCAGTTCAGAACCATTGGTCATGTCAGCTGGAGAGATAGAAGAGTTCGAGCTGATTCCTGACAAGAAGGACAAAACAGTGAAGATAGGTTCGGGTCTGCCGGAACCTATCCGGACGAACCTTATAGAGCTCCTACGATTTTATAAAGATATCTTCGTGTGGGAGCCCAATGATATGCCTGGGGTGAGTCGAAAGATTGTAGAGCATCGGCTGGAAATGGACCCATCCAAGAAGCCAGTTCGGTGGAAAAGGAAAATTTTTGCACCAGAGCGGCAAAGGATTATTGATGAAGAAATCGCCAAGTTGTTGGCTGCAGACTTCATTTTTAAGATAGACTACCTAGAATGGATGGCGAACGTGGTGCTGGTCCAGAAGCAGAATGAGAAGTGGCGAGTCTGCATCGACTATACCGATTTGAATTAGGCTTGCCCAAAGGACTTCTGTCCACTACCCCACATCGATCAGCTCATCGATGCAACTTCGGGGCATGCCTTACTTAGTTTTATGGATGTTTTTTCTTGTTATCACCAAATTTCCATGTGTAAAGAGGATATATCGAAGACGACATTTGTTGCCTCTTTTTCAGTTCTAACAAAAGAGCTCTAACTCATGCAAGCATACATGTGTCAACAAGTAATACAAAGTGAGTAAAGTATCGATCCCACAGAGAAAGTTGTTTAATTTAAATCACTATGCATCAATTAAATCACTAAATTTATATGCTCAAACTAATGAATATGATTGGTGAATTACTCTAATCGCAAATAACGACTACAACAAGAATAAAGATGTAATAAATTAAATCTGAAAGTAATGGGATCCTAACTTTATTTAATACTTCATCTAATCACCACTATCATGCAAGACTTGTTCACATATCACAGGAAAGTAGCCAAGAGCACTACTAGAGTCATAGACATTTTTTAATGTACTATAACCTACTTACACAGCATCCACAAGCGATAGACTCCATGTAATCATCAATATAACCAAAATCACTATATGTCTATATGAAATTGCAACCATATTGAATTTAAGCACAAGCCCTTATTCTAACTCATACGGTGAAACATTATATGTCTATCTGGTTCACGAAATACCCAAGCCATACAAAACAGCCCCTTATACGTATGCTATCATGATTACAATCCATACTTGCATGTTCATTGTCAATTCCATACAAGTACTGAAAAAGAATGGTGATCAAACACTCATATATGCAAAATAATCATGATAGAAATCCCATATGATATGTAAAACAGTCCAGCATTCAAGCATGCAACTAAACTACATATTAAAATCTATTAGAACCCCATAATGGAGTTTAGTTCATGACTGAACCGAAATCCATTATGGTATCAAAGCTAAACATGGCTAATAAATAAATAATTGAAAGATGAATGATAGAAACGATCAACCCAATTGCTGATTATAATCCACTAGTAACATTCAAATCCTCATAAAAATCCAGCAAAATACTAATAATTATCCACATTGATAGAGAATCCCAAGAAGAATTAGAAAAGTTGGAGTTTAGGCTTCGTTCTACGTTGGAATTTCTCTCAGAGTGTAAACCCTAGTTACCAAAATAAAAATATATAAAAACAAAATAATGATAAGTCTGATACCAGTCAGAAACCGTTTTAAAATCAGAAATTAAAATAAACAGCTCAGCAGTATCAGGCATCGCGCGCGGTCGTGCGCCCCTCCTTTGCAATCCTCGTGCGGGCGCGCAACTTGCAGTGTGTAAAGTCTGTCCAACCGGGTGCTCGCGCGGGCGCGCATCCTCAAGCTTATTCTGCCGCGCGGCTTCTGCAACTCTGGTTCTACTGCAATGATCTGTTCTGATGTTCATTCTTTTGTCCATCCATGCTTAGTCTCTTGCTCTAATTGATCCTCACACCATGCGTCCATAGCCTCATGCCTTTTACATCACCAAATCGTGCCATATCCTGCACGTTTACACCAAAGGAGTTTTAAGTAAATGCAAAGCAATATATTATGAAATGCAACTAAAAACACATTAAAATGTACTTGAGAAGGGCACAGTTTGCGTGAATTGATATCCAATAAGTAGGTATAAAACCCACTTATCAAAAACCCCCAAACTTGAACTGTTGTTTGCGCTCAAGCAATGCATACTAATGAACAATGAAAATGAAGCTATCTTACTATGGAACTAAATTATGATACAACTAATCTCACATTGTTCCAGCTATCACAAAAATTCAGTCCAAAATGCCTCAGCAAATTTTTCCAGAATCAAGAATACAGATTCAAACCAAATTGTAGGCATAATGTCATACACTCAGATAATTCATAAATGCTATAGAGATGTTGTGTGTGTGTGTTTGTTGTGTTCACCAAAACTTGATTTAAGCAAAGAATACACATACTAAATTGCTCAAAACAGAAAATAATAGTTTAAATCAAGACTCATGTATACATATGCAACGAAGACTATTCCAACATATCAAAACAAACTAGGGTTCAACAATGGGCTTAACTACTTTATTTCTACTCACGAGGGTGATTTTCTCTCTTTTTCGCGGTGTTTATTGCTATTTTACATGACTATGCAATGCCTCATTTCATTAGGCAAACACTGCTACCCCTTAGCGAGATTTCAACCAACGACTCCTAGACCGTTAAAGACCTTATGGCACTAGGTGTTAAGACACCCCTACGGGCGTACTTACTCAAGTAGTTAGGGCCCCGAAATAAGACTAGTCACATTATTGCTATTTTTCTTTTCTTTTCCCCTTTTTTTTATACATAGCACACCCATGTTTTCCCAAAGTTAAAAAAAAATCAATGTTTTAAACCTTCTAAGTTCACTTTCCACATATTTCCCTTTTTAAAACTACATTTTCTATCGAGTAATGCAACACATAATTCTTATACCTACACGTAATTGTGAACACATCCGTGCAAACCAAAAGCATTTAAACAGCATTATGAATTGCATTGTGCAGAACATTATATCCCAACTCATGTTATCTCTAAATACTTAAAAATCTTCAAAATTCACTATCATCGTCAGCTAGACAAAATTTCCATACAGCAAGAACTGTGAAACATGCAAATTAAACATGATCATGCAAATAAACATGCAACTATATGCAAAAATAAACTATATGATGGAAAAATTTAAACTAAACATGCAAAAACTATATGCTACTATACTACTACTCCCAATACCCCCAAACTTATAATATTCAATGCCCCCATTGAATGAACGTAAAGGGTATAGAAAACTCCCCTAATGATCAGTGGTACCACCCTCCTCGGGTGGTGAATCTACTGGTGGATATGGCAATGATGTCCCGAACTGAGGCCACTCTAGCATCGTTCCTTGCTGCGCAAAAGCTTCGACCAAGGCCCTCGTGAGTCCTGTCGCAAAAGTTCTGAAATTATCGTACATTGCATCGACTTTTCACTCCAACCTTCGGAGCTGGCGATCACCACGAGCAGCAGGTGCTTGCATGGATGGGCCTGCCTCATCTATCTGAGGGGTCTGCTGTGACGACTATGGGAAAGTAGGCTGAATAATAAATCCTGGTCCGCGTGGGTGCGATTCACCACCCGTCAAATCCTTGAACTTGGTAATATTAGTATGAGTGATGTCATGGCTCGAGTTCTGCAACTGCTCATTATTCCATGGGACTCCTTATTTGGTACAGAGCATGGCTGCCACAGATGCATGCGGAATACTCCTAGTAGTGCTCCCCCGTATATAACGCTGCATGATTTGATGAATTAAATGGCCTACATCAATGTACTTGCCTTTGATGATGCCCCATAAAATAATAGCACGCTCAGTGGTTATTTCATACTGGTGAGCTGACGGAACTAGCTTGGCACAGATAAACAGATTTCATGCTTTAGCATACCGATTCAAGGAGGACGCTAGAAAAGATTTTGGCTCAGTTGTCCCTGCCTTATAATTCCATTTGGTGCCCGGAATACATAATTTAGCAATCACTACTGCCAGATCCGTTTCTAAATGTGCACCTTCTACCCAATTAGCAGACCCGATGGGTGGTGCGTCATGTATGCTGAAAATTACTCTAATCGCTGGAGGTCAAAAATCCACCTGCACTCCTCGAACCAGCGTTATTTCTGCTTTAATCATCTCATTAGCATTCGCGGAGAATTCTTGAACAATCCCCATGGGAATAGGCATAGGAGTTGCAGTCAAGCCAACCCAGCCTCTTTCTCGTATCATATACCATAGTTGGTCGTCTTGCTTCTCAGGTTGAAGTCCCCATTTCTTCACAAAAGATTTGGCCACAATCTGATAATATTCCTGATGGGCCTCCAAACTGATAAATTTTCTGTGGTCCACGACATCCTCTTCTTGGTTAGTGGAGGAAGATGCTGATGAGGAAGAGATGAAGATTGAGTCTGCTCTTTTTGGACCCATGTGCAGATGCTAGAGAGAATCAGATGAATTGCCTGATGAGCGTACCCTCAAACTTACTGCTGCACAACCCAAACAGAAACCCTAGATTTATGCCAGGGGAGAGATTTGTGCGTATAAACTTTGATGAGAGCTGAGGAGTCTTATGATTATGGGAGAACAGAAGAATACATTTCTATTATGTCAATTGAGAGAACAATTAAACCACGACTCAGTTTTTTAAACTTTAAAAACTTTTCCAAACCTGATGTCGCGCGCGGCCGCTCGGCCTTGCAATGGTTTTTAGGTGCGGGCGCGCGAGTGGCATTACTTTTTTGAGACGAGTAACGCGTGGGCGCGCGGTCTTGTGCTGTAGTTATTGTGCAGCCGTGCGACCCTGCTTCCTGCACTGCTGAGTTTACTCCCAAACTGCCTAGAAGTGAGATTTCACTTGAAGATTCCTACATCACACCATTTACCCGTATTAATGTGTGAACTCCGGAATAAGCATAAATGAACAAGTAAATTCTACACCATACTACAACACTATCCAATGCAAACTCTGTTACACGCTAACTTATGCGCAATATAGCCATCTATTAAGAATGAAATAAAGATGAACTAGCTAAATACCCTACTGAATAAATAAAAAATATAGAGATGGAGATAATGGGTTGCCTCCCATCAAGCGCTACGTTATAGTCAAGTAGCTTGACTGTCTCAGATTCTCATGTCGAAAAAATAATTGAGGCGACTTTCTGTCTGTCTACCTCACCACCAAGGTAATGTTTCAAGCGTTCTCCATTCACCTTAAAAGGCTTGTCTGGCAACGTATCAAATACTTCAATTTCACCATGCGGAAAAATAGTCTTCATTGTAAATGGCCCTGACCACCTCGATTTCAGCTTCTCAGGAAAAAGTTTGTCTGGAGTTATAAAGCAAAACCCTTTGTCCCGGTTCAAATGCTCTCTCAATGATTTTTCGGTCATGCCATTTCTTCACCTTCTCTTTGTACAGCTTCGAATTCTCATATGCCTGTAATCTGAATTCATCCAACTCATTGAGTTGGAGTAGGCGTTTCTCCCCGACAACTTTCAAATCAAAATTGAGCTTTCGAATTGCCCAATATGCCTTATGCTATAACTCCATAGGAAGGTGGCAGGCTTTTCCATACACGAGCTGAAAATGTGACATACCCAACGGCGTCTTATGTGTCGTCCTATAAGCCCATACTACATCATCCAACTTTAACGACCAGTCTTTCCTTGTTGGATTCACAACTTTTTCCAGGATTCTCGTAACTTCTCGATTCGACACTTCAGCTTGGCCATTCGTTTGTGGGTGATACGCTGTAGCAATGCGATGGTTCACCCCATATTTAGCCAACAAAGTTGTAAACTGCCTGTTGTAGAAATGACTTCCTTCATCACTGATGATAGCCCTTGGAGTCCCAAACCTCGTGAAGATACTTCTGTGTAAAAATCTGAGGACGACCTTGACATCATTTGTCAGAAGAGCTGCCACTTCTACCCATTTCGAGACATAATCCACGGCGAGCAAGATGTAGAGATTTCCGCAGGAAGAAACGAAAGGCCCCATGAAATCAATTCCCAACACATCAAAAATTTCTACTTCAAGGATTGTATTCAATGGCATCTCATTCCTTTTGGAGATGTTCCCCACTCGCTGACATCTATCACACCACTGGATAAAACTGTATGCATCCTTGAAAATTGACGGCCAGTAGAATCCTACTTGTAGTACTCTTGCCGCTGTTCTTTCACCACCATAATGACCTCCATACACAGTAGAGTGACAATCCTACAGAATCCCGTCGGTCTCGCTATATGGAATACATCTTCTTATCACTTGATCAGAACATTGTTTAAACAAGTAAGGCTCATCCAATATATAGCATTTGACATCATGCAAAAATTTCTTCTTTTGATAACCCACCAAGTCAGAAGGTACCATCTTACTCACCAAATAGTTCGCGTAGTCTGCAAACAATGGCACTTCCCCTTTCACCACAAACAACTGCTCATCTGGAAAGGATTCATTGATTAAAACATTGTCAGACTCCCTTTCCAGATTCTCAAGTCACGATAAGTGGTCTGCCACTTGGTTTTCAGTGCCCTTCATATCCTTAATCTCCAAATTAAATTCCTGCAGTAATAAAATCCATCTGATCAACTGGGGCTTTGCATCCTTCTTTGCCACTAAATGTCTAATTGATGCATGATCCGTATACACTATCACCTTCGTGCCTGTTGATCGATTTTGCAATCAATGAATAAGTGCAAGTATACACGGTCAACAAGTAATAAAGTGAAAGTAGAGTATCGTTCCCACGAGGAATTATTTAATAAAAATTACCAAATACTAATTCTTAACCAAACTAATTTTATTTAAACAATCTCAAATCGTGTTTTTTCTAATTAAGAAAACTAAATTAACTAATTAAAACTAAGATTTTAACGAATGAATTCAAATAAATAAAGATTAAGACTTCAATATCCCCAATTATAAATTATAAATCAATTATCCAATTATCCCAATTATTATGCTATTGAATTGTTAACAGAAATTCTCAAATGCCAAAAGTCCTTTTCCAAGTGATCAATTGCCTTCTATTTAATCCAGATTAATCTTACTATATTTCTATGCAAAATAATTGAATTAAACCCTTTCCAAACCCAATTCCTTATGTGTTACATGCGGTGAACAGATATTTCCGTTCAATTCACAAACCAAATTATTCACTTTTCAAATAACTAAGTCACATGATATCATGCCCAGTTCTAACCCTAGAATTCCTCTTCCAATTCCTTCTAGAGTAACAAGGTAATTACTGATCAAATAATTAAGCAATAAGCACAAGACAAGATAAACAACTCACTTTAACATAAATAATTGAAATATAATGAATAACTAATTCATAGCCATAAAAAGTTCAATTGAAATCTTAATAAAAAAAGTTAGTTCATAATTAATGAATGGAAACCAAGAATCCACAATTGAATAGATATTAAAAGATAAAAGTAAGATGAGAGAAGAGAATAGAATCTGTTGTCAGCAAATCTGATGCTCCCCTCTTGCTCTTGCTCTTAATCTTCAATGGTCTCCAAGTTGCTTCAATCTCCAAAACTAATAGGAACTAGGGTTATGTTCTGATCTAATGGAGTGTATCTCTAAACTAAACTATGTAATCTCCAAGATAAGCTATGTAATCTCCTCTTATTTTATGCCTTACATCATATATTTATAGGTTACAAGTCTAATTTTTAGCTTAGGAACAAACCCAATCCTATTTGGAGTCAAAAAGGTTTCAAAATTTGCCCAAAACGCGTCCAGGACATCACCAGGCCCTTCCCCAGTGCCCCAGCGCTGGGCACGGCGCTGGGATTCTGCCCCCAGCGCCCCGGGGCTGTAAATGAACTACAAATGGGCGCCCCGGCGCTGGTACAAATTCTAACATTTTCTGCTCCGACGTCCTTTGGGAAAATGGCCATAACTTCTTCGTCCGAACTCCGATTTAGATGATTCAAGATGATCCGGAAAGAGGAGAAGTAGATCTACAACTTTCATTCTTGAAGTGTTTCGAAATAATGTCCAAAGCTATAGTAAACTTGGCTATGAAGTGACTACTGTGTAAATGACAAGCCGAAAACGCGAATCTAGCCACCCCGAACGTCGATCCATGCAACTTTTGTCCCAATTCCTACAAAACAATATAAAACATGCTTGAATAGACACAAACACATAAAAATATCCTAAAAGACTTGAGAACAATAATAAATTAAGCCCGAATGTATCCAATTCATGTGTATAAAACTCACTCATCAGTGCCAATCAAATATGCTCAGAAGTTGTCAAAGGCATACAACACTGCCATTAACTCCTTTTCTGTGGTGGTGTAGTTCAACTGTGAATCTATAAGGGTCTTGCTGGCATAATAAATCACATGAAAAATTTTCTTTTTCCTCTGCCCCCAAAACAGCCCCTACGGCGTAATCACTAGCATCACACATCAGCTCAAATGGCAAATCCCAATCTGGTGCACTAATCACTGGTGTTGTAGTTAATTTTCTCTTTAAATGCTCAAATGCAGACACGCAAGCCTCATCAAAATCAAACTGTGCATCCTTCTCCAATAGACTGTGTAAGGCCCCAACTTTTTATAAATGAAGATTTAATTTCCTCTATTTATTATTTTGAAATAGTAAGGGTTGATTTGATTAATGTGATTAGTTGTGGGTAAAATGCGCAAATATTTTAAATAAGCAAGTGGTTATAAAATACTCATTGTTCTCGGAGAATATTCGTTTGGTCGTGGAATATTCTTACTGTCGGGGAATATTCGTACGACGGCGCAACCTTGTGTGGGCCCATAACAGAAAGTGATTGGATGAAGAAAACGACAAGTATAAGTTGTTTACAAATAACGGCGCAGTTGTTACTGTTAATACTGTTGGAATACCCGGTGGTTAAAACACAGTAATACGCGTTGTTACACAGTAGCACACGGTATTGCACCAATTATTAATTCTTACGTAAGAAGGCACTACTTAATAATTGTTACAGTAATTACTGTTCAGTATTTTATTTTATTGATTCAATAATTTCTACGTTGATATTTTATATTACTGTTGTTTCAATAATTGTCACTGCACAGTATTTTCCATTATCGAAGTAATAATTCATATTATCTAAATAATATTATTAGAAAACATTATTGGTGTAGGGCTTCGGCACAGAAACGCACAGCGGAAATTAAAATTTTAAAGTAATTTCCGAAACCCTAAAACAGGATCCATGCGAAAATCAATTAATTCAGAGGGTAGAAATTTTACCGATTAGATTTGCTAGAACCGATCCGGTCGAATCTCCAACGCAATTCAAGCGGACTGCGTCTCTACGGTATCCACACGAACGCTCTGCACGAATCGTCCTACGATCTGCAGAAAAAGGAGTATGGTACTAGCCACCAAGGATGGATTTTCAGAACTTTTCTCTCTAGCTTCTCTCTCAAGAGCGGCTAGGGTTTGGTTATGAAATGAGATGTATATTCAAAGTGGAGGCTACATATCATATATATAGCAAAATAAAAACCACTATTCAAAACCCTAATTTGTAAAATCCGAATTTATATATATATATATATATATATATATATATATATATATATATATATATATATATATATATCTTAATTAAGTCTTACTTAATTAATATACCTATATATATAAATTATCCTATTAATTTAAATTCGTAATTTAAATACTATCAATCATATTGATATATTTAAATCCTTTAAATTAATTCCCTTTTAATAACGTTCTATGTGTGTGACCCTATAGGTTATTATTACGTTGGCAATAATTTTAAAATCATATTATAAAATTATAAACAGTGAGCGGCATCTAGTAATGCATCACTGCTACCCAAGTAATAATAAGATCGATGATTCTATGCAACCTTTTGTGACCAATGTTTCAATGCAATTGAATCCTTTTAACCTTAATATCCTAGATTAAACTCGAGTCATGGAATGTGTCATACTCTTCATAATTTAATCTGAGTTTTCTTGATCAATGAGTAGACTATATGAAACAAATCACTATTTGAGCATGGCCATGCATTTCATAGTCCTACTCAATCAAGAGGCCTATGGATATCACCCATAATATATAGGATGGTTAAATTCCATCTAGATCACTCATATTTCTCACATGATTAATGATGAACCCAATAATCACCTTTATAGTCCACCCGATTAAAGGTGACATTTGATGATATCAAAGTACATAAATTCTCGTGTAGTAATATAGCGATTTCAGGTCGGAGGACCATTACATCATTGTCACTATGAGAATTGCTAATGACACTTCGCATAATGCTCCATATAGAATTCTCATGGTGGGTCTGTCCAGTACATCGTTCTCTAACATGTACCTATGCATTGACTTAATATCTCATATATTTTTGACCAATGAGATTTGGTCATCAGTCAATCCACATACTAGTCTCAATGCATCATTGTTGTCCCATCAACAATGATACTCGACTAGGGACATTTAAGAACACTGATACTAATGGTAATATATAATCTCATGTTCAAGTCACATACTTGAAACTATATAATTTGTATCACTATTCTAAGGAATTTTATTATGTTAACAATTATATTACGCAGTAAATAAAACCATAATAAAATCATATATTTATTCAATCAAATATAATATCAAAACGTTAAACAATTATATCAAATAATTGGCCTCTAGGGCATAAACTCTAACAATTGGCAATGTCTAGAAAGTTCTGTCTAAGGAGAGGTTTGGTCACCTAATTGCGCGCCAGTAAGGAGAAATTCTTATTGGAAAGCCCCCTCTTTACTGGGAACGGCCTGGTTGCCAGTATTTTGATTCTGTAATATTATTTGTGAATAATTAATTATTGATTTATATGATGAGGAAAATATTGATTTTGTGTGGATATAGATGGAGAAAATTTTTAAAGTGACAATTGTTAAAAAATGATATTTTATCTTTTTATGATAAAATAATTCATTTAAATATATTATTTTAATAATATATTAATGGTGATATTTTTACAATGAATGTGGGATATATGAGTATATGAGGAGGAAGAGTATTTTTGTTACATTAAATGATTAACACATGTTTTGTGTGTCGGTGGACCCCATTTTTTGACTGAAATTTGATTATAGCCTGTAAAATCGTCCGTATATGGATTTCGGTCAATTTCTATTTAGAATTTGGAAAACCTTTCTTCTATAAAGTTGTAGATAATTGAATTTCCTATAAAAAGATGCGAGATTCAAATTTTCTGATAAAAGGGCTATTTATTATGAATTATTGAAGTTCCGAAGCTCCAAAATAATTAATTTTTGAAGTTTTAAATATTTTTTTAATAAAAAACATTTTTTATATGTTGTGAGCCTCATTAATCACATGCTAAGTTGCTGAATTCAGAAGTTTAAGGTTGACGTAGAAAATTTTAGTTATATAATATTATTATATTAAATTTTCTACTTTGATGTTCTAATCAATTTCCTATAAATAGGGTGCTTAGGTTAGAATTGAAAATCACACCAGAAATTGAAGTTTTCTCTTTATTTCTCTCTCGATATATTGACCGTATTTTGTGAGTATTTTAGTACTTTGAGTATTGCTATACGGTGCAAGTTCTTTCAGCACTATATACAATATTTCAGTCAAAAGTTCTATCCTTTTGAGGTAAGGGATGTTATTTTATTCGAAAATGATATTATTTCTTCAATATCATTATGCTGAAATATTGGTTGGAAATTTTTTATCAAATTTGGAACTTTTCATGTCGGGGTTATTATTCATGAGTTACTATTCACGAGTTACTATTCATGAGTTACTATTCACGAGTACTATTCATGAAGCATGACGATGTTTTTTTGAAATTTTTATCTTTTGGTGTCGAAGTTACTATTCACGTATACGGCACTATTCACGTATACGGCACTATTCACGTATAGGGCACTATTCACGAATACGACACTATTCAATGAAAAATTAAATTTTCTTTTCTATGTCCAAGATTGTCTGTTATAGTTCCTATCTTTAATTGGATCTATATTTTGGTCCTCATTCTTGAATTTTACTCCACTTTGATTATTTATGAAGTATTTTCGAACTT
This sequence comes from Panax japonicus, assembly GCA_020205505.1. Taxonomy (NCBI): domain Eukaryota; kingdom Viridiplantae; phylum Streptophyta; class Magnoliopsida; order Apiales; family Araliaceae; genus Panax; species Panax japonicus. Next base: position 49,748,921 of record CM035107.1, read on the forward strand.
GGGTTATTTAAAGTATGAATCCTTAATACTTGTTCTTTTGTTTCACTGGATTCAGTTTCTTTAAAATATTTTTCATCATCCTCAATCCTAAATGATGATATAACTGAATATCTTTGGCCTGTAGTGCAAAGATGAATGATTTTATAATGAATATCTTTGGCCCGTAGTACAAAGATGAATAGGTGTTTAGATGAACATGGCCAACTGATGAATATCTTTGGCCCGTAGTGCAAAGATGAACAGGTGTTGAGATGAACATGACCAACTGATGAATATCTTTGGCCTGTAGTGCAGAGATGAATATTTGATTTATGATGTATATTGATTGATGTTACAGGGATAAAATATCGATGATGAACTTTTAAATTCATAGATGATAGTAGATTTCATTCTCTACTTAACTCTTCTAATGAATTGTTGTTTCCGCTGCAGTTGTTGATCTAAAACTTGTTTTCTATTGTATTCTATTAGATTTTTTCCTGTTGAAGAGTAATGATAATTTGTTGTACATTATCTTAGTCATAATATTCTTTACTGGGCTAGTTGAGCTCACCCTTTTCCTTTTTGTTCCATTTTTCTTCTCAAGAGGCGAGAATATAGTGGGAACTAGTTGGGGCGTGGAGTGATGGTTCAAGACAGTTGTTTTTGTAGTCCTCACTATTTTGTAATATAGTGTATCAATAATTGTATGAGGACTTTATTTGGGTATGGATATTGTCTAGAAGATAATATTGGTATTTAAACTCACAGCATAACTGTTGTCGTATTTTGCACGATAATTGTAATAATAAAGTTGTAGTTGTTTCTGTACCATGTATTTGGCGACTCAGAATAGGTTGGGTGGATTGGACCTATTTTGGGGGCGTCACAGACTGTATAATGGTTTAGTTATTTTGGAGAAGTCTTTGATAAATTTGCGGTAGAAACCTACATGTCCCATAAAACTGCGAACACCTTTTACTGAAGTAGGTGGTGGAAAGTTTTCAATCGTATCCATCTTCGCTCTATCCACATCAAGACCCTGCTTCGATACTTTGTGTCCTAGTATGATTCCTTCTTGTACCATGAAATGGCACTTCTCCCAGTTAAGCACTAAGTTTGTCTCAATACGTCTTTTCAAAACCATAACTAAATTCTTAAGGCATAAATCAAACGAGTCCCCGAAGACTGAGAAGTCATCCATAAATACCTCCACATTCTGCTCCACCATTTCTGAAAATATAGCCATCATGCATCTCTGAAAGGTGGATGGAGCATTGCACAATCCGAAAGACATCCTTCTAAAAGTAAAAGTATCGTATGGACATGTGAATATAGTCTTTTCCTGGTCTTTTGGAGCTATCATAATCTGATTGTAGCCTGAATACCCATCCAGAAGGCAATAATACTCATGACCCGCTAACCTGTCCAACATCTGATCAATGAATGGGAGAGGAAAATGATCTTTCCTTGTAGCTTTGTTAAGCCTGCGGTAGTCCATGCAGACTTTCCACCCTGTCACTGTTCTTGTTGGAATCAACTCATTCTTCTCATTAGTCACTGCTGTCATACCACCCTTCTTCGGTACACACTACACTGGGCTCACCTATGAGCTGTCTGAGATCGGATAAATTATGCATGCATCTAGCCATTTCAGTACCTCTTTCTTGACCACCTCTTTCATTATCTGATTAAGTCTTCTTTGGTGTTCAACAGACAGCTTACTAACATCTTCCATCAAAATCTTATGCATGCAAAATGAAGGGTTGATCCCTTAGATATCTGCTATGGTCCAGCCAATAGCTGATTTGAACTCTCGAAGCACTCGTAGCAGTTTTTCTTCCTGAAAAGATGTTAGTGCAGAAGATATAATAACAATTAGCTTTGAATTTTTATTTAAAAATGCGTACCTGAGATGTTCTGGAAGTGGTTTTAATTCAAGTTTTGGAGGTGTCTCAAGAGATAGCTTTAATTTTACTGAGGATTCTCCAGCTGTTGTCAATGGCTTGACAGGTGTTCTGAATTTTTTGACTTGTGGAGTGGTGTCCAGATATTGCACAAGTTCGTCAAGTTCCTCATCATCCACATCTGAATTTTTAGCAATTACACTCCTCAAAGGTTCAACATCCACTAGATTATGTACTTCATCATTTACGACCTGATCCACCAAATCAACCAAGAAACTTTCATCTTCATCTACTGGAAACTTCATAGCTTTGAAGACATTAAAGGTGACCTCTTGATCATGAACACGCATAGTGAGTTCCCCCTTATGCACATCTATCAGAGTCTTTCATGTGGCTAAGAATGGTCTCCCCAGTATGAGTGGTATATTTTTATCTTCCTCGTAATCCAAAATGATGAAGTCAGTCAAAAAGATAAATCTGTCTACCTTCACTAATACATCTTCAACAATTCATCGTGGGTACGTGATGGATCTATCAGCTAGCTACAAAGAAATGTTTGTCGGCCTTGAATCCGGTAATCCCAATTGGTTGAACAATGACAAGGGCATCAGATTGATACTTGCCCCAAGATCACACAAACATTTTTCAAAATTCATCTTCCCGATTGTGCACGGGATTGTGAAACTTCCCGGATCCTTCAGCTTTGGAGGTAATTTCTACTGAAACACTGCACTGCATTCTTTTGTCAAGGCTATTATCTCAAATTCGTCTAAATCTCCTCTTCCTTGACAGTATACCTTTCATAAACTTTGCATATCTTGGCATTTGTTCCAATGCCGCTGCGAATGGTATATTAATCTGCAGTTTCTTAAAAACCTCCAAGAACTTACTGAATTGTTTATCTTCCCTCTGCTTATTCAATCTTTACGGATACGGAACTCGAGGGTGAACTGGTGGTACTGAACTCACAGGTTTCTCAACTGCCCCTGCTTTATCTTTCTCTTCCTGCTGGACCTTAGAATTTTTAAGATTTTCTTTCTCAGCAGTCACCTGCTATGCCTCGCACGGCCGCGCGGCATCCCCTTATAAAACAAGCGTGGGCGCGCGACTTGCAATGTCTGCAATATTCTTCCCAGATCTTAATGTGATTGCTTGACATTGTTCTTTCCCGTCTCTTCTAGGATTTGATTCTGTATTACTTGGCAAAGAACCTTGGAGCCTGTTGGTAAGCATGTTTGCCATCTGCCCCATCTGAGTTTCCAGATTCTTAATAGACACTGCTTGGCTTTTGATCATAACCTCTGTATTTGCCATGTATTTCATCATCATCTCTTCTATTTCTGATTTCTTTTCTTGTTGAGGTGCAGCTGGAGTCTGATGTTGTTGTTGTTGTTGTTGTTGAGAAAATCCCGATGGAAAAGGTGGTCTAGGATTAAATTGTGGTTGCGCTGGTTGTGACTGAAACTGATTATTTGGTTAAAACTGATTCTGCTGATTCCCTTGGTTGTTTGACCAACTGAAGTTTGGATGATTTTGGTTGTTGGGGTGGTATGTGTTCTGAAACTGCCCTTGATTTTTCCTGTAGTTGCTCACAAACTGTACCGATTTCGAACTGATAGCACACTGATCTGTCGAATGCGACCCCGCACAGAACTCACATACAAATGCAACCGTCTTCATTTTACCTTTTGTTAATGTATCTATTTTCTTCACCATGGCTGCCATCTGTGCCGACAACTGAGTAATAGCATCTACTTCCAACACACATGCAACCTTGGGTTGTGGCATTCGAGATGTAGGATTCTAAAAATTGTTTGATGATATTGTCTCGATAAGGTTATAGGCTTCCTCATAACTTTTTTCCCATAATGCCCCTCCTGCAGCTGCATCTACAATCAGTCTAGACTGCCATCCCAATCCATTATAAAATGTGTTGATCACCATCCAATCTGGCATACCTCAATGTGGACCCTTCCTCAGCATCTCTTTATATCTATCCCATGCTTCATATAAGAACTCACCCTGTTGTTGCTCAAACGGAGAGATAGTTGTCCTCATCTTTGCCGTCTTAGCCATTGGGAAAAACTTGGCTAAGAATTTCTGTGCTAAGTCCTCCCATGTAGTTATAGATCCTGCTGGCAAAGAATGAAGCCAACTTCTTGCTTTATCCCTTAATGAGAATGGAAACAACCTAAGTCTGATAACATCCTCCGTCACCTCGTTATATCTGAACGTGTCACATATCTCAATGAAACTCAACAGGTGTTCATTCGGATCATCTGTAGCGGCACCCCCAAATTGTACCGAATTTTGTACCATCTGAATAGTGCCCATTTTTATCTCGAATGTATTGGCTGCTATCACTGGTCTGACTATGCTAGACTATAATCCATTAATATTGGGCATGGAATATTCTTTTAGAGCCCTATGCTCCTCTCTTTGCTCTTCTCTTTGTGCCTCAGCTGCCACATTAGCAGTAGTACTTTCTAACTATGCTTGTAAATTTATACGAACACTCGCTTTCCAATCTCTCCCGTTTATGTTGTCCTGAACAGGTGTTAAGTCACTCTAAATTTTCTTCTACTGTTACTAACATTACAGGAGGACAGATTCGTCTTTTAATAGGGAACCCTGAAAGACAATCCAAATCCATACCGGATACTACCGGAAGTTCATCATCAAACCCTGGATCGCAATCTGGGAGTAACCAAATCCAACCTCGAAGATAACCCCGAGGTCTGCAGATACAATACCGGACCACACACTGGAGAAGACCGATTAATCTCGAAGATGACCCCGAGGTATCCAGTCTTAGTCCCAACCATAGGAATAGATCAAGCCAACCTCAGAGATGACCCTGAGGATTGTCAAAGTCAACAGCAAGCCAACCTCAGAGATAACCCTGAGAAACGACTGCTACAACTGCGCGAAAATCGGAGATTACCCCGGGAGGGGCAAAATGGTCATTTTACCAACTCAACTTTACTTCAAATCAAATACACTCATTTCAACTCAAAATACTTCAAAGGAAGTCCCACAAGAGCGATATCTTAACTCCGGAGCGCAGACTACACAAAACGGCTCACCGGATTGCCTGACAGAAACCCGGGAATGCCATTTCGGTCATGGACCCATCTTGCTGAAATCAAAAAAGGTCAAATCATATATCATTGTGTAGCTCTTGGAAAGAGCTTTCGGGAATAGTATGGCACGCTTCCATCGGACTTCCGGATTGAAAGTTATGAGCGACCGAGCGAACAGCGCGTACGTACTTCGATACGGCGGGATCCACACTGCCTAGGGCACCCCGGGCAGCCGTAGGTACACCTGTTACTAGGTGCCGCAGGTAGACCTGCGGCTCCCACATCTATAAATATGGGGATTGAGGTGCTGATTTTCTAAGGAAAAAAGACGGGGAAACCCTGCACAATTCGCTCTGCACTCGCCCATACAGTGTATTTTCCCACTTTTAAACACCTGTGAGCTCATATATAGCCTCTTTTGTACCCACAAAAGCCCAGTGTTTACTCACTCTAAAGATATAGAAGCCTTTTTTATCAGTCAGCTGTAAGCCTTCTCACACACTTTAGAGTCTTTCTCTTCATCTTTGCACACACCCTTCTACACATTGAGAGTCGTGTTGCTTGCTTTTGCCCGGACTTCGGTCCGTGGTTTCATTTCAGTCTGTATATATATATTATATATATATATATATATATATTTACATATATATATTGACTAACATTATCGAGTTATGCCTCGATTGACCCTAGACTTTGGTCTGGAGCGTTTACTGCTTTAATATATATATACTTATATATATTAACTGTGTGTCGAACTTTGTTCGATGAGCCTAAACTTCGGTTTGGTGCGATTATTCGCTTTTATATATATATATATATATATATATATATATATATATATATATATATATATATATATATATATATATATATATTTTCGTCCTGCCTGGAGTTCTCTTCGTGGCAGTTGATCGCTTTACAGTTTTATTTATGTTTTGTCCCGCCTGGAGTTTCCTCCGTGGCGGTTGATAGCTTTTAACAGCTTTATTTACATTTCTGATCCCCCATAGAGGTGCTTCGTGGTTGGTGATCCTGTCTGTATATATATATTTACCGCTTTTATATATATACCTGCTTACTGCTTCCATATAAACTGCAGTATTTTGTGAGCCTAGGAATTATGTGATCACAGATTCATCCGATTGGATCTAGATTCGGTTCCCGTGATGGACATGTTCAGCTGTAAGCAGCTTGTAAATTATTCTGCGATGTCTGAATTTGCTCAGATGGTTTCCATACCCACGAGGAAGTTGACATTATTTTTGTATATTATTTTCGTACGGATGCCTCGCATCTGTCAAATAAAATTAATTCAGCCGCTCATTTAATAAAAATAGAAGTGTAAATGGTCTTAATTCCTATTGAGCATCAGGGTTTGAAAAACCACTTTTATAAAACATCACTTCCATATCTTGTTAAAAACTGATTTTTACATAAATTCAAATCCTGTGTATATAGGTTCGAACGAGGCCTCGCACAACTTTCATATAACAGCACATTGACCCACACACATACACTCAGATAATTATTTCTTGAAAAGAGGTGGTCATCGTGGTAACATGGATGTCGGGGGGTGCCTAACACCTTCCCCCCGCATAATCAAGTCCCCGGACCCTAAATGAATCTCGGTTTCTCCGACCCGTGTATCAGTGTCATATCACTGGGTCAATATGCAAACCTTTTCTCGGTTGTGTTGGTACAACCATTTAAAAAACCAGCTGGTGACTCTTAACAGTCCCATCGTCGACATTATACATGTCGGACCTTTTTCACTTGTTTTTTTAAACAAATCTCACCTAAAATGAGAACACCAAAAAACAAGTAACGGAAAGGGAAACCCAAAAATCCCGACGTCGACAGGTGGCAACTCTGTTGGGGACTCTAGTAAGAGGACTTAAGCCGCTATTACAATCTTTTCAAAACTATTATCTGCTTGTGTGTGGATGTTGCATTTACATTTTGATGAATGTGTACGAATGTATTTCTTTATTACACTTAGTGCTTCGCACCATAACTGCTTGTGATATTAGTGCTTCGCACATGTCATCATTGTCATACGGTGAGACGCGATGTATGTGAATGTTTGTTGTGTGGTCCCTCCACCAGGAGACTATCCCATCGGTGTTTGATTACTAGATTCATGAGAAGACTAATTCTCCGAGGTTCAGGAAAGGCACCACCCAAATTCGCTCCAGTTGAAAGATCGGATTAACTTCCCGTCTAGTAGATTGCGATGATTTGGGAACCTTCATGCCAAAAAGCCATGAGAGTAACCTAAGATAGGTCAGCCTCTGATAAACCCAAAATGGAGGAAAGTCTCTTCATGCTCTCATTTCAAAATTACTTGTACTTACATTCCATAACTATCTCCATGTAATGAGAAATATGAATAAATGTGTACACATACATATTAACATGCTATAAACAGCTGAAACCCATTGTGCAGGATAAAAATTCCTAGAATGGACACATCACATAGCATATTATTATATACATTCCCTAAAGACTAAACTATGTAAGTCTTTCGCAGGGAAGCAATCGGTCCCGTTACCCGTTTAAAGTCCAAGAAGGCACTGATCCCACCGTTAGGCATGGCTACACCAAGCCAACCTAATCCTACTCCTGTTTCCCGAGAGGAGTTTGAAGGATTAAGGAATCAGATAGCAGAATTGGTTGTCTTTCTAAAAGAACAAAGTAAAAATACGCAGGGCTAGACAATGCCTACTCAACCAGAGTCCTTCACACTAGGGGGCAGTCAGGGCATTGGTAAAAAGATGGAAACCCAGATACCTAAACCTCATTCCAATAAAGAAATCACAAATCTCAGGGATGATCGAGAAACTGGGGATATAAGAAAGAAAGTCCAACAAATGGAGGATACCATCCGATCAATTAAAGGGACTGAAAATTATAGGAATGTCACCTATTCAGATCTCTGTATATTCCCAGGGGCTCAATATCCTACCAAATTCAAAGTCCCAGAGTTTGAAAAGTACAATGGGGCAGGCGATCCCTATACGCACCTAAAAGTGTACATTGGCGAACTGGGGTCTTATGCTGAAAATGAAAGCCTTAGAATGCAACTTTTTCAAAAGAGTCTCACTGGAGAAGCTAAAGCCTGGTATGCTCAACTTGACAATGCCAAAATCCACAACTGGGAAGAAGTGGCCCACGCCTTTCTAAATTAGTTCAATTTTCAGTCACAAATGGCACCAGATCGATATCAAGTGACTAAAGTGAAAAAGCAAAGTACTGAATCTTTTCGAGAATATGCCCAAAGGTGGAGACATCTAGCAGCGCAAGTCATTCCATCAATGATAGAATCTGAGATGGTAATGACATTTATTGATATCCAAGAGGCTCCTTACTATGAGAGGATCCTAACAGGCATAGGAAAGACATTTGCAGAAATGATCAAACATGGCGAAATGGCAGAGATGGGCCTGAAGGTAGGCAAGATTAAAGACTTCACTGCCTTGGAAGCAGTCGCCAAGCATATACAAACTTGCAAGTATGCGAGCGATCCCAAGGGGATACCTGATAAAGGCAATGAACATGTATCCCTTGTTGTACAGGGGCAAGCTAGGAGACCAAACTACAGTCCCCCCATTTGGAAAATGCAAGACAATCTGCCATCTCCACAACATGCTGCATTCAACCAATACCCAGATAGGAAAAGAAAATTTGAAAGAACGGAAAATCGGGTATTCACTCCACTGGGCGATTCCCTTGAACATGTATTGGCGATATTAATGGATCACAAGAAAATTACCAAACTAGCTCCACCTTTGGAATCAGGGAGCAAAAGATACAATCCAAGCCAGAGATGTGCTTACCACTCAGGGTCTCCTGGACACGATACACAGGATTGTTGGTCCTTAAAACATAAGATTCAAAATCTGACCGAAAGTGGCAGTATTGTGGTCGAACAACCTGACCAACAAAATATCAACACCAACCTTTCGTTGCGACATGATACGGAAGAAGTAAACATGATCGGGTCAGGAAGCGCTGAAATGTATCCAATTCGTAAGTACATACGAAGGATGGAAGAATACCCGCAAAAGCGCATAACAAATGTCCTAAAATGGGAAAACTCGGAGGAGGGTATGCTAGTAATGCAAAAATTGGATGCGATCCAGAATCAAGTGAACCTGCTGGTTAAGCTGATAGTGCGCCAACATCAGGAAACAAGGCAATTTTTCACTCAACTATCAGAAAGCCAAGAAAAAAAGGACTCCATGATGAGCCAGCTAAATGAAGAAGATCAAAGCAGGCTGAAAATACAAGAAAATGGGGATAATAAAATTCCTAGAAGATCTCACCAACGGAAGAACCAATCGAGGGAATGCGAATTCTCAAAGATGAAAGATCAAACAACCTCCAAAAGAGTCCAAAAATTCACCCCTCTGAGCAAATCCAAAGAAGAATGCTACATTTTCTGATAAGCAAAGGAAGGGATACTGAGTTGCTGCCTCCTATAAAACCCAAGATAAAGAGTTATGACTCCACTAAGATATGTCTCTACGATTCTAACTCACTTGGGCATACGACTGAAGAATGCTGGTCTTTGCGACATAAAATCCAGGATCTCATTGAAAATGGAGAGCTGGATATAGAATTTCCCATGACCAAAAAAGGCGAAAAGGAAATAAAAAGCTTAAGATGTCCATTCGAGACAGGCAGTTCAAATGAGGTGAAGGCTATGAGCGACAATTCTGCCAGAACACAAGGTGGAGTGATCCTAATACAAGAAATGACAGAAGAGACAAAGGCATCCCAAAGGAGATTCTCCCGCCAACATCAAACGTCTTATGGTTCCAAGATATCAACCACGTTCTTGATCTTATCACCTTGGATGATGCGGAGGAAATACTAATCCTTTCCAAGGAAGAAAAAACCAAAAATGAAATTTCTTTACAAGAAATGCAACAACAGTTCGAGGGAGATTTCATGGTTAAATCCTTTGAAACCCATGAAGAAGGCGAAGGAATAGATGAAGGAAAAGGTGGTGAGATTTTCGGGGAATCCAACCCATTAAAGAATCCAAAGTTCATCCCTTTTTACAATGCGTCCATATCAAGCGTCCCTGAGGAATGTACTGAATCAGAAAGCGATCAAGTTATGGCCACAAACGAAGACATTCAGAATCAAGGGGTAACCTCTATCACGAGCCCTGAAGGCGACATAACCACTGACAACTGGACTATCAGGCCTCAACTAGCCGAGAAGATGTAGATCCAGGGGATGAAGGTGCGAGTTCTAGAAAATGTTGGAACGGTATCACTTTCTTCGTAGTATGCCTTTTATTTTCCATGGATGTAAATAAATAAAAAAAAACATCTCTACACTCTTCTCACCACTTACCCCTTTGAACCTTCTCAAACCAAAGCCTGAACTACGAAAGACCTGATCTCCTCTTCAATAGGAGTACGTAGGCAACCATCAATGGTGCGGTCAAACCAAACAAAAACCCAAACAAACACTTCTCAAACACTTACACCCCAGACGATGATTGCCCAGACGTAATAGTCATCATTCGGGAGAAGGAGGTTGATAATAGCCCCTCCATCACTGCAGTCCACCAAAACTTTACCCTCGACAATTGAAGCAGCACTCATTGCATTTGCCGACGAGGGTAAAAAGGGAAGAAACTCTCTTTGCCTTGTAGATAACAATAACTGCTTACTTTTTCTGTACAATATTGGCAGTTACTTTTGTCATTACAGGATAACACTTTGTGTGATTGAACAATTTCATATATCAGGTGAGAGCATGTTGGTTCAGGACTATAAAATTAGATGTGCCTAGACTTGCTGATGAGGTGCCTATTCTCCACAAGGACTGTAACTTTGATGTAAAGTTGGACTCAGATTTGATGGAAATACAAGATGACTATGAGATACCTCAGGAGATCAAAGAATGGGTCGAAGACAAACCCAAGCCAAATCTTGATCAAACCACCTCTTTTAAACCTCGGAACCTTAGAAAACCCCAAACAAGTCCAGATTGGTACGGACCAAAGGAATGACATGGTTACTCTATTGACCCTATTCTATGATGTGTTTGCATGGTCTCACGAAGACATGGTCGGTTTATACACGGACATTATCATTTATCGCCTTCCCATCAAAGGGGGATTCAAGCCATTCAGGCAGAAGCTCAGGCAATTGAAACCCTAGTGGAAGTTAAAAGTTAAAGAAAAAATTGTGAAACAATTTCAAGCCGGCATCATCATGATGTCAACATACCCTAAATGGTTATCCAACATAGTCCCCCTGCCGAAACCAGGAAGGGAGGTGCGAGTTTATGTGGATTACAGAGATTTGAATAAAGCTTGCCTCAAAGATAGCTTTCACGTGCCGTTCATCCACATACTCATTAACAATACAGCTCAATACGATTTGTACTCCTTTGTTGATTGCTCCGCGGGGTACCATCAAATCATGGTTGCTGAAGATGATCATTAGAAAACTTCATTCATCACGCCTTGGGGAGCCCTTTGCTACAGAAAATTGTCATTCAGCCTCATCAATGCCGGAACTACCTATCAGTGAGCCATATGGCTCTTTTCCACGATCCAATAGAAAAAAAAGAGAAAAAAGAAAAAAATAAAAAGAAAAAAAAAAGAAAAAAAAAGAAAAAAGAAAATAAAAAGAGAAAAAAGAAAAAAGAAAAAAAATCTGTTCAACAGGTTCTACAGTTGTTGCCTTACCATCGGCAGGTTCTACAGATGGCTTCGGAGTTTGAAGAAAAATCCTTCCTCCACATTCCTCGAAATAGGAATGATTTTGCAGATGCTCTAGCAACCTGGGCCTCCTTGGTCAATGTACATAACAAGGAACACATGCCGACCCTCACATTTGCCCAACAAAAGGCTCTAGCCTATGGGAATTACATTAGAGAAGTATCGGATGAGCTACCTCCCATCCAACACCGTTGATATCAATATATCAATGAGCACTCACAAGATAGATCTACACCCGTTGAGGCAAGCCTGACTGAGAAAAGGCTGATCCATCGACTCGCTATGAAATTCTACCTGAGCGGAGATGCACTCTACAAAAAAGATGCAGGACTAGGTCTCCTCAGATGTCTAAACCAAGACCAAGCTCATAGACTCATGGATGTGATCCATGGTGTAGTATGTGGCCCAGGCATGAGCGGCCCTCTACTTGTAAAGAAGATCCTAGAACAAAGAAATCCAACTACGGCAGTTCAAAATGACACGACTTGGTTTTAAAGAAGATCATTGACAACTGAGCTTAGTCTAAAGGAAAATTTTCTCCAAATTGGAAAGGCCCATTTATTGTCAAGGAGGTGTTGACAGGAGGCGCTTTCAGATTACAGGAAATGGACGGCGATGAATTTCCACAGCTTATCATGTCGGACACCGTGAAATGGTACTATGTCTAAGGTTACCATCAAGCGAACATCCTAGTTTTGGATAATCAGATCACCAGTCATTCCGGTTCTTTAACCCTTTACCACATACAACTCCTTTCCACGCTTTGCCCCTCAGGGAAACATCCTTTCAAGACATCAGCCTGGCTTCACTACGATCATACCACTTAGGTCATCTCACCGCAAATTGAACCTCTTATGTTTGCAGTTTGGCTGCCCATACATGGGATCAAACTTTTCACACCTCCAGTTTATCCTCAACCTAGGATCAAACTTTCTCTTCCCCGCAGTCTGACCTGCTTATGGGATCACGGTTTTCAACTTGCCCTACAGGGAAAACTACGTCGACCTGATCTCCCCAATACACGGGAGTACGTAGGAAGCCATGTTATATGGTCCGGTCTCACCACAAAAAAACAAAAACAAATATACTCCTATCCATAACTACATACAGAAACAAGTCCCAAGACACCAAATATGGTAGGGAATAAACACAGATCGACGATCCATTCTAAAAATCCTGAGACATCTCACTGTCCATCTATCAAGGAGGAGTTCAGAATACATCCAGATCACAAAATTCTAGAGAAATAAGCGAATATCAAGCAAGTAGCAAGGCACAATTAAAAGGGAAGTGAATCAACATATATTTCCCTACCATATATAATGTTGTTTGATATATACAATGTGTACTGTAAATGACAAAATGGCTAAGCTAGTCTGTGTAGGAAAATACAAGCCCATCTACAAATCAGTGTATATGCGGGCTATCAAGTCCAGCATGGATTCCCTCTCAGAAGAAGGAGGTAACACTGTGATCTCCTACCCAAGGGTTTCTACACGAGCCAACAGATCCACTGCCAACTACATGCGATATCTCGGGTGGATATAACGTCATCCCGCTCAGCAGCAACGATATCCCTATGAGTTAGAGCATCATCTCTCTAACAAAGCGACATCTTTACCAAAAAGAGCTGTCAACATCAAAGCCCACATCCACTACCTGTTCACCAAATGGTACATATATAAAAGCCTCTTGCGATCTCGACGTCTTATCAGCTCATCTATCAAAGTAACTATCCCAGACAATAAGCGAGACTGGGGTAATTTCAAAATTGGCGACAACCGAATATTGGGTCACTTACAACAAGATTGGGGCAATCTCGGAAGCAGCGACAACTCAACTCTAGGGAATTTATCAACCATCCTAAAGTGGAAAATGCACCAGTCAGCGCCATCAGCATGGTCCATCATCATCTCAATGGCGATTCAGATATTATTCACTCGCGACTTCATCAAAGAGAGTTTCTCATATGAACCATCGGCATCAACATACGAAAGGACTGGGGAATTTTTCCAATTCCAAGAAATGAAAGGAGCTTAAGACGAGATCAAGCTTCTCATCAAAAAGAAAGGGGTGAACTCCTGAAAGAAATCATAACGACATAAGCGTGCCACTACGAAAAAAGGGGAAAATTCTCAAAAAGTTCTTAACTCAGGAGCAGAAGGTCAATGACGAAAGGCCCAGCGAATGAAATCTACACCATCAACATGCGTTAAGTCCTCACAAGTTAAAGCCTCTACACCGACGTTCAAATATGGGCAGCGAAAGAATGAATTACACCCTTCAAGGATATCAGCGGCATTCAGGCCATCAGTTCAGCCGGGTTGCGAATCAAACACTTAAAGAAATGGGGCACAAGTACCCAACAATGAAATGAGACTCCAAATCACCTCAAAAAGGATGAGACATCTGGTGGTTGTCATCATTCTAACATCAGGCGAAGTCTAGTGAAGTAATCCGTGGAATATTACTTCAGAGAAGATATCAGAAGATCTGGTATTCTAAACCATGCCATCAATACAACGCAACATCAACACAGTTCAACGATGAAAGCTTCGTATACCACCGTACAAGTAGGAACTGGAAAAGTTTGGCGATCATCAAGATAGTCACCGTTGTAACTACCAGCAAATACATCGGGAGGGTCTGGTGATTTCAGAACGTCATCCCCATCAGAGATGTGGAAAACATCTCAACTTATCTTTATCAAACAAGCATCAACGATTAAATGCCAAACCATTGGAGTCAACACCAGCATCTATAGCAGCAATGATCGGTAAAAGGTAAAGCGATTTGCGAATACATTTTAACATTCATCATAATATTCATTACATTGCGATTTGCGATATGCAATATGCGGTTTGCGATATGTGATTTGCGATGCGATATGCGAAATACGATATGCGAAATGCGATGTGCGAGTTGCGAAGTGAGATTTAGCCAAATGCAAAATGCGATGTGCGATGTGCGAAATGCGATGTGCAATTTATGAACTGCGATTTGCGAAAAACATTGTCACATTCATCATAAACATTCACTACATTGTGATTTACATCATTTAAAATGCCTTGTCATGTTTCAAGTGTTTACTAATCTTTATCATGTCCATTCCATTTCATTGCATGAACTTGATAAAGAGGGGCATCTGTAGACACTCGAAATTTTTTTCTACTGTTACTAACATTGCAGGAGGACAGATTCGTCTTTTAAGAGGGAACCCTGAAAGACAATTCAAATCCATACCGGATACTACCAGAAGTTCATCTTCAAACCTCGGATCGCAATCTGGGAGTGACCAAATCCAACCTCGAAGATAACCCGAGGTCTGCAGATACAATACCGGACCACACACCGGAGAAGACTGATTAATATCGGAGATGACCCTGAGGTATCCGGTCTCAGTCCCAACCATGGGAATAGGTTAATCCAACCTCAGAGATGACCCTGAGGATAGTCAAAGTCAACAGCAAACCAACCTCAAAGATAACCCTGAGAAACGACTGCTACAACTGCGCAAAAACTGGAGATAACCCCGGGAGGGGTAAAATAGTCAGTTTGCCAACTCAACTTCACTTCAAATCAAATACACTCATTTCAACTCAAAATACTTCAAAGGAAGTCCCATAAGAGCGATATCTTAACTCCGGAGCGCAGACTACACAAAACGGCTCACCGGATTGCCTAACAGAAACCCAGGAATGCCATTTTGGTCATGGACCCATCTTCCTGGAATCAAAAAAGGTCAAATCATATATCATTATGTAGCTCTCGGAAAGTTCTTTCTGAAATAGTATGGCACACTTCCATCGAACTCCCGGATTGAAAGTTATGAGCGACCGAGCGAACAACGCGTACGTACTTCGACACGGCAGGACCCACACTGCCTAGGGCACCCCGAGCAGCCGCTGGTACACCTACTACTAGGTGCCGTAGGTAGACCTGTGGCTCAAAACTCTATAAATATGGGGCTTGGGGTGCTTATTTTATAAGGAAAAAAGACGGGGAAACCCTGCACATTCGCTCTGCACTCGCCCATACAGTGTATTTTCCCACTTTTAAACACATGTGAGCTCATATATAGCCTCTTTTGTACCCACAAAAGCCCAATGTTTACCCACTCTAAAGATATAGAAGCCTTTTTTATCAGTCAGCGGTAAGCCTTCTCACACACTTTAGAGTCTTTCTCTTCATCTTTGCACACACCCTTCTACACGTTGAGAGTCGTGTTGCTTGTTTTTGCCCGGACTTCGGTCCGTGGTTTCATTTCAGTCTGTATATATATATATATATATATATATATATATATATATATTGACTAACATTATCGAGTTATGCCTCGATTGAGCCTAGACTTCGGTCTGGAGCGTTTACTGCTTTAATATATATATATATATATATATATATATACATGTATATATATATATATATATATATGTATATATATATATATACTTATATATATTAACTGTGTGTCGAACTTTGTTCGATGAGCCTAGACTTCGGTCTGGTGCGTTTATTCGCTTTTATATATATATATATATATATATCAACTGTGTGTCAGACTTTGTTCGATGAGCCTAGACTTCGGTCTGGTGCGTTTACTCGCTTATATATATATATATATACACTTATATATATGAACTGTGGTCGAACTCTGTTCGATGAGCCTGGATTTTACATCCGGTGCATTTACTGCTTATATATATATATATATATATATATATATATATATATATATATATATATATATATATATATATATATATTCGTCCTTCCTGGAGTTCTCTTCGTGGCAGTTGATCGCTTTACAGCTTTATTTACGTTTTGTCCTGCCTGGAGTTTCCTCCGTGGCGGTTGATAGCTTTTAACAGCTTTATTGATATTTCTAATCCCCCATGGAGGTGCTTCATGGTTGGTGATCCTGTCTGTAAATATATATATTTACCGCTTTTATATATATACCTGCTTACTGCTTTCATATAAACTGCAGTATTTTGTGAGCCTAGGAATCATGTGATCACAAATTTATCCAATTGGATCTAGATTCGGTTCCCGTGATAGACATGTTCAGCTGTAAGCAACTTGTAAATTATTCTGCGATGTCTGAATTTCCTCAGATGGTTTCCATACCCACGAGGAAGTCGGCATTATTTTTGTATATTATTTTCGTACGGATGCCTCGCATCCGTCAAATAAAATCAATTCAACCGCTGACTTAATAAAAATGGAAGTGTAAATGGTCTCAATTCCTATTGAGCATCAGGGTTTGAAAAACCACTTTTATAAAACATCACTGCCATATCTTGTTAAAAATTGATTTTTTACATAAATTCAAATCCTGTGTATATAGGTTCGAACGAGGCCTCGCACAACTTTCATATAACAACATATTAACCCACACACACACACACACACATACACTCAGATAATAGTTTCTTGAAAAGAGGCGGTCACCGTGGTTACACGGATGTCGGGGGGTGCCTAACACCTTCCCCCCGCATAATCAAGTCCCCGGACCCTAAATGAATCTCGGTTTCGCCGACACGTGTATCAGTGTCACATCACTGGGTCAATGTGCAAACCTTTTCTCGGTTGTGTTGGTACAACCATTTAAAAAACTAACTGGCGACTCTTAACAGTCCCATCGTCGACATTATACATGTCGGACCTTTTTTACTTGTTTTTTCAAACAAATCTCACCTAAAATGAGAACACCAAAAAACAAGTAACGGAAAGGGACACCCAAAAATTCCGACGTCGACATAGACCACACTCCTCCTACTAGGATTGCAGCTAGTATGAGGTTATGGTATGATAGTTTACCAGATTTGGACTGTATATCAATAGGTAACATGAGACATTCCATTTCTTTCATGACGTTCTAGGTTATAGATGGTTTTGAGGAGGGCATGTTGTCTTATTGGATTCCTAATAGACAAGTTTTTAAATTTGGGTCAGACGAGTTGACTCCGACCTTAGAGGAGTATCAACATATCACTGACTTGTCCCTAGCTGGGCCTTGTGCTAAAGTTGTTGTTGGTCATATGCGCTGTCTGTTCATGACTATAACCAGACTGAGGCGATCTGTTGTGCTTGAGGAGATCTCAGCTGGGCATATAATGTCTATGGATTTTTTGATCGATCATTTTGGGTCTTTTGATAGCCTTGCACTGCATCCGGAGGACTTCTCCATCTAAGAGGATCTTTGGATGGTGGTGAGGAGTGCATATTATTCATTTATTTTGATTACTTTATGCATAGTTTATGGCATGTTTTGTTGTTAACACGACTCTAATAATGTTGTGTATGGATTTGAGGAGTGAAATGGAGCTTACGTGCTAAACCAAAACGAATTGGAGTTGATGGCATAGAAAAAGGATGAGGAATCAAACCTCAAGAATCTGCGCCCCGACGAGATTCCATAGGCCAAATTCTACGCCCCGGCGCAGACCTCTCTATCCAGTCACTCCCCAACGTTTTCTGACCCCGCCCCAGCAAAGCCCTCTCTGCTTGACTATGCACCGACGGAGTTTTCATGAACATAATCTGCTCCCCGGTGCAGATCCCTTTTCAGAGCTAGTAAAGGATGAAACTCGCCCCGACGAGTTTGGTGTGAAGAAAATCTCACCCCGACGAGATTGTCGGGAAAATTTTAGTGAATTTTTTATTTTAAAAAGTTTTATGCAAACTTCTAATAAAAGTCAGATTGCGAATTTGTTGGATTGTTAGGTCTTTGTTAGTCTTTATAAATACACGTAAGACTTGACATCATGGGATCAACTTCTACATTCATTGAAACTGTAACGCCCCAAAATCTGGTCTATCTTCACGGATTCCGTACGTCACGATTCCATCTCCTTCCGAACATACATCATTATATAGTTAAATATAACAACATACATTCTCAAATCCCAGGTTCTAAGACCTTTTAATCTCTTTCATTACAAATAATGATAATTACATTCTTCTTTACATCTTACAAGAGTGATTTTTATCCGCCACCAAGGATACATAACAGTTCATTAAACTATTATATAGTTCAATTATCTAATCTACATTACAAGTTTTGGCTTGATCTTCACGCACATTCACATACTGAATTAATGGCACTTCGTCTGGATACCGATCAACTTGATCTTTACGGGATCCTTAAATTCTTCCTAACATCATTCGCTTAAAATGTTTTTATTTAAAGCAAGTGTGAGCATTCAATTGCTTAGCAAGTCATAGCAGTTGAACAAACAACTTCAAGAATTTAAACATTCTTTTAAGACTTCAATATCCGAACAAAGGTTATGAAGTAGCTTGAACAATAAGAATAATTTTGATTCCTATCATTTTAAAACATTCGTCACATACTCTTTGAACTACTTTCATTCTTCTACCTTTTCCATACATATCCTATCTGGCTAGAATCATTAGTACATACTTAACAATAATGGTTCATGTATAAGCAGAACATACTCATATTGAATAGTTCAATCACAAAACATTTCATCTCATAGAAACACCGAAGTGTTCAAATTGTGGCACAAGGCCTCATACATACTACCACCTTGTACATATATCGCACATATGCACATATACAAGACTTCTCAAGTTCAACATCTGAGAAGTTTAAGAAACTAGCATTCATGTACAATATGAATGAAGTTAGGAAACTTGCCTTACGTACAGCTACAACTTATACTGAATTGCTCATTCCAATCCCTATATAACACATAAGAAAATAGCACATACACCAATTGTGAGATCCCAAATTTTATGAATAAAGATTTAAATTTCTCGAAATATTTTTTTGAATATTATGGCGTGGATTTGATATAATGTTATAGTTGTGGGTAATATTTATAAATTTTTGCAAAGTATGCAAGTTGTTATAAAATATTCGTTTGGTCGGTGAGTATTCTTTTTATCGGGGAATATCCGAACGAAGGCACAAGCATTGGTGGGCCCCACAACGGAAGTATTGTCGTAGTTAGAAAATGACATAATTATCTTTTTATAAAAATAACGGCGAAAGTGTTACCGTTAAAACTGTTGAACTACCTGGTAGTAAAAGTACAGTAATACGTGTGGTTGCTTAGTAGCACACTGTATTGATTTATGATGCTTACATAAGAAGTCACTCAGTTATACTCAATTATTGCTACAGTAATTGCTGCATCATATCTCTCATATTATTGATTCAATTATTGTCACAGTATCATCTGTATAATATGATATATTATTAAATCAATAATTGAGACGACAAAGTTATTTATATTATTATTTGCAATATTGACAATGTCTAGAAGTTTTGTCAATGAGAGATTTGGTCACCTAATTACGCACCAATAAGGAGAAATCCTTATCGGAAAGCCCCCTCTTTCCTGGGAACGACCTGGTTGTTAAATATTGTGAATTATAATATTAATGATGAATAAGTTCGTGTTGATTAAGGATGAAATTGATAGTTCCATTATGTTGGAATTATTATTGTTAGTGGAAATCGATATTTATTTCGATAATAATTGATGTCTGGTGGTTATATTGACCAATCGGATAATTAATCGAATAAATGAGCAATTAATTGCTATTAATTCACATGATTATAACTATTTGTTCACATGTGTGTACTATTGATTCAAATTCATTTACTATTAGGGGAGTTGGTGCAAGATTGATAATACTTGCATGACTAAGTTAAAATGGAGGTATAGATGGAGGTACTCTACTGTAATTCTTATTTTCACATGTCTAGAACTATTGATTCACATGATTTACTATTGATTCACATGATTTACTATTAGGGGAGGTGGTGCAAGTTTGATAATACGTGCAGGACCAAATTAAAAATGAAGGAAAAGAGGAATGTATTATACTGTAATATTTCGAGTCCCAAAATATGCAATTATTGAAACTATATTTTCCTATAAATAGAAGCTCATTCCTTTAGTATTTTGACCAATTCACTAAAGCTATAGAGCAATTATTATAGAGAGAAAGAAGAAGAGAAGTCTGCTACCTCACTATTCTAGTATCCATTCTTCTTTTGAGGTAAGGGGTATTATTTCTTTCGTATTTATGAAGAGAGCTTATGTTATTCCATTCTTTATTATTATGTTGGAATAACCTGTCTATGCAAAGTACCGCATACATGGTGAATTTTTTTTGTTATTCCATTCTTTATTATTATGTTGGAATAACCTGTTTATGCGAAGTACCGCATACATGGTGAAATTCTTCTGTTATTCAATTATTTATTATTCTGTTAGAATATCCTGTTTGTGCGGATTACGCATGACCTGGTTCCATTCTTTATTATTCTGTTGGAATATCCTATCTGTGCGTAATACGCATGACCTGGTTCCATTATTTATTATTCTATTGGGAATAACCTGTCTGTGCAGTCTATCATATGCCTGGTAAATTCTTCTGTTAATTCATTCTTTATTATTCCGTTAGGAATAACCTGTCTGTGCGGTCTATCGCATGCCTGGTGAATTCTTTTGTTATTCCATTCTTTATTATTCTGGTGGAATAACCTGTCTACGTGGACTACCGCATGCATGGTGAATGACCTTTCGTATTCATTCTTTATAAAATTGTGGAAATGATTTGTCTACGTGGATTACCGCATGTCGGGTGAAAATCTATTTGCAGTTTTGTATATTCTATTATACTCGTATGAGATATCATTTCTTTTGTACTCGTCATGGAATATCATTTTCTTTGGTATTTTTTACGAGTTGCTATTCACATGTTACTATTAACCCGGTTACTATTCGCTCTAGTATTATTCACTCGGGTATTCGGGGCACTTTTTATATCGGAGTACTATTCATGAGTTACTATTCACAGGTTACTATTCAGCCAAATTACTATTTACCTGAATATTATTCACTCGAGTATTTGGGGTACTTTTCATATCGGGGTACTATTCACGAGATACTATTCCCGAAATACTATTCATAGGGTACTATTGTGGGGGTACTATTTACCCGAAACAAAAATTTCTTTTTTGCCCAAATTATTTTTAGTACATTAATATTATTCTTGAATTTTACTCCACAAAGCAGTATCATATTGACAATTTGGATATTTTTAAACTCTGGATAAATTTAAAGTCTGTAATATTTATCCTTGATTTCGTTTGATTAATGCTTATATCAGTGTCATCATCCTCATGCTTATATTATGATGAAAGTCATCTTTGGCTTACGTGAAAAGATGGACTATTGATTATTGGTTTTACAGTTGTATATCTTTGGCTTACGTGCAAAGATGGACTGTTGATTGATGAGTATCTTTGGCTTATGTGCATAGATGAACTGTTTATTGGTATGATTATGACTAAGGATCATTCGGTATAATCATGACCCATAATGTTATAGATGATGTGGTAAAAGTCCTCATTGGCCCGTAGTGCATTGATGGACAGTTATTGGTATGATTATAACTATGGATTATGCGGTATAATCATGACCATTGATGATTACATGAATATCCTTGGCCGTAGTACAGGGATGATTCGATGATGTGAATTATTTATTTAGCTGAGTCTCAGCGATAAAATATTAATTCGTAAAAGATAGTAGATATCATGCTCTACTCGACTCTTCTAAAATACAGTTGTATGTCTTTGGCCTGTAGTGCAAAGATGAATTGTTAATGAATATCTTTGGTCGTAGTGCAAAGATGAATTAATTAGTATGATTATGAGCAGGAATTGTGATATGGTATAACCATGATTTTTGATGTTCAATTGAAGATAGGTGATGAAAATTATCTTCGTCCTGGGTGCGAAGAGAAATTTAGAATCACAATTATGATTATGAGCAATTCATATGATTGTGGACAGGAATTGTTGATTGATGTTACAAGGATAAAACATTATTGGTGGACTTTTAACATGAAGACGATAATAGACCTGATGGTCTATTTGACTCTTCTAATGGATTGCTTATTACGCTGCAGTTGTTGATCTAAAACTTGTTGTCTATTTTATTCTATCAGTTGTTATACTGTTGAAGACTAAGGATAATTTATTCTGTATTATCTTAGTCATAATATTTCTTACTGGGCTAGTTGAGCTCACCCTTTCTTTCATTGTTTTCTTCAGGAAATGAGAAT